>JAIOJX010000027.1:48080470-48527856 GCA_022376925.1 Tragulus kanchil | reverse complement strand
TTACTCGGATTCACCCGATGACTTATTCTGAATGTCCTAAGACTTCAGTCACACAAGGATGCTAAGGCCGTGCCCAGGTGGCCCACGACTGAGCACTCTGGGCTTCTTCATTACCTGGTTTGCGAACCCAATCACCAGCTCTCCAAGGCCCGGCTCTACTGCCTGAGATTCCACTGCGACGAATCACACAAGCCTTCAGACTGGGGTCCCGCTGTGATAAAAGCCAATCTGAAAAATCCGGACTGATGATCCACGGTGATGAAGTCCAAACTGAAAAATCGGAAAATAAAGTTCCCATTTATTTGGTTACTAGGCACTAATACTTCTTATCTAAAATAGATTTTAAATGCTGCTTTTCAAGAAATCTAACAGTTGCCGATTCAGTCAGTATACTGAATACAGTTAAGAAGTATCTCTCGAAAATGAGAAATCTAGCACTTAAAAAGAAATCAGAAAACTCCTGTCTGCTTTCTTTCTTATTAGTGCAGTTAGTTACGGTCTTTACTCAGTGTGCCAAAGTCAAAGGAACAACTGAGAATTTCACCGAATGAAAACCCAGAATCATTATTCATCTTAGCAATCTGAAACCCAACGAAAAAAAGATATTAGAACCAACCTCGGCACGCAAAGCATCCGTGCTGTCACCTGAAGGCCGCGGACGGGAGGTAGAAATCACTTTGCTTTCTCCGGGAGGAAGATTTCTACCGATCGGTACACTGGTATTGAGACTCCCAACGCAGGAGGGCTCCGGGACTGGCCCAGTGCCAAGACAGCCGAGTAAAGATCCGTGCAGAGGGTCCTCCACCGGAAGTCTGGCGACGGCCTCTGCCAGCTCCTTACGCGCCCTGGGGAAGATGGCAAAGCACCAATTGTATTCATTTGTCCCTACATGATTCGCATTTTCTACGTTTGCCTTATACTGTCCCATTAAACTGACTTCTAACCCTGAAAACACAGAGCGGACCTACGGTAAACTATTACGGGCGCAAGCTTGTTCTCAAGTACCACCTATGTGTCTAAACGTCCTTGAGCGACAAGTCAGCCACGGCTGGGGAGAGGAGAGAAAGGGCGGGCGTCAGAGAGAGAGGAAGGGAGGTGGCCTCCCAGGTGACACCTGTTGGCCTCTGGCACACACTTGCATCCAGGAAACCAGTTCAGGGATGAAGAAACACACCACCCGAGGCCATTTTCAAGCATTTGCTTCACCACATTGGACACACGTTTCCCTCAGGACTTCAGAGAAATTAAAGCGCCGAGCTCTGAGGAATAATCGAGAGCCACAATCTCTAGGGGAGCTCGAGAAAGTCAGGGGCTGAGCGAAAAGAGCTGACACAGCCCCAGAGGCAATTCCAAGCGTCCCTTGCTTTTCCAAACTTCACTTTACTTCTGCAAAAGGCCTACATCAGCACCTGGTTTGGATGATCAAAGAACAAAAAACAACTCTGAACAGAATTTTTGGTTTCATTTTAAAAGGCCGAACAGCACTCGGTGTAGGTTTCACAGCGAGACGCATCGCGCTCCCTGAGCAGGGAGACTGGCCCCGGAGAGCTCCTTCCCAGGAGGCCACAACCCACATACCAGCAGCAGGTCGCCACCGCTGTGAGCTGTGCGAGCACCAGGTAACTGCTCCCTGGCTTTATGCGATTTGGGCTTCTGAAAGGTTTCCTAGGAGTTTTCTGCTTTCAGAGAGAAGGGAAACCGGGAGCAGGCACTGCAGGTGGGATCCGCCCTTTCCAGCCGCCACACACCCCCTGTCAGGTCACCATGCTATTTTCAGCCACTCTGTGAGTGACACTGCCCTTGACCCCTATGCTTCTGGTCCCCTATTGCACAAGCATGCCTTTGGACAGTGTAGAAAGGCTGCAAAGGATACCCTATTAGTAGTTTGTCTTCGGGCGCCCTCTAGCAGTCATCGACCAGGTTCACTTCCTACTAATCTCACGAACCTGGCTCAATAAAAAGTATGCTTTAGAGAGAAATTCATGGACTAAACTTACTTTCTATGATTCTCTGTTTGGACTTACTTGGTCAGTTCATTTTCCACTGACTGTATTCGTTTCTTAGAACATTCCAACTCTCTTTCTCTACGATCTATGACAGTTCTTTGGAAATCAATTTGAGTGTTCATCGCTGCAAGAACAAATTCCAAGTTTTCAATCGCGAGTTACAAATCAGTTCTTCCCAATGCGCTGCATTTGTCTCTTGTCTTCAGGGTTTCAGAAGATATTGCTCCTGCCTAAGACAAATTTACAAAGATACATTTTTAAAGTAATTATACCATGAATACTTCTCTTTGCTCCCTTTAGTTCGGAGTCAGTGGTTCAGAGCGCACTTTTAAATGTGGGGGAGAAAAGCTAAACTTTAAAATCTTTTTCATCAATGGGACCTGAATTAAATTGGAATTATAAAATTAAAGTGGAATCACTGCTAGAGTAGTACTTATGGCATCTGATCATCAAAGAATAAAAGGCTCGACTTGAAATTTTAAAAATGAACAGGATAACATCAGTCAAGAGCAGGCTACCAGTTCTAAACCACAATATTTTCTTTTCCTCCTAAGTGTCTTATTGGATACCGACTGGTCTTAGAAGTAAAATGATTCTCTCCTGACAATCCTTCTGCAAGATTTACTAGTGATAATTGTGATGGAACCTGAACTATGTTAACGGCGAGACTAGGGCCCCCTTCCTTCCAGAAATCCACAAAAGCAACTGCTCTAACGAAACACATATGCTGTAGCCACCTGAAAATGTCATTTACAATGAGGTTTGTTGAACCACACGACAGGTCGACAAATTCACCTGTAAAAGTAGCTTGACCTCTTTTAATTGCTCTACCAACAAACCCTGTCTCGCTCGCTCTTCAATCTCCCATTTAAACTTCTCTATTTGGGAGAATATAATATAACGTATATTTCCATCATATACATTATATACATTTCTACATGACTTCTGACATTCACGACTTCTTGGTCCAACTGCTTTTCATTCTTCTCTAGTTTTTCACATGTCTTTTGTATTGCTTTCATAGAGAACAACTCTTCTTGAAGAACTTGATTTTTTGCATCCAGGTGTAGACATTTTGAAGTGACAGTTTCCACCTTTGCTTGTAAGATCATCAATCTGCATGAATAAAACTGTACTGTTCGGTAATGAGGGACGAGGACAGAGCACAGCCTAACTCAAAACCAGGAGTGAAGAAATGTGATGGGGGCTTCCCAGATGGTCCAGTGCTTAAGAGTTTACCTTAAAACACAGGGAACTCTGGTTCGGTCCCTGGGCGGGGAAGATCCCCAACATGCCATGGAGGCACTCAGCCTGTGCACCACAAATTCTGAGCCTGCATTCTGAAACCCATGACGCTAAAATACGTAATTATTGAAAAACAAAGAAACACGAGGAATCTGTACTGTAGAGTGCAGGACCACGAATTCCTCAGCAAACCAAGAAAGACGTTCAAACCAACGACAGTCTCAGAATATATTCTTCCCTGTCATCTTTATCACACGGCATGTGCACTTGATGTTACAGCCTTTTATTTTTCTACAATGGTACTTTTCTATCTTTCCTCCATAAGAGGATTAGCAGTCACCTCCCCGTAGAACAGCTCTTACTCCTTCCCTCTATCTAAATGCCCAATGCTTTTAAAAGAAGTTTGAGGGATACTGTTTTGAGTTCCCTAGGGCTGAATGAATAAATGTCGTCCAAAATATGACTGTGCACATAAGACTCCAATTGATAAATCCTGCAACTATGGATTCTAATCCAATAATCCTTTTCCTGAACTGAAAATAGTCTTTGCTAATTTGAATTCCATCCCAAAGAGAAATGATTTGCAAGGTTAAAGAACTCGGAAAGGATCCACATTCTTCTGAGCAAAAAAACATGTCGAACTCTTGGAATCCTTTGTCACTTTGCACAGAGTAAGAGACTATACCAAACCAAACCAAAGCAAACAAATACGCTAAATTTCAGGAAGACTCAGTTGGAAAGAACTTTCCTTTAGACAGAATGATTACTGGGCAAGTCGAGGTGAGTGGAGGTGGTGGTTTTGAAACATGTCTCCAGATTCCTGGATGCTTTTCTCAGGAGAGTCCTTCCCCTTAAATATGTGCGGGCCTCAGTCACTGATTTTCAGTGGACAGTCGGGGGGAAACTGCTGTGTGATTTGCAAGGCTAAATAGCTTCTGTCTTTTCCTCCAGGCGGAAGGCCAGCCTTGGAAAGCAGCCAGCATGCTATGGAGCAGCCCAGGTCACATACTGAGCACAGGTCAGTGTCCCCACTGACCACCCCCAGCTACAATCCTAGGCAAAAGCCAGCTCCAATTGCCAGCCAAGTGTATGAACAAGTTTTGAGATGACCGTGGTCCCCACATTCACATCATCCCAGCCAATGCCGACTGCAGAAGAAATGCGCTGGCCTCCCTCATGGAGCCACGCCCCAACAGAGACCTGTGAACAGAGAAAACACTGGACCACGAGGGTCTGAGGTGGTATTCTGTGTTTTATCAGCAATAAATAACTGGCACAGATAATGGATGTTAAAAATGGGGTACTGCCATTTAGAAAAAGAACGAAACCATGTGGGAAGGCCTTGGAACCTGGAGGTAGGTGAGACCTGAACGGACGCAGACAAAGAATGAACACCCAAAGGGCTTCATGACATTGTGAACAGAAGCCTGACGGCCCTTGGAGAGGCTGCCAGTGATACCTTCGAGGCAAGGGAAGAAAATGACCCTGAGACATGTAGACTATGCTACATAGTCTAGAACTGAACATAGTTCTGGAACTGAAAGGTTCCAGGAAGATTCCGTGACTTTCACAACGAGTAATTTTTTCCACTAAAGAATCCATTATGAGGATTACAAAACTCGTGTCAGTTTGGCTTAAACTTCACAGGAGGAACAAACTGACTATGGGGGTCCTACAGTTTCCGTGAAAATAGCTTTGCAATTTGCACCAAGAGTAAGAAGACTCGGAAAGGATCCACATTCTTCTGAGCAAAACATGTCGAACTCTTGGAATCCTTTGTCACTTTGCACAGAGTAAGAGACTATACCAAACCAAACCAAAGCAAACAAATACGCTAAATTTCAGGAAGACTCAGTTGGAAAGAACTTTCCTTTAGACAGAATGATTACTGGGCAAGTCGAGGTGAGTGGAGGTGGTGGTTTTGAAACATGTCTCCAGATTCCTGGATGCTTTTCTCAGGAGAGTCCTTCCCCTTAAATATGTGCGGGCCTCAGTCACTGATTTCCAGTGGACAGTCGGGGGGAAACTGCTGTGTGATTTGCAAGGCTAAATAGCTTCTGTCTTTTCCTCCAGGCGGAAGGCCAGCCTTGGAAAGCAGCCAGCATGCTATGGAGCAGCCCAGGTCACATACTGAGCACAGGTCAGTGTCCCCACTGACCACCCCCAGCTACAATCCTAGGCAAAAGCCAGCTCCAATTGCCAGCCAAGTGTATGAACAAGTTTTGAGATGACCGTGGTCCCCACATTCACATCATCCCAGCCAATGCCGACTGCAGAAGAAATGCGCTGGCCTCCCTCATGGAGCCACGCCCCAACAGAGACCTGTGAACAGAGAAAAACACTGGACCACGAGGGTCTGAGGTGGTATTCTGTGTTTTATCAGCAATAAATAACTGGCACAGATAATGGATGTTAAAAATGGGGTACTGCCATTTAGAAAAAGAACGAAACCATGTGGGAAGGCCTTGGAACCTGGAGGTAGGTGAGACCTGAACGGACGCAGACAAAGAATGAACACCCAAAGGGCTTCATGACATTGTGAACAGAAGCCTGACGGCCCTTGGAGAGGCTGCCAGTGATACCTTCGAGGCAAGGGAAGAAAATGACCCTGAGACATGTAGACTATGCTACATAGTCTAGAACTGAACATAGTTCTGGAACTGAAAGGTTCCAGGAAGATTCCGTGACTTTCACAACGAGTAATTTTTTCCACTAAAGAATCCATTATGAGGATTACAAAACTCGTGTCAGTTTGGCTTAAACTTCACAGGAGGAACAAACTGCATGTTTCCTCCACTGGGGGAAGGGTTTTCCCAATACAGTTTTCCCGTCACGACGAATTTTCCAGCCCATTTTTTTTCCTTCACCCACTTTCAGCATTTCTCGAAGTACAAAAGAAAAAATTGAACTAGTCATACATTTATAAAATGGGTTAGTCTGACCAACCTTGCATTACAAACATGAAACAATGAGAAGGACATCACTGCTGAACTGGAAGAGTAAGTAACACGTAAAACTAAATTCACAACAGGAAAGCTACTTTCACAAGTAGCACTTTACCTTTTCACAAGTGCCCTTTTCACAGGGCACTTTACCTAAGATTCAGAATCTTCATCGATGGATGAATCCCATGTATCACCAACATCACGTATCGAGGAAAAGTTTTACAGCAAAAACATAGAACCCAAATGAGTGAGCGCATGTCGTCAAACCAAAAAAGCAAGTGAAAGTCTGGCTATCTACATATTCACCCATTCACCATTACAGCAAAAAGAATAAACTGTCTAGGAATAAACCTACTTCAAAAGATTAAGGAACTGTACCCAGAAGATTAGAAGACATTAACGAAAACAAATCAAAGACAACATACACAGATGGAGAGACATTCCACGTTCTTGCGTTGGAAGAATCAATCTTGTGAAAATGACCATGCTACCAAATATTACCTACAGATCCACTGCCATTCCTCTTAAGTTACCACTGGCATTCTTTGCAGAAGTAAACCAAAAGACCCTGGAGAGCCAAAGCAATCTTGAGAAAGCAGAACAGAGCTGGAGGGATCAACCTCCCTAACTTTCAAACTACACTACAAAGCAACAGTCATCAAGACAGTATGGTACTGGCACAAAAACAGAAGTATTGACCAATGGAGCAAGATAGAGAGCCCAGACATAAATCCACATGCCTGTGGGTGCCTTTTTTTTGACAAAGGAGGCAAAAATATACAACGGGCAGAGACAACCTCTTCAATAAATTGTGCTGGGAAAATGAGACAGCTACATGGAAAAACCTGAGGTGGGAACACTCCCTAAAACCTTACACAAAGGTAAAGTTACAATTGACGTGGACCACCTCTGGGGAGTTCCTAAGAAAATACTGGGCCCCTGGATATGAAGAAATGAGTGATGACACGGATAGCTCAGATAGTCGTCGAACCCCAGATAAGTTTTTTAGACCTAAAATGTGCCCTTTAGAAAGTGAGATAAGTTCAGAAGGAGAAGAGGAATGGGTAAATATGATGTTACCTAAAGGAAGAACATATATTAATCTAAAAGGCAAGAATATTGTGTCCAAAAGAAGTAAGAGAAATTTTGAATCAGTGAAAGAAAGTTCCTCTAGCAAGGCAGAAAGTAAAACTTCATCTGAGTCACAGCCACCCCGTAAGAGTAAGCGGGGAAGCATGAGAAGTAAAGACAGAATTTTTTAAAACAATGTGTCATTATTCTTAGGTATAGGGCAGCTCAAGTTAACATAAATAGCCTGCCCTGGTCTAGCACAGGGTGTTAAAGTTCCATGGTTCAGATTTTTCCTTAATCATGAGTTTAAATGATCTAAAGGGAAGAAAGTATTTGATTCCAAGGATTTGATTTGAATGTGTTTTAATCAAGTGAAATAAAGTTAATTTTATGTAATACTTGAATAGATATAAGCTGAAATAGAGAAGTGATGAGTTAATGATTTATTAACTGAATCAGTATGTTTAGAGAGAAAGGTTATATAAATTAAGTGGTTGAAAACAATTAAAAATCAAATAGAAACAAAGAAGTTATAAAGAAATTGAAAAGGAAAATTTTACTATAAAAAGAGTGATTAGATTGTGAGGCAGCTTGCTCATGCGGCTCGAACATGAGAGGCTCTCCAGCTTTGGGGTAAGAATATTGTGTTTTTGTTGATTTGAGTTCTGAACTTTTAAACCTTACTGTTACGTTTTGACTATGATTACTGATGCACAGCTATGTTGTATTAAGTTGATTACCAAGACATATAAATGTTGATTTACTGTCTTGCAATAAATCTGATCTTGATTTGAACTCCACGCCTTTTTACTGTTGAAGTTCTAGTCTCAAATTAGAGGGAACTACAGAGTATAGATTGAAGTTTTCTGATAATAGTACCGGGGCAACTGAGTGTTTCCCTAATCCTATTAATTAGAAATAAGTAACTATATTCTGCCTGCAGCACAATGGATTAAACACCTAAATGTAGGAGCAGAAAGCATAAAACTCTCAGAGGAAAACCTAGGCAGAATATCTAATGACATGCATCAATGTAAGATCTCCTATGACCTGCCTTTATAATGATGGAAATAAATACATAAATAAACGAGTGGAACCTAATTAAATTGAAACGCTTCTGCATAGAAAAACAAACCATAAACAAGCTGCAAAGACAACCCTCAGAATGGGAGAAAACCATAGCAAACGAAACAACTGACAGAATTAATTTCCAAACATACAAGCACCTCATACAACTCAACGCAGAAAAAAACAAACGACCCAATCAAAAAATGGGAAAAAGACATGAACGGCAATCTCTCTAAAGACGGCATACAGATAGCCAAAAAGCACATCAGATGATGATGTCAGCACCATGGCCAAACGAGAGGTGTCTCATCAGTTCCTCTCCCCCACCACCAATCTACCATCCAATGATGGACAGACAGAAAAGGCTGTGAGAAAAAAATTAAGAAATATACTGTCAACTGAGGATACTCCACCCAGAAAAGGTATCTTTCAGAAATGAAGGAGAAACAACCACCTTCTCAGAAAAAGCAACGCTGAGGGAGCGTTATCACTACTAGACCTGCCTCAGAAGAAATGCTAAACGAAGTCCTCAAACTGAAAGGAAAAGATAGTAATTAGTGACCTAATATAGACTTACATACACAACACACTGGTGAAGGCAAGTATGCTGTCAAATCCAGGATACTCTAATACTGCAATATAGTGGTATGTTAACAAAGCTTTGGTCAAAAAACATATCTTAATTACCCCACGGTGCTTTAAACCTTACTGTTACGTTTTGACTATGATTACTGATGCACAGCTATGTTGTATTAAGTTGATTACCAAGACATATAAATGTTGATTTACTGTCTTGCAATAAATCTGATCTTGATTTGAACTCCACGCCTTTTTACTGTTGAAGTTCTAGTCTCAAATTAGAGGAACTACAGAGTATAGATTGAAGTTTTCTGATAATAGTACCGGGCAACTGAGTGTTTCCCTAATCCTATTAATTAGAAATAAGTAACTATATTCTGCCTGCAGCACAATGGATTAAACACCTAAATGTAGGAGCAGAAAGCATAAAACTCTCAGAGGAAAACCTAGGCAGAATATCTAATGACATGCATCAATGTAAGATCTCCTATGACCTGCCTTTATAATGATGGAAATAAATACATAAATAAACGAGTGGAACCTAATTAAATTGAAACGCTTCTGCATAGAAAAACAAACCATAAACAAGCTGCAAAGACAACCCTCAGAATGGGAGAAAACCATAGCAAACGAAACAACTGACAGAATTAATTTCCAAACATACAAGCACCTCATACAACTCAACGCAGAAAGAACAAACGACCCAATCAAAAAATGGGAAAAAGACATGAACGGCAATCTCTCTAAAGACGGCATACAGATAGCCAAAAAGCACATCAGATGATGATGTCAGCACCATGGCCAAACGAGAGGTGTCTCATCAGTTCCTCTCCCCCACCACCAATCTACCATCCAATGATGGACAGACAGAAAAGGCTGTGAGAAAAAAATTAAGAAATATACTGTCAACTGAGGATACTCCACCCAGAAAAGGTATCTTTCAGAAATGAAGGAGAAACAACCACCTTCTCAGAAAAAGCAACGCTGAGGGAGCGTTATCACTACTAGACCTGCCTCAGAAGAAATGCTAAACGAAGTCCTCAAACTGAAAGGAAAAGATAGTAATTAGTGACCTAATATAGACTTACATACACAACACACTGGTGAAGGCAAGTATGCTGTCAAATCCAGGATACTCTAATACTGCAATATAGTGGTATGTTAACAAAGTAACTCTATTATTAGGGCTAATGGACAACAGTATTAAAAATAACTATATTCCTAGGAAAACATAAAATTGGCTCATCGCACACTTTAGCTCAAGTTGAAAGTGTCAGTCACTCAGTCATGTCTCACTCTCTGCGACTCCACGGAGTGTAGCCCACCAGGCTCCTCTGTCCAGGGAATTTCCCTGGCAAGAATACACGCGTGCACTGCCACGCCCTTCTCCAGGGGATCTTCCTGACCCACGACGGTCAAACCCAGGTCTCCTGCGTTCCAGGCAGAGTCTCGACCATCTGAACCACCTGGGAAGCCTCACCTTAAGCTACCGCCTATCCTACAGGCAAATAACAAACGACCTGCTCTTAAATATTGATAGAGGCTTACCTATCTGAATGTTCATTCGACTCAGCAGCAAACCGCTGGCTGTTCTGTCCGGAGCACGCTCTCTGCTCAGTCGATCCACCAGCACGAGCAGCATCACACACCTGGCCTGATGCTTCCATTGCACTACTTTGGGGCTTCTTCTTTTCTTCTTCAACCTTGAATGAAAGTCTGACACTTAGAATAGTTCTGAACACTTTACTATGAAGATCTCCTTGGTTTTCATTCATTCACAAAAGAGAACACAAAGGTCCTAACAGTCCACCAACTTAGAACCCTTGTAAACTGGCGACTGCTTCCCCAACACCACTCCCCCCTCTCCCTCCTCCACGGGCCCACTCCAACGCTTTCAGTTTCCCCCCTCCACGTGCCAAACGCCTCGCGGCACCTGCCCCTCGGCCTAGAGGCGCCTTCCCACGCAGAGCACCCAAACCCTGCCCCGCGGGACCAGCGAGGACTCCCACTTCCCAACCCGGGGCGGCCAAAAAAGGGAGTCTCAAACCCAGTCTTTCGCCCTCAGCCAGAGAGGGGCGGAATAAAGAGAACTTTCTTCTAAAATCTGTCTTCCACATAGCGAAGAAGACTGAGACACCCTGAAGAGTCCAGCACAGAGGGGTGGGGGGAGGAGAACCCCCAATCGTAAAACGGCAGGCAGGGGGAGGCGGGCTCCGGAGGTGGAGGGGGCGTGGGAGAAGAGAAGGGCTGGGAGCGAGGTCAGGGGCTGCAGGGGTTCCTGAAGTCTAGGAGCTGCGGGAGTCCCCCCCACCCGGCACACAAAGCAGCTGCCGCGCTCGGCTCTCACCAGATCCTTTGTGTTTTTCATCAGGGCCTCATGGGTAGGAGCTGTCCGTGCTCCCCTGGCCGCGGCGCCCCCTCCCAAGCTGGGGGCAGGCGCCTGTCCCCAGGCCTGCAGCAACTCCAGGGGGGACCCGGCTGGGCCCAGACCCGTGGCGGCTACGGCAGCCCCCGGATTTCCCCCCTTTAACTCCGGTGGCCCCAGAATATCAACAATATTAGCATAGCCCTCCCTCCCCAGCGCGCCTGCGCCGTGACCCGCGCCCGGATTGGCCCACTTCCCTACATACCCTCCTCTCCGTCTGCCAGCGTGGGACCCTCCGCAGGCGCCGTACTCAGAGGGTCCGTACCAAGGCGACGGGGTGGAAAAGGCGATTGAGACTCAGGTTAAGTCGAGTGGTTGAAAAGCCAGGAAAGAGAGTAGACGTTTCAGTCCGTCCTCTGTTTCTTTCTTTCACTCTGTTCAATCGATTACAGCGGCGAACTTCTGTTGGAAAACAACGTCCACTCCAGTCACGCCGCTTCCCCCTTCATCTGGAAGACGGCTCCTCCCGGAGGCAGTCCAGCGAGGGGCGGGGCTCGGGAGGGGAGTGGGCGTTACCCAAGCCGCTGTCGGTCACGCGCTCACGGGCGCCGGCAGTGTTTCTCCTCTCTCCCCGGAGTGAGGATGGTACGTCCCACCCTCCTCGCATTCTCGTCCCTCTTCCCCTCCCGAGCCGTGGGTGCCCCCGCCATCTTGGCGTGTCAGCTTGAAAAAGCCAAACCCGGGCTTCCCCTGGTGGTCCACTGGGTAAGGACACCGCCTTTTCGATCCCTGGCCTGGGAAGATCCCACGTGCCGCGGAGCGGCTGGACCCATGTGTCCAATCACCGAGCCGGAGATCTGGGAGCGCCAAGAAGACTGAGACACCCTGAAGAGTCCAGCACAGAGGGGTGGGGGGAGGAGAACCCCCAATCGTAAAACGGCAGGCAGGGGGAGGCGGGCTCCGGAGGTGGAGGGGGCGTGGGAGAAGAGAAGGGCTGGGAGCGAGGTCAGGGGCTGCAGGGGTTCCTGAAGTCTAGGAGCTGCGGGAGTCCCCCCCACCCGGCACACAAAGCAGCTGCCGCGCTCGGCTCTCACCAGATCCTTTGTGTTTTTCATCAGGGCCTCATGGGTAGGAGCTGTCCGTGCTCCCCTGGCTGCGGCGCCCCCTCCCAAGCTGGGGGCAGGCGCCTGTCCCCAGGCCTGCAGCAACTCCAGGGGGGACCCGGCTGGGCCCAGACCCGTGGCGGCTACGGCAGCCCCCGGATTTCCCCCCTTTAACTCCGGTGGCCCCAGAATATCAACAATATTAGCATAGCCCTCCCTCCCCAGCGCGCCTGCGCCGTGACCCGCGCCCGGATTGGCCCACTTCCCTACATACCCTCCTCTCCGTCTGCCAGCGTGGGACCCTCCGCAGGCGCCGTACTCAGAGGGTCCGTACCAAGGCGACGGGGTGGAAAAGGCGATTGAGACTCAGGTTAAGTCGAGTGGTTGAAAAGCCAGGAAAGAGAGTAGACGTTTCAGTCCGTCCTCTGTTTCTTTCTTTCACTCTGTTCAATCGATTACAGCGGCGAACTTCTGTTGGAAAACAACGTCCACTCCAGTCACGCCGCTTCCCCCTTCATCTGGAAGACGGCTCCTCCCGGAGGCAGTCCAGCGAGGGGCGGGGCTCGGGAGGGGAGTGGGCGTTACCCAAGCCGCTGTCGGTCACGCGCTCACGGGCGCCGGCAGTGTTTCTCCTCTCTCCCCCCCGGAGTGAGGATGGTACGTCCCACCCTCCTCGCATTCTCGTCCCTCTTCCCCTCCCGAGCCGTGGGTGCCCCCGCCATCTTGGCGTGTCAGCTTGAAAAAGCCAAACCCGGGCTTCCCCTGGTGGTCCACTGGGTAAGGACACCGCCTTTTCGATCCCTGGCCTGGGAAGATCCCACGTGCCGCGGAGCGGCTGGACCCATGTGTCCAATCACCGAGCCGGAGATCTGGAGCGCATGCGCCCAGAGCCGGCGCTCTGCAACGACAGACGCCACCGCGGTGGGAGACCCACAGGAGCCAAAGAACAAAGACGGATGAAAATAGAGAAATGAAAGACCAATAGACGTGGCCTGCCCGCTCCCCTCCCTCCCTCCCCAACTCGACCCCCGCCCAAGAAATAAATAAATAAATCTTAAAAAAAAAAAAGAAAAGAAAGAAAAAGCCAAACCCAAGCTTTAGGGGGCCCGGTCAGGACTCTCTCGCAGTAGACTGCGAGACCGACCAAGCCCTCCTCTCCTCCCTGTTGGGGCGCGGGGCTCTAAGGCGCGCAGAGACCGGCTCGGCTCCGGTCAGGCCCGGGGAGCCTGGGACGGGCCGTACCACTCTAGCAGGGAGGAAAGGGCCTTGTGACGGCTGGGCCGCGGCACCGCCCGGGGGCGGGGTGGGGAGCGAGCCGGCCAGCTCCCGGGGCGGGGCGGGGCGGGGCGGCGGGGGCGGGGCGTAGGGCGGACGGAACCACCGGGGCGGGGTGGGGAGGTAACGGGACGGGCGCGACCATGGTGCGGTGAGGGAGCGGGGGTGGGGATCGGTCCGGGGGAGGCCTGGGACCGCTGGCTCGTGCGCCGTCTCGGCCGCCCCCCCTTTTCGCCGCCGCCGCCGCCGCCGCCGCCGCCGCCGCCGCCCCGGGCATGTCGTCCAACTGCACCAGCACCACGGCGGTGGCGGTGGCGCCGCTCAGCGCCAGCAAGACCAAGACCAAGAAGAAGCATTTCGTGTGCCAGAAAGTGAAGCTATTCCGGGCCAGCGAGCCGATCCTCAGCGTCCTGATGTGGGGGGTGAACCACACGGTAAGCAGCTCCCCGGCGCGCGCCCCTCCGAGCGCGGCCCCGCGCGTGCTCACGCCCCCCGCAGCCCCGGGGCCCTCGCCCGGCCGGCCCCGCCAGTGACGCCTGCAACCCCTCACCAAGCCAGTTGCACGCCCACCCCACCCTTGCCCACCGTCCCGGCCGGGTGTGCCGCTCCGCGCGCCACGCGAGGCCTGGTGTCACCGACGGTGGCGTGCCGTCGCGTCCTCCCTTTTCCCTCCAGCTCCTCAAGCTTCCTGCGTCTGGCTTTGGGCAGTCCCTGGAGCGCAGAGAGAAGGCCTGGGTGGGGTGGAATGGCTTTCATCCCCTCTTGCTCTCTTCTCACCTCACCTTGTTGCATTTGTTTTTTCCCTCGTCCTTTATAATGGGCTGCCTGGCTCGCTGTCCAATTGACAGGCAAGTGGCATTAGCCTGCCAGAGAATTCTTCTGTTTTTGGTCCTTTGGTTGGCGTGGCTGCTCAAAGTTTCCCCATCCTACAGACCTCCTTACCACTGACGGGAACTCCTGCCTTGGGTTTCCCTTTTTTCTTTTTGAAGAAGGTGGGTATCCAATGGGGCAGCTCAGGCTTCCTTGGACCTTAAGATACTTTACCAGGGTCTTCCTGAGTTAGGGAGAAGGGAGAGTGTAACCATTTGAGAAAAGGTGAGGCCTGCTTGTGGGGACCATTCATAGTAGAAATGATGGGGTCTTCCTGAATTTCGTGGTGTTCGTGTCAAAGATATGGAGTTCTCAGTTACTGTCCTTTCTGTTGTGTTTAGTGATTAGGATAAGTGGTTCCTGAATCCTGGGATAGCTTTGAGATTGTCCAGTAGCTACTGTTAGGAAGTTGGAGCCCTGCACAGTGTTTGGAGCTGCAGGACTTTCTTTGTGTTCTATTTGCGGTTTTACTTCTTTCTCTTCCGACCACTTGCTCCTTGCATTCTGACCATTTCATTGAGTCCCTACATCAGAAATGAGCCTAGGAAGTAATAAGGCCTGAACGTTTGGAATGAGGAAAAGGAAGCCAATGGCTTGAGTTTCCTGTGGATATCATCAGTCCTTTAGGTTCCCTGAGTTCTCTGAGCATCTGAAATTGCTCTGTGGGGCAAGAGTAAGTGAAGACAGAGAGGCGCAGGGCTAGCAAGACTTTCTGCGTTGCTTTACTGGAAGAGCCTCTGGTTTGAGATTGATGAACCACAGTCCCAGCCAGGGTTTGGTATCTTTAGCTCTAGCACAGAAATGCATACATGTATCATGAGGTCTTTGTTGGTTTCCTGGTCTTGGTCAGGATACTGTTTTCAGAGGCCTCACTGAGGTGAAGGTCCTGGCTTGGGTGAAAAGAACCGCTGGTTCTCTGTGGTCTAGGTCTATGCTTAGACCTCTGGGAGCTGTTGTTCAGTGGTAAGTTGTGTCCAACTCTTTGCGACCCCATGTCGTAGCCCTCCAGGCTCCTCTGTGCTCCACTACCTCCCAGAGTTTGCCCAAATTCATGTTCACTGAGTCAGTAATGCTGTCTAACCACCTCATTCTCCGCCAGCCCCTTCTCCTTTTGCCTTCAACCATTCCTAGTATCAGGGTCTTTTCTGACTCAGCTCTTCACATCAGGTGGCCAAAGTATTGGAGCTTCAACTTCAGCATCAGCCCCTTCCAGTGAATATTCAGAGTTGATTCCCTTTAGAATTAACTGGTTTGATCTCCTCTGAGAGCTGCTTTGATTCAGTAGTCCAGCAGAGTTTGTGCCTTCTGCTTCCTGTTGCCTCAGGGGTCATCTGACAATATTGCAAGGGAAAGTGGGTCATCAAAATATGAATCCTGTGTCCCTACCTAGAAATCAATCCTTGATTTTGTTGTGCAGTTTCTTCTCACTAGCAGGCATCCCGCTCTATGGAGAACTGGTAGAGGTCTGAGAGTCAGGAATATTACTGCTCGTTGGAAGGGACTTTGGGTCTCTTTATTTTTCACATAGAGAAATGGAAGCCCTGGCAGTCTCTCCCATTTTATAATTTTTGTGTTCTATTTGCGGTTTTACTTCTTTCTCTTCCGACCACTTGCTCCTTGCATTCTGACCATTTCATTGAGTCCCTACATCAGAAATGAGCCTAGGAAGTAATAAGGCCTGAACGTTTGGAATGAGGAAAAGGAAGCCAATGGCTTGAGTTTCCTGTGGATATCATCAGTCCTTTAGGTTCCCTGAGTTCTCTGAGCATCTGAAATTGCTCTGTGGGGCAAGAGTAAGTGAAGACAGAGAGGCGCAGGGCTAGCAAGACTTTCTGCGTTGCTTTACTGGAAGAGCCTCTGGTTTGAGATTGATGAACCACAGTCCCAGCCAGGGTTTGGTATCTTTAGCTCTAGCACAGAAATGCATACATGTATCATGAGGTCTTTGTTGGTTTCCTGGTCTTGGTCAGGATACTGTTTTCAGAGGCCTCACTGAGGTGAAGGTCCTGGCTTGGGTGAAAAGAACCGCTGGTTCTCTGTGGTCTAGGTCTATGCTTAGACCTCTGGGAGCTGTTGTTCAGTGGTAAGTTGTGTCCAACTCTTTGCGACCCCATGTCGTAGCCCTCCAGGCTCCTCTGTGCTCCACTACCTCCCAGAGTTTGCCCAAATTCATGTTCACTGAGTCAGTAATGCTGTCTAACCACCTCATTCTCCGCCAGCCCCTTCTCCTTTTGCCTTCAACCATTCCTAGTATCAGGGTCTTTTCTGACTCAGCTCTTCACATCAGGTGGCCAAAGTATTGGAGCTTCAACTTCAGCATCAGCCCCTTCCAGTGAATATTCAGAGTTGATTCCCTTTAGAATTAACTGGTTTGATCTCCTCTGAGAGCTGCTTTGATTCAGTAGTCCAGCAGAGTTTGTGCCTTCTGCTTCCTGTTGCCTCAGGGGTCATCTGACAATATTGCAAGGGAAAGTGGGTCATCAAAATATGAATCCTGTGTCCCTACCTAGAAATCAATCCTTGATTTTGTTGTGCAGTTTGCTTCTCACTAGCAGGCATCCCGTCTCTATGGAGAACTGGTAGAGGTCTGAGAGTCAGGAATATTACTGCTCGTTGGAAGGGACTTTGGGTCTCTTTATTTTTCACATAGAGAAATGGAAGCCCCGGGTTGAGAATGAGTTCACCTGTGGTCACAGCAAAAGATGCAGCTCATTGTCCAGCACCACGGGCTGTGCTGGCCAGTGATGGTGCTTGAATGGAAGGTCTTGTTTTCCTCACCTTCTGTTCCTTGTCCTGCCTCTCTGCCAAGTTCCGAGACAGTTGGGAATTACGGACTTGTTAGAGAGCCTGTGTGCTCAGGTGTGTCTGCCAATTTTCAGAAGTGTGTGTGGTGCGTTTCTGATAGACAGAGAGTGAAACTCTGAAAAAGAAGAGCTGTCTATGATTCTCTCTGATTAGGTAGTCCTCCTCTTGCTTTACTAACTTCAAGAAAGTTTGTTTGAGATCTGGCTGGGAAGGCCTTGACTTTAAGCAAGACCCAAGCCTCTGAACAGAATGAGCGGGCACCTCAGGGGAAATGCACTGGGCCCCGCAGCCCTGGACCGGCCTTGCTTTGGAGATCAGTCAGTCAGGAGTTTTATTGCTTCCTCTCAGCCTGCAGTAAGGTCTAGGATTCTGTGGGTCCCCATGAGAAATAGAGCATGTCCCCAGAAGACTATAAAAATCTTAACAGTTCTCAAGGGATCTGGACCACATTGTTCTGGTGGATTGATAGCCTTTCATGGAGGTTACCTTCCTTCAGAACCCACTGCTGCACCTTTTTGCAACCGAAATTTTTAGGGAAAAATACCATGTTTTCTTTGATTCTTTGGTTTCTCAGCTGTTCACATCAGGTGGCCAAAGTATTGGAGCTTCAACTTCAGCATCAGCCCCTTCCAATGAATATTCAGGATTGATTTCCTTTAGGATTGACTGGTTTGATCTCCTCTGAGAGCTGCTTTGATTCAGTAGTCCAGCAGAGTTTGTGCCTTCTGCTTCCTGTTGCCTCAGGGGTCATCTGACAATATTGCAAGGGAAAGTGGGTCATCAAAATATGAATCCTGTGTCCCTACCTAGAAATCAATCCTTGATTTTGTTGTGCAGTTTGCTTCTCACTAGCAGGCATCCCGTCTCTATGGAGAACTGGTAGAGGTCTGAGAGTCAGGAATATTACTGCTCGTTGGAAGGGACTTTGGGTCTCTTTATTTTTCACATAGAGAAATGGAAGCCCCGGGTTGAGAATGAGTTCACCTGTGGTCACAGCAAAAGATGCAGCTCATTGTCCAGCACCACGGGCTGTGCTGGCCAGTGATGGTGCTTGAATGGAAGGTCTTGTTTTCCTCACCTTCTGTTCCTTGTCCTGCCTCTCTGCCAAGTTCCGAGACAGTTGGGAATTACGGACTTGTTAGAGAGCCTGTGTGCTCAGGTGTGTCTGCCAATTTTCAGAAGTGTGTGTGGTGCGTTTCTGATAGACAGAGAGTGAAACTCTGAAAAAGAAGAGCTGTCTATGATTCTCTCTGATTAGGTAGTCCTCCTCTTGCTTTACTAACTTCAAGAAAGTTTGTTTGAGATCTGGCTGGGAAGGCCTTGACTTTAAGCAAGACCCAAGCCTCTGAACAGAATGAGCGGGCACCTCAGGGGAAATGCACTGGGCCCCGCAGCCCTGGACCGGCCTTGCTTTGGAGATCAGTCAGTCAGGAGTTTTATTGCTTCCTCTCAGCCTGCAGTAAGGTCTAGGATTCTGTGGGTCCCCATGAGAAATAGAGCATGTCCCCAGAAGACTATAAAAATCTTAACAGTTCTCAAGGGATCTGGACCACATTGTTCTGGTGGATTGATAGCCTTTCATGGAGGTTACCTTCCTTCAGAACCCACTGCTGCACCTTTTTGCAACCGAAATTTTTAGGGAAAAATACCATGTTTTCTTTGATTCTTTGGTTTCTCAGCTGTTTAAGCATTTAGGCCATGATGGCCTGTGGTTTCTGGTATATGGTATGTGAAGGATGGATATGTCTTTACAGCACAAGTCAGTTACATACTCTCCCATGAGGTGGTTGATTTACTTCTGAGTGGAAAAAGAGGCTTTTGAACTCAGGGTTGTAACGGGACCTCCTGTCATGGATAAGAGATGCAGCCTCTGGGACTTTGTGGAAGAAACAGGAAGAAAAGATCAGAAGACTTTGGATCTGTTAGGGGAGAACTATTCAAAAGAGAAAACCAGTGTCTTAGTGGATGAAATCCAGTTGAGAGGGCCTAGAGTTCGGGAAGAGATGCCCTGGGAGAGGTGTGTAGAGACCAGAAGAGGCAGACCTGGCTTGATAACCTTTTGGCCATTTTAGGAACTGGGTATGTATGAAGTCTCTCTCCAGTGATCAGAAGGAATAGGAGAGGTTGATGGTAATTATGTGTAACCGTTTGGGAAGCTGCCAAACTGGTTCTTCAAAGCAACTGGACCATTTTACATTTCCACCGGCAGTGTAGGTGGGTTCTAGTTTCTCCGAATCCTGTCAACACTTGTTATTGTCTTTTTTAATTGTAGCTGGCTGAGTAGATTTGAAGTGGTATCTCATTGTGATTTTGTGTTCATTTCCTGTATAGTTTACGATGTTGAACATCTTGTCATGTGCTTAGAGGACAGTTCTACATTTTCACTGGAGATGTATCTGTTAAAAGCCTTTGCCAATTACTTTTTTTACCCATTTTACCCATTTTACTATTTTCTTTTTATTGTTAGCTTGTAAGAGTTCTTTATATATTGTAGGTACAGGTCCCTTATCAGATATATGATTTGCAAATGTTTTATCCCATGTTTTGGGTTAGCTTTTTTACTTTCTTTTTTTGGGGGGGGAGGGGCGGGTAGCAGAGAGAGGGGTTAAGGCGGGCCACTTCTGTTGGTCTTTTATTTATTTATTTTCATCCGTCTTTGTTCTTTGGCCCGTGTGGGCCTCCCTTTGCAGTGGCCTCTGTCGTCGCAGAGCACCGGCTCTGGGCGCATGCACTCCAGAGCTCCGGCTCGGTGATTGGACACATCAGTCCAGCCACTCTGCAGCACATGGAATCTTCCCAGGCCAGGGATCGAACTGGCGGCCCTTGCACTGCAAGGCGGTGTCCCTACCCACTGGACCACCAGGAGAAGCCCCCTCTTTTACTTTCTTGATGGTATCTTTTGGGACTCAGGTTTTTCATTTTGATAAAGTCTATTTTATCTATTTACCTAAGTTTATCTACCTGACTTTGATAAGGTCTGATTTATCTTTAACTAAAATACAAGTCCTTTGGTTATTTGTACTTTTTGATATGTAATTCTATTTATTTATTTTGACTGTTCTGGCTCTTCGTTGTTGTGCAGACTTTTCTCTAACTGGGGTGAGTGGGGGCTACACTTCATTGCAGCTCACGGGCTTGTTATTGCTGTGGCTTCTCTTGTTGCAGAGCAGGGGCTCTAGGGCACCCGGGCTTCAGTAGTTGTGGCACTTGGGCTCAGTAGTTATGATTCCTAGACTCTAGAGCACAGGCTCAGTAGTTCTGGGGCACAGGCTTAGTTGCTCTATGCCATATGGGATCTTCCCAGACCAGGGATCAAACTTGTGTCCCCTGCATTGGTAGGCAGGTTCTTGACCACTGAGCCACCAGGAGAGCCCTGTATATATATTTTTTTAATATATTTATTTATTTGGCTGCATTGGGTCCTGGTTGAGGCATGCAAGCTTAGTCACTTTGTGGTATGCGGGATTTTAGTTCCCTGACCAGGGATTGAACCTGCATCCCCTGCATTGGAAGATGCATTCTTAACTAGTGGACCACCAGGGAAGTCCCCAGTTACTTCTACTTGCAGTGTTGTATCTGAGAACGCTCTGCCTAACCCAAGATCATGAAGATCTACTCTTCTATTTTCTTGTAAGAAAAACTCTTTTAGGTCTAGCTCTTACATTTAGATCTATAAATCATTTCAAGTGAATTTTTGTGAATGGTGTGAGGAACAGATTTATTCTCAAAAGTCTGCTCAGTTCTCCCCCACATTCTTCCCCCATTCTGTCCACACATTTTCTTTGCTTAATGCAGACCGAGAACCTCCTTTCCCTGCCTTTTTCTTTTCTCTGGCTACTTTAAAAATCTTGAGTGGATTTTCCTGCTGTATGAAGCCTTTGGATGAATTTGTCCTTTCAAGCACACCTTTTCACCTTACAGAGAACATTGAGCCTCAAACAAGAGAAGGAAAACCAAGGTGTGAAAAGGAGGAATAAACCCAGGGTGGATTTGTCGGGCCCGGAGGCTCTCATTCTCGCCTCTTTCCTTTCTGGTGTTTCAAATCTCACTTGGACCTCCTTGGTCTCTGGAATGTGTTTTCCAGCATGTCAGGCTTTTCTCTGATGGTGGCAGGTGACAAATGATTGCCTGCAGTGGCCAGCCCATTGCTGAGCCATCCACGGAACCCTGGGACGTGGCAGGAAGCCTCCTGGACAGCAATTCCTGTGAACATCACACAGGGAAATGGAAGCTTCTGGAATCGGTTCACCAGACTAGAACTAGCGACTGAATTTTCACATCCACTACAGTCAAGGTGGAGTGAACTTGCTGTTCCTGAGTTGTTTCTCACTTAGCTTGTTTAGCCTCCTCATTATTTATGCTGATGGCCCATAGCCATTGATCGTGTGGATAATCCCCCAAACACTTCACATAATGTGAGATACAACAGACTTGCCTCCTAATAGATTCTGTTTATCATGCTACTCAAACGAATTTGCATTCCACACGTGCACTTCTGCTAAAGGTGAAGGAGGTTGGCCATTACTGTGCTGGGTAGTAAAGAAAGGCACATCTTCCTGAAACATCGCTCAGGGATTGAACCTGCATCCCCTGCATTGGAAGATGCATTCTTAACTAGTGGACCACCAGGGAAGTCCCCAGTTACTTCTACTTGCAGTGTTGTATCTGAGAACGCTCTGCCTAACCCAAGATCATGAAGATCTACTCTTCTATTTTCTTGTAAGAAAAACTCTTTTAGGTCTAGCTCTTACATTTAGATCTATAAATCATTTCAAGTGAATTTTTGTGAATGGTGTGAGGAACAGATTTATTCTCAAAAGTCTGCTCAGTTCTCCCCCACATTCTTCCCCCATTCTGTCCACACATTTTCTTTGCTTAATGCAGACCGAGAACCTCCTTTCCCTGCCTTTTTCTTTTCTCTGGCTACTTTAAAAATCTTGAGTGGATTTTCCTGCTGTATGAAGCCTTTGGATGAATTTGTCCTTTCAAGCACACCTTTTCACCTTACAGAGAACATTGAGCCTCAAACAAGAGAAGGAAAACCAAGGTGTGAAAAGGAGGAATAAACCCAGGGGTGGATTTGTCGGGCCCGGAGGCTCTCATTCTCGCCTCTTTCCTTTCTGGTGTTTCAAATCTCACTTGGACCTCCTTGGTCTCTGGAATGTGTTTTCCAGCATGTCAGGCTTTTCTCTGATGGTGGCAGGTGACAAATGATTGCCTGCAGTGGCCAGCCCATTGCTGAGCCATCCACGGAACCCTGGGACGTGGCAGGAAGCCTCCTGGACAGCAATTCCTGTGAACATCACACAGGGAAATGGAAGCTTCTGGAATCGGTTCACCAGACTAGAACTAGCGACTGAATTTTCACATCCACTACAGTCAAGGTGGAGTGAACTTGCTGTTCCTGAGTTGTTTCTCACTTAGCTTGTTTAGCCTCCTCATTATTTATGCTGATGGCCCATAGCCATTGATCGTGTGGATAATCCCCCAAACACTTCACATAATGTGAGATACAACAGACTTGCCTCCTAATAGATTCTGTTTATCATGCTACTCAAACGAATTTGCATTCCACACGTGCACTTCTGCTAAAGGTGAAGGAGGTTGGCCATTACTGTGCTGGGTAGTAAAGAAAGGCACATCTTCCTGAAACATCGCTTTAGTCGCAACCTTTCACGCTTCAGAGCTTTTTGTCCCTGTCCACTGTCTAACAAGTAAAGTTTATTCTGCCCTCCTGGGCATTTGAGACTCTTTACATTCTGGTCATAGCCTCAATAGCTAACCTCAGCCTTCTTCCCTATCCTCCAGACCAGGAACCTTGGCATGGTCACACGAGCTTTGCTCTCTCTTTCTCTCTTTATTCCAGTTGTAATCTCTTTCAGTCTCCTTTTTTTTTTTTTCTAGCCATCTGTCCCTCCCTCCGACATTTATTGTGTAAATGCAATGTACCAGCCATTGTGCTAGGGACATAAAAATGGGTAAGATCGTCTCTTTCTAGAGGCTCAGAGGCGAGTGGAGAAATCAAACATGTAAACAAATAATTACCCAAGTGAATGGGATATTTCAGATACAGAGATGAACAGAGGAATGAGTAGTTCAACCTGGGGAAGACAGGGAAGCTTTTGCAGAAGAAATATTATTTAACCATATCTTGGATGATTCTCTTAGCTTTATTCCTTCTGTTCTTGCTGCGATAGTCTGTTTTTGTTTTTTTTTTGAAAGAATTTTTCTAAATTTTTGTTTGTTTAGTTAGTTCGTTATTTACTCTTGGCTATTCTGGGTTTTCACTGCTACCACAGGAGTCTTCTCTAGTCACAGGGAGTAGGGGCTACTCTCTAGTTGAGATGAGCAGGCTTCTTGTTGCGGTAACTTTCTTGTTGTAGAATTCGGGCTCTGTGGCACACAGGCTTCAGTCGTTGCAGCACATGGCCTCAAGAGTTGCAGCTCCGAGGCTCTAGAGCACAGACTCAGTAGTTGTGGCTCATGGGCTTAGTTGCTCCACAGCACGTGGGATCTTCCTGGATCAGGGATCGACCTGATGTGTCTTGCACTGGCAGGTAAACTCTCTACCACTGAGCTACCAGGGAAGCCCCTGTTCTTGCTGCTGTAATCTGTTACATAAACTATTATGTGTGTGTGTGTGTTCAGTCATGTCTGACTCATTGTGACCCCATGGACTGTAACTCACCAGGCTCCTCTGTCCATTGGATGTTCCAGGCATGATTTACTGGAGTGGGTTGCCATTTCCTCTTCCAGGGGGTCTTCCCACCCCAGGAACTGAGCCTGTGTCTCTCACGTCTCCCTCACTTGCAGGCAGACTCTTTACCACTAGTGCCGTCTGGGAACTATTATAGTAGTTCCTATAGACCTATAAATGGTCTTGCTCTTTCTTATCTTTGCCTTTTCCAACCCTTACTTGATTTTGATTCCAGAGTTAGCTTTCTGTATCACCCATCTGATGATGTGAATTCCCGGACTTGAACCCGAGAGGAGTTCCCATTGCCTACATAGTTAAATTCAAGTTTATTATATAGTGGACAAACTAAGTTCGGTTTCAGGCTGTGTCCCTTCGTATAGCTTTGGAGTAGTGATTTTCTCTCTGAGTTTAATTTCTCTTTCCTGTAAGATGAGCATAGCACTTCTCTCAGAGATCATTAGGGCAGAAGAAAAGAATGGAAAACACTCCCCTAGTCCGGGTCTCTGCCTATGCAAAGCACAGTGTCAAGAGCCCAGGTGTTGGCACCTGCAGACCTGGGAGCAAATCCTGATTCTGCACATAGTGTCTGTGTGACCTTGAACCTTTTGCAAAAGGCAAAATCAGATGAATAACATTGCATATGACTATGAAGTATTAGAAATACAGTATAAGGGCTTCCCTGGTGGTCCAGTGGGTAAGGACACCGCCTTGCAGTGCAAAGGGCGCCGGTTTGATCCCTGGCCTGGAAAGATCCCACGTGCCGCGGAGCGGCTGGACTGATGTGTCCAATCACCGAGCTGGAGCTCTGGAGCGCATGCGCCCAGAGCTGGGGCTCTGCGACAACAGAGGCCACCGCCATGGGAGGCCTGCAGGAGCCAAAGAACAAAGACGGATGAAAATAGAGAAAGACCAATAGAAGTGGCCCGCCCGCCCACCTCCTTCCGCCACCCTCCTGAAAACAATAATGTTCACTTCCTGGATCAGGGATCGACTGATGCTTCCAGGCCCAAACCCCCCATCTGTTACATAAACTTTTGTGTGTGTGTGTTCAGTCATGTCTGACTCATTGTGACCCCATGGACTGTAACTCACCAGGCTCCTCTGTCCATTGGATGTTCCAGGCATGATTTACTGGAGTGGGTTGCCATTTCCTCTTCCAGGGGGTCTTCCCACCCCAGGAACTGAGCCTGTGTCTCTCACGTCTCCCTCACTTGCAGGCAGACTCTTTACCACTAGTGCCGTCTGGGAACTATTATAGTAGTTCCTATAGACCTATAAATGGTCTTGCTCTTTCTTATCTTTGCCTTTTCCAACCCTTACTTGATTTTGATTCCAGAGTTAGCTTTCTGTATCACCCATCTGATGATGTGAATTCCCGGACTTGAACCCGAGAGGAGTTCCCATTGCCTACATAGTTAAATTCAAGTTTATTATATAGTGGACAAACTAAGTTCGGTTTCAGGCTGTGTCTCTTCGTATAGCTTTGGAGAAGTGATTTTCTCTCTGAGTTTAATTTCTCTTTCCTGTAAGATGAGCATAGCACTTCTCTCAGAGATCATTAGGGCAGAAGAAAAGAATGGAAAACACTCCCCTAGTCCGGGTCTCTGCCTATGCAAAGCACAGTGTCAAGAGCCCAGGTGTTGGCACCTGCAGACCTGGGAGCAAATCCTGATTCTGCACATAGTGTCTGTGTGACCTTGAACCTTTTGCAAAAGGCAAAATCAGATGAATAACATTGCATATGACTATGAAGTATTAGAAATACAGTATAAGGGCTTCCCTGGTGGTCCAGTGGGTAAGGACACCGCCTTGCAGTGCAAAGGGCGCCGGTTTGATCCCTGGCCTGGAAAGATCCCACGTGCCGCGGAGCGGCTGGACTGATGTGTCCAATCACCGAGCTGGAGCTCTGGAGCGCATGCGCCCAGAGCTGGGGCTCTGCGACAACAGAGGCCACCGCCATGGGAGGCCTGCAGGAGCCAAAGAACAAAGACGGATGAAAATAGAGAGATGAAAGACCAATAGAAGTGGCCCGCCCGCCCACCTCCTTCCGCCCCCACCCCTCCAAAAAATATGTAAAACAAAACAATAATGTTCACTTTAAAAAAATAAGAAATACAGTATAGGGCTTCCCTGGTGGTCCAGTGGGTAAGGACACCGCCTTGCAGTGCAAGGGCCGCCACTTCAATCCCTGGCCTGGGAAGATCCCACGTGCCGCGCAGCCGCTGGACCGATGTGTCCAATCACCGAGCCGGAGCTCTGGAGCGCATGCGCCCAGAGCCAGTGCTCTGCAACCACAGACGCCACCGTGGCGGGAGGCCCACACGGGCCAAAGAACAAAGATGGATGAAACTAGACAAATGAAAGACCAGTGGAAGTGGCCCGCCCACCCCCATCCCTCCCACCCCCGCCAAAAAAAAAAGAAATACAGTATAAGACATATATATATGTGAGATATATGAGAATATAAAGCACTGACCACATATAGAGATGCCATAAATAGAACAAACTGTTAACTGTTGATACAATATCCGAGGCTGCTTGCCTGTCTGCCGTCTGTCTCCCTCCACTTCTTAGTTCCTCTGTCCTGTTCTGCCCTCCTTCCCTTGCTGCCCCCACTACCATCTAAAATGGGCAAGAGACTTTTCATTATTTATTAATAGACTTTTATAACTCTGAGACTTACAGTTCCCCCAGCTGGGATTCCCTTCCTCCGATTTTGGGTTTTGTTCCTTTTTTTTTTTTGGAGAACTACCCTCCTAGGCTTTTCTCACATGTATTTCTCTATAGCTTCCTCTAGCAACCAAGTCTTCCACTCCCAGGAAGAATCAGTCATTTCTTTCTTTCCTTTTATAAATGTGATTTATTTATTGACCATGCTGCACAGCTTGTGAGATCTCAGTTCCTGGACCAGGGACTCAACCTGGGCTGTGGCTGTGAAAGCCTCCAATCCCAACCTCTAGGCCTCCAGGGAACTCCCAGAATCCATCCTCTCTGCTTTCCCATCCTAGCCTGCTTTTCTGTCTCCCTTTATTTGTAACTCTGTAGCACTCTTCACCTTGTATTTGTTCCTTGTCGTCTGTCTTCCCAGCTATGCAGAGGCCATCTTTTTGTTTTTGTATCCGCAGCATAAGGCTACAAGGAGTAGGAGTAATCGGAATACAAGTTTGGCTGAGTCTGAGGCAGATGAAGAAAGACCTTAAACACCAGGCTCAGGAGTTAAAACTTTACCCTGAGGTTGGTGAGGAGCCATGGAAGATGTTTAAGCAGGGTGTAACATGATCTCGTAGGTTCCTCCAGTGTCAAGGGCTCTTGGCAATACCAGGAGAGGCGTTAGATTCCGTTTTAGCCTGATGTGAGGGCTGGGAGTCTGACTCTGACCGTATTAACCTCACCCTCCTCTGAAACTCTGCTGTTCTGTTCTCCCTTCGTGTGCTTCTCACTCATGGGCTCCTTTCCTTCAGGTTTTACTGCATCGTGGGTTGGTCTCATCTCCCCAGTAAGATAAGCCTCCCACTTCTGTGTGCTCGGTGCAGACCACGCTCCCTTGCTGCACACTCCCTTCTCCCTAACATGAAATGAAGCATGTAGTAAGGTATTTCAGTTAAGTGCTTGTTCAATTGAAATTGAATAGAACTCTCTGGGGATATAAAATTTAGCACAACGAACAAAAAAAAATAGTACAGCTAGTCCCTAGAGTGAATCATCTGTGTGTGGCCCAGTGGAAACGAGGATGAGTCTACATAGTTCAACTGTATGGATTGTTCAGCAATATATTATCTGTGAAAAATCTCCCGCTGTTGGGTTGTATAGTCGAGAACGGAGACGGAATGGATTGAGAACTAAAACCTGACCAACTTACAACTATTTAAACTATGCCACATGTAGAGTTACGCAGAGAATTCATAATGGAACATCGCTGAGGAGGTCTTGTTAGAGTAATTCGTCCTGGCTAAGGCACCGCTGACCCTCTCAGGTAGAGTCTTCGATCCCCTTTTCCCAGGGACAGGGCTGGCTGTGAAAGCCTCCAATCCCAACCTCTAGGCCTCCAGGGAACTCCCAGAATCCATCCTCTCTGCTTTCCCATCCTAGCCTGCTTTTCTGTCTCCCTTTATTTGTAACTCTGTAGCACTCTTCACCTTGTATTTGTTCCTTGTCGTCTGTCTTCCCAGCTATGCAGAGGCCATCTTTTTGTTTTTGTATCCGCAGCATAAGGCTACAAGGAGTAGGAGTAATCGGAATACAAGTTTGGCTGAGTCTGAGGCAGATGAAGAAAGACCTTAAACACCAGGCTCAGGAGTTAAAACTTTACCCTGAGGTTGGTGAGGAGCCATGGAAGATGTTTAAGCAGGGTGTAACATGATCTCGTAGGTTCCTCCAGTGTCAAGGGCTCTTGGCAATACCAGGAGAGGCGTTAGATTCCGTTTTAGCCTGATGTGAGGGCTGGGAGTCTGACTCTGACCGTATTAACCTCACCCTCCTCTGAAACTCTGCTGTTCTGTTCTCCCTTCGTGTGCTTCTCACTCATGGGCTCCTTTCCTTCAGGTTTTACTGCATCGTGGGTTGGTCTCATCTCCCCAGTAAGATAAGCCTCCCACTTCTGTGTGCTCGGTGCAGACCACGCTCCCTTGCTGCACACTCCCTTCTCCCTAACATGAAATGAAGCATGTAGTAAGGTATTTCAGTTAAGTGCTTGTTCAATTGAAATTGAATAGAACTCTCTGGGGATATAAAATTTAGCACAACGAACAAAAAATAGTACAGCTAGTCCCTAGAGTGAATCATCTGTGTGTGGCCCAGTGGAAACGAGGATGAGTCTACATAGTTCAACTGTATGGATTGTTCAGCAATATATTATCTGTGAAAAATCTCCCGCTGTTGGGTTGTATAGTCGAGAACGGAGACGGAATGGATTGAGAACTAAAACCTGACCAACTTACAACTATTTAAACTATGCCACATGTAGAGTTACGCAGAGAATTCATAATGGAACATCGCTGAGGAGGTCTTGTTAGAGTAATTCGTCCTGGCTAAGGCACCGCTGACCCCTCTCAGGTGAGTGTTTTAGTCTTTCGTAGTTCTCGCAGGAGCAGGACTTGGCTATGGCGTAGAGTAGTCTGGATTTCAGTCTAACCCAGAATCAGTCAGTTGCAGATACTAGAACCTTTTAGTAGACAAACATACTCTTTGAGCCAGTGGTATGTTCTTTCTAGCATGGAGGTATTAGCTAGAAAAGGCAGCATTGCAGAGGAGCTATGAAGGAACGTCTCTAAATCTCAGAGCCAGGCTTAGTATGCCAACGAAAAGGAAGTGGCACAGCTACCCTGAATTGTTGCTGTTGGCAGACAAACAAGAAGTGGAATGATTTCCTCTGTAAGCACACCCTTAACAATCAGGTTGTCTTGATTGTGAGCACCCCCAGCACCCCCTGGAATGGTAACTGCAGGGCTCTGTGTGTGTTGGGGGCGGGCTCTGTTTGGACGATGGTGGACTTCTCAGACCTAGATGCTGGGAATGTTTAGTGTACAGTAGGATGAGTGTTTTTTTTTTAATCTTTTTTGTGGGGGTGGGGAGGGAGGGGGATGGGCAGGCCACTTCCATTGGTCTTTCATTTCTGTGTTTTTCATCCGTCTTTGTTCTTTGGCTTCTGTGAGCCTCCCATCGCGGTGGCCTCTGTCGTCGCAGAGCGCCGGCTCTGGGCACACGCACGCCAGAGCTCCGGCTCAGTAATTGGACATATCGGTCCAGCCGCTCCGCTGCACGTGGGATCTTCCCAGGCCAGGGATGGAACCGGCGACCCTTGCACTGCAAGGCAGTGTCCTTACCCACTGGACCACCAAGGGAAGCCCTAGGATGAGTTTTGACAGATGTGTATACCTTTGGAATCATCACCCTAAACAACACATAGAACGTTTCTGACACCCTAGGATTCGCACCTCGTAAGTCCCTTTACAGTCAACCACACCACTGCCCAGCGCAGACTGTCTCTTACTGGAGTCTCTCACCGTAGCTTCTAGAATTGCGTGTATATAGGATGTTCCTTATGTCTGTGCCTGTCGGTTTTGCCAGCAGTTCACTGAGGCTCTGCGCCACTGCCAGCTCACACTGCTGCCCCGCAGTCGCTCGCCATACACACATCCTTCATTTCCCCAGGAGTAAATTGGGCTTTTCACCAGCCCTGGGAAGACATGGCTTTTCCCCCACCCAGCTACTGCATTAACGTGGGCCTCCTCCATCCTCTGACATTTCTAAATAAAAAAGGTTTGACGCATGAAAGGGGCAGCAAATTAAATGGTATTTCCCCCCATTTGTGCTCCTGGAGGAGTCTAACGACTAGGTTTTTCCCTCACTGCCACATGGGGCCTCATCGAGGTAATAGGATTTGCACGGAAAGTATCCAGGAGACACAAGACTGTGCACCCGCTGCCCCCTATCCATTAAGTCAGGACGAAGGCTTCCTCTAAATCCTGAATGCATTAGTGGCAACTGGATTGAGGGTCAACTGTCAAATACTCTGCTGTGATGGGAGAGGACATCTGTGGCTAATTAGACCACTAATTGGCTAAACTGGGGGTGGGGAAGGGCAGGAGCTGCCCTCTCAGCTCTGCGCCAGTCGGAGGCCAGCTCCCTGTGCAGCCTCCAGCTCCCTGAAGGGGGATGAAAGACGATGAGGAGGTTTGCGTGCAGTGAGGGGCCAGGCACCCTCCCGCATCTCCCCCAGGTCAGCACCAGGCAGGACGTGGCTCTAGGAACTGGCCTGACTGAAGCAGTTAATCAGAAGAGTCGAAGTGAGCCAGTGACCAGATAGCTACCTCTTTGGCGCCCTTTAAATTTAATCCTTTACTCTGGAGTTGAGAGTTACACACCTGTGTAAACCCACCAGCTTTTTTCTTGCCTCAGGCTGCTCTCTTGAGTGACTCTCAATTTGTATGAAGGTGTTCAAAGGCCTCAGGGAGTACTCATGAAGGCTGGGTGATATATTTATTCACTGATCCATTTATCAGTGCATTTGGTAAACACTTCCATAGTGCCCACCGTCTACACATCACGGTATCAGGGATCAGGCAGTTGATCTTCGCTTACAGAGATCATGCCTACTTACCTTCATGCCTGCTTATAGTCAGGTAGGCTTGTGAGGCTTAGTAGCACTAACTAGAATGTGTGGGAGGCTATGAGAAGGCCAAAGGGGGATGCAAACAGCTTCAGGCATGGTGGGAAAGAGCATTAGTGCTATGGGGCATCATGGAAAGCTTCATAGAGGAGAGGTACCTTTTGAGCTGGGCCATATCAGGTGGGAGAGTAGGGATGACAGGTAGAGATGACGTTGGGAGCATGCTAAATATTTGAAGAGAAGAACCAAAATAGAGATGAGGAGGGGATCCATGGGCATGTTTTTGGTGGGATGGTGGCATTCATGTTATAGCCTGTTGTTGCTCTGAGGCAGGTGGCCTGGCTGAGAACCTCACATTCCCACTTGCTTTGCAGATCAATGAGCTGAGCAACGTCCCTGTCCCGGTCATGCTCATGCCCGATGACTTCAAAGCATATAGCAAGATCAAGGTGGACAATCATCTCTTCAACAAGTAAGTGACCTGCTGAGTGGGTGTGGTGGCAGTTCTCTCCCTCAAGGCAGGGTGCTTCCCAGACCTCCCCGTGGTGGGGCGAGTGAGCCCCCAGCCTGGTGGGAGAGCGGTACCCGATCCCAGCGCAGAAAACCTGGCCGGGACAACGTGTTTGTCCCGTGCCTCTGCCGGGTGTGCCGCCCGTCACCCTGGTCCTTTGTCAGCCCGCCTCCAGCGTCCCTCAGGACTTGTGGCTCAGCGCAGGACGATTCATCTAGGGCCAGCTTTGGTAACCGTGCGTGCTTGGGGGCTCAGGTGTCTCATCGAGGCTGACGGCAGTAGCCCTATCTTGATTTTAGTCTGAGGCAAGACGCTGCCAGGCATGTTCTTGGCCCGGGATGCCGCCAGGTTCCTTTCTTTACAGCCAGTGTGTGAACAGCCAGGCTGAGCGTGGGGCCCAGAGGCGCTGTCTCAGCTCGCTCTTCCCATTTTTGCTCAGGGTGGCCTCTCAGATTAACCCTGGTGTCTCTGGCTCAGGCTTGGATGGGGCAGCCGTCTCCCCTGGCACAGCCCGGGGCCTGCTGTAAGCCTCCCAGAGGCCTTGCTCTTTGATCCTCCGGTGGGTCGCCCAAGGAAATACGTGTGGTTCACACTCTCGTCCTTTCTGCATTTGAATCTTGGTTCCGCTCTCCATTGTCCCACAGTCCCCACCACCTCACCAGCTGGGCTCTGTCACCCCACCATTCCCAGACTGTTAGCCCGGAGGAGAAGCTTGATTTGAAAACATCCATTAGTGGCCTCTCTCTGCCATAGTAAGTAATAAAATCATGTTCTAGAAGCTGTCTGTCTTCATAGCTGCTGCTTGCTAAGTGGCCACCTGTATAGAAGAAAAACTATGTTTCTCCTCTATTCTCACACTACTGCTTATGTCTAATACCGGATGTATTAGATCAAGCAGTTCTATAGGACACTAGCGAGGTATCCTGCGGTTCAGTCCAGTTCTGACACTATTGACCTGGAGTCACATCAGGTCCACAGGTTAAGGACTGAGTCCTACAGACTAGCCCGCCCCAAGCCCCTTCAGATGCCAGTCTCAAGTCCAGGTTCTCACCTATGCTCTGGCCTCGTTGCTATAGAGGTTGGTGGTTCCCACCACCTTCCCCACTGGGCTGGATTACTTTGCTTGAGTGGCTCACAGAACTCAGGAAAACAGTTTACCTACTAGGTTACTGTTTCTTATAAAAGGATGCAGCTCAGAACAGTCAGGAGGAAGAGAGGCCTAGGACAAGTTATGTGGGAAGGGACAGGGAGCTTCCAGGGCCCCTCCAAGCACACCACCTGCCCCAAACCTCCATGTGTTCATCAACCTGCAAGGTCCCCAACCCTTGGATTTCTTATGGAGACTTTTTTATAAATGACAACATAATTGGTAAGTCATTGAAAGTAAAAATGTTAGCTAATCAGTTGTATCCAACTCTTTGCGACCCCATGAACTGTAGCCCACCAGGCTCCTCTGTCCATTCCAGGCAAGAATACTGGAGTGGGTTGCCATTTCCTTCTCCGGGGGTGTTCTTGACCCAGATCTCTTGCATTGCAGGCAGATTCTTGATCATCACTGACCGTTGGCAGCTGATTCAGCCCCCACCGCCTCTCCCCTTCCTAGAAGTCAGCGACCTGGGACTGAAAGTCCCAGCCCTCTAGTCCTGGGTGATTCCCCTGGCCAGGAGCACCCATCCTTAGAGGCTTAACAAAAATTGCCTCATTAATATAAATTCAGGTGTGACTGAAGGGCATTTGTTAAAAAGGACAAAAGACATCATTATTGCTTACTACTTAGGAAATTCCAAACATTTTAGGGACTCTGTGCCAGAAACATGGACAGAGACTAAGTGTATACTTGTTAGTGTATTCAGTATCACTCCACGTAAGGAAGGAGAGGCAGCCCTGGCCTCTGAGGCAGGAAAGAGGGCTGTTCTGTGCCTGAGGTCAGGGCCCAGGTGTGGACCTTGTACCACTGCCATTGTACCAGCCTGGTCCATGGTGTCGGCCACATGGACATCTCGGCCTAAAGTGAACCTCCAATGTCTTTGTTAGTTTCTTTTCATTTTTCTTGGTTCCTTTTGTCTTTTCAACTTTACGTGCTAGTTACTTGACTGCAGAGCTGTTGACCAAGAGACAGCCTGACCTTCATGAGAAGCCACCACTTTTTATTTCGTTGAAGGCTGCCATCCTGGAATAACTAGAGGGGCTTAATCTCTTTGTTTCTCCCCTCTCTGTTTTACTGAGATATAATTGACAATACAGCACTGTGTAAGACTGAGGTGTCCGGCATAATAATTTTTTTTTTTTAATTTTGGCCTCTTTTTTTTAATTTGGTCTTTCATTTATTTATTTTCATCCATCTTTGTTCTTTGGCCTGCGTGGGCCTCCCATTGCAGTGGCCTCTCCCGTTGCAGAGCACCAGCATGCGCTCCAGAGCGCTGGCTCACAATTGGACACACTGGTCCAGCCGCTCCACGGTATGTGGGATCTTCCTGGGCCAGGGGTCGAACGTGTGCCCCTTTCACTGCAAGGCGAACTCTTTACCCACTGGACCCCCAGGAAAGCCCCAGCATAATAATTTGACTCACATAAATCATGAAGTGATTGTCACAGTAAATTTAGTGAAATATCTATCATCTCATATAGATACAGAATAAAAAAAATAGAAAAAAAAATTTTTTTTCCCTTATAATGAGAACAGAGGACATATTTCTGAAAGGGAGTCTCCAAGCAGGGTGACTCTTGTCAAGATGGAGGGTTTGTAGGATGCATCCCTATGGGGTGATTCTCTTCCCTCGTGGGAGTCTGTGGGCTGACTGAGGAGCAGAGAGGGCATCGTTAGGTGCCAGCAGCTAGCCATCCAGGCTTCGTGGAAAGATGGGATCCCAGCCAGTCGACTGAGGAAAGCACGCTTGCCTTCCATCCCCGTGGAAGCCAAGGGTGGGACTTCCTGGGTATAACTGTCTGCAAGATGAGTTGATAGGAGCATCCCCAGAGGAGAGGGGTCCTCTGATGAGAAAAGCCTTTCTGTTAGCAGTCAGACTGACATTGACCCCCACGCGGCCACCTTCCCGTAGCAGGTGCAGCACTGGGGAAGGAGGGTCCACGTTCAGTCTTACTTCTCTGCAGGTAAGACTTTCTTCCTTTTTAAACTGAAAGACAGCATAAACTCAGAGAAAGTACACACATCACAAAAATACAACTAGATTATTTTTTACAAAGTGTGCGCAAGGCATGTGGAGTTTTTAAACATTTACATGCTCAGAATCACCTGGAGCGCTCCAGACTCAGCTCCAGAACGCTGGGGGCACAGCAGACAGAAGTCCTGATGTATGAGTCAGAGGAGCAAGGACTGCACAGAAACATGTCTTTCTTTTCTCCAGAGAGAACCTCCCCAGCCGCTTCAAGTTTAAGGAGTACTGCCCCATGGTGTTCCGAAATCTCCGGGAGAGGTTTGGGATTGATGATCAGGATTACCAGGTATGGGATGTCTTTGCAAACTCAGGAGGGTTAGGGAGTGCGGGGGAGGGGGGCGGTCAGGAAGCCACGGGCCAAGTAGGGGAAACCACGTCTGCTCTTCTCAAGCTGCATTTTCCTGTCAAGTCTCACTCCAGCCTCGCCCCATTGCGGTGGGCTCTTAGAGGGGTGAGGGCCTTAGAAGTACTTCTTTTATTTTTTGAATATTTTATTTATTTATTTCCATCCATCTTTATTCTTTGATGTGTGTGCGCCTCCCATCGCAGTGGCCTCTCTCTTTACAGAGTACCAGGCTCTGGCGCATGCGCTCCAGAGCGCTGGCTCGTAATTGGACACACCAGGCCAGCCGCTCCGTGGCACGTGGGATCTTCCTGGGCCAGGGATCGAACCGGTGCCCCTTGCCCTGCAAGGTGGACTCTTTACCCACTGGGCCACCGGGGAAGCCCTAGAAGTCCTTCTGATGGTGCCTAGGCTCAGGCTTCTCTCCCCGAGAGGGAGCGTAGCAGGGAGGGAGAGGGGTCTGCACAAGCTGCTTCGTTTTAGTCTGGCATCCCCAGTCTAGGCTGAAGAACCCTTCTCTTTCTTAGTTTGACTTAAGAGCAGATAAGACAGATTAGAAAAGCAAGTCTTCAAGGGTCGTGTAACTTCTTGCCAGGTATGAGTGCCCCCTGCTAAACTGGTCCCCTGACCTGACTTGGGGAGGGGGCTAGGCATGCAGGCCAGCTGCCCCCATCAGGAGATGATCATGTCACAGAGGCCTTTGACCTGGTGGGAGGAATCCCTCTCAGTATCAGGGGCATCCTCGTGTGACTCACAGCTGGTGGCTTCTGTTCCTTCTCCACCAGCACCTTCCTTGGGCTTCTTCCCTGGGCAGACAGCCTGGGGGTGAAGGTAGGAGAATTTGCCACTTCACTTGTGTAGCAGTAAGAAATATAGCTGATTTTCAGTTCTCTATTGGGGGAAAAACAGTGTCCAGCCTAGTGAAACCTAACATGGACGCCCGCATCTTGTGCGGTCCTGTCTTTCCTCCTGCCCCGTTCCTGGGAAGTCTTTCACAGAGCCGATGATGAGAAGCAGAGTCTCCCCACCTCTGTCCCCCACTACAGGGGGCTTCCTGAGGAAGAAGATGAGGAGGACTGGAGAGGGGGAAGGGATGCCAGCCCCTTGCACAGTCAGGAATGGCCATGTCCAAGAGGTGCTGGGCGGTCCTCCAGCCCCGCCTGTTGAGACCAAACCCTGAGCTGCCGTGGCCTGATCAGAGCATGAGGTTTCTTGAAAACCTCTCGCGGCCCCAGGTTGCTCAGGTATCTCCTTTCATGGTGGCTCTTTCTCTTCCCTTGGGCCATGTAGCTGTGTCCTCTGTGCTTTCTCTAATAGTCTTGTGGACAAAGAATTGTGCTCAAGACTGAAAGAGGGGCAGGGAGGATGGTTTCCAGGAAGGAGACCCTCAGCTCTGCGACTGCCAGTGACCGAGAGAGGCAGGAAATGCCGCCTGGAAAGGAGGCAGGGGTGGAACGACACTGGTCCACCTTCTGTCTTCTGACCTCCCCGAGGTCTTTGCCTGGCATCTGCTTGGTGAACACATCCCTTTGGCTGACTCACATCTTCCCGTGCGCTCTCCCTGCTGGAGGCTTCTCCTGCCTTCCGATCCTAACAGGAATGGACCCCAGGAGGAGCAGGGACAGAGCCAGAAATGCGCCTCAGGCCTGCACAGACAAGCAGGAGTGTGAGCTGAGGGGCGAGGTGCCGGGCAGAGCAGTGAGGACCATTGGGAAGCATTTTTCAGCATGAGGGTACATGACAGGAAAGAAAGAGGGCTCCCTGTCCAGTTCTCTGTATGTTTGACTTTTTGAGTATTTCCTAAGCTGTGTCTTCATCACCCCCAGGAGACTGGGAAAATCATCTCAATCTGCCTCTTTGTGTTCCAGGTGAGGAAATTTGGGAGTAGAGAGGGGCAGGGGCTCATCCACGGTCGTGTTACAGGTGGGCGGCAGGATTAGAGCCCAGGCCCCTAACGGCCGAGGCCAGGTTTTAGTTTCTAGAGCAGCTCTTGAGGATCAGAATGAAAAGAAATATTTCACAACCCGTTTCCTCTCATCCTGGTCAAGGGTTAGCAGCAGGTGGTGAGGAACAGCTCTTGTCTCTCTTATTAAGGAAGACTTTTGGGAGAGAGGTGAGTTTCCCGTGAGAAAAGGGGTGGGTGAGGTCTCATCTGTCTTGAGCGTTGTTGGCTTCTGAGCAGTCTGACCCGTAAGAGAAGACTCAGAGTAAAAGTCCGAGTCCTTGCTTCCGCTCCCAAGACCAACTTTTGTCTTGGCCCATCAGAATTCCGTGACGCGCAGCGCTCCCATCAACAGCGACAGCCAGGGCCGCTGCGGCACGCGTTTCCTCACCACCTATGACCGACGCTTCGTGATCAAGACCGTGTCAAGCGAGGATGTGGCTGAGATGCACAACATCTTAAAGAAATACCACCAGGTACGGTGAGTCGTGAGCCTCCACCACAGAGAAGGGGTTGGAAGAGGGAGAGGAGCACCTGGGAGAGCTTCCTGGGGAGGGCTGGGTCCTCCCTGGTGATGGCAGAGGCTGCCTGGTAGCCAGACACTTGCCCTCCCCCGGGCTGTGTTTCTGTGAGGTGAAATGCCTACTTGAGAAAAAAAAGAAATGAAGGCATGTTATGGACACAGTCCCAGCTGAACAGCTGTTTCTCATCAGAGTCGGGGAGTTCTCACGCTCTGGCACCCGCCTCATTTCTTCTGAAGGAGGTCCTGTTGGCTCAGCAGGGCCGCTGCCTTTCCCCTTCGCACTCGCGTCTCCTCTGGAGCCTGTCCCTGCGACAGGCGGGGGTGCTTGTCTGAAGCCTGTCAGGGTCTTTAGGGAGAGCACCTGTGAGGCAGTACAGAGGCCTCCTGCTGTTTGGGGGGTTAGGGCAGAAAACCCTACGGTCTGGCATGGGTGAGAGGTGTGGGTACCGAGCCATTCTGTCTTCCCAGACGGCTGCATCACAGCCCTGCCTCTGCACACTCTGCCTCTGGCTTCTGCACCTTCCCGGAAGATGCCAGGCCTGGAGCAGTGGTTTTCCTGCAGAATCCCAGTCATGTGAAACCAAAGGGAGTCTGTCCAGCCTGCTCAGCCTCTCAGGCTGCCTTGCTCATTGGGGACAGGGGTAGCCGTTGCCTATGGCACGTCCGAGGAACCCCCATGACTTCACAGGAGCCGGTTTGGAAACCACTGGTCTAGGGGCTGGAATCTCAGGGGCACCCCGTCCTTCCTGGTGGCTTCACCTGCTCCTGTCCCCCTGCCTTTCTAGTTCATAGTGGAGTGTCACGGCAATACCCTTCTGCCCCAGTTCCTGGGCAGAGATGAGTCTGAAAGGTGGGAGCTCATCTGTCTTGAGCGTTGTTGGCTTCTGAGCAGTCTGACCCGTAAGAGAAGACTCAGAGTAAAAGTCCGAGTCCTTGCTTCCGCTCCCAAGACCAACTTTTGTCTTGGCCCATCAGAATTCCGTGACGCGCAGCGCCCATCAACAGCGACAGCCAGGGCCGCTGCGTCACGCGGTAACACCCCCCCTATGGCAGACGCTGCGTGATCCGGAGCGTGCCGAGCGAGGATGAGGCTGAGATGCACAACATCTTAAAGAAATACCACCAGGTACGGTGAGTCGTGAGCCTCCACCACAGAGAAGGGGTTGGAAGAGGGAGAGGAGCACCTGGGAGAGCTTCCTGGGGAGGGCTGGGTCCTCCCTGGTGATGGCAGAGGCTGCCTGGTAGCCAGACACTTGCCCTCCCCCGGGCTGTGTTTCTGTGAGGTGAAATGCCTACTTGAGAAAAAAAAGAAATGAAGGCATGTTATGGACACAGTCCCAGCTGAACAGCTGTTTCTCATCAGAGTCGGGGAGTTCTCACGCTCTGGCACCCGCCTCATTTCTTCTGAAGGAGGTCCTGTTGGCTCAGCAGGGCCGCTGCCTTTCCCCTTCGCACTCGCGTCTCCTCTGGAGCCTGTCCCTGCGACAGGCGGGGGTGCTTGTCTGAAGCCTGTCAGGGTCTTTAGGGAGAGCACCTGTGAGGCAGTACAGAGGCCTCCTGCTGTTTGGGGGGTTAGGGCAGAAAACCCTACGGTCTGGCATGGGTGAGAGGTGTGGGTACCGAGCCATTCTGTCTTCCCAGACGGCTGCATCACAGCCCTGCCTCTGCACACTCTGCCTCTGGCTTCTGCACCTTCCCGGAAGATGCCAGGCCTGGAGCAGTGGTTTTCCTGCAGAATCCCAGTCATGTGAAACCAAAGGGAGTCTGTCCAGCCTGCTCAGCCTCTCAGGCTGCCTTGCTCATTGGGGACAGGGGTAGCCGTTGCCTATGGCACGTCCGAGGAACCCCCATGACTTCACAGGAGCCGGTTTGGAAACCACTGGTCTAGGGGCTGGAATCTCAGGGGCACCCCGTCCTTCCTGGTGGCTTCACCTGCTCCTGTCCCCCTGCCTTTCTAGTTCATAGTGGAGTGTCACGGCAATACCCTTCTGCCCCAGTTCCTGGGCATGTACCGCCTGACCGTGGACGGCGTGGAAACCTACATGGTGGTCACGAGGAACGTATTCAGCCATCGGCTCACTGTACACCGCAAGTATGACCTCAAGGTAAGGACTCCATGCTTCCCAGCTCTGTGGCCCCCTCTCCCTGAGGCTTGGACGGGCCCTGACGCCAACTCTCACATGATGGGAAAGTTGGGGTGTAGGTTTTGGCGTGGCCTCGTGGCTCTGGGGATTTCCCTGGCGGCTCAGTCTGTAAAGAACCTGCCTGCAATGCAGGAGACCCAGGTTCGATACCTGAGTCAGGAAGATCCCCTGGAGAAGGCAGTGGCAGCCCACTCCTGGATTCTTGCCTGAAGAATCCCATGGACAATGGGGTCACAAAGAGTCAGACACAACCTAGCAGCTGAATCTACCTCGGGGCTCTGCAGTTGATACACATTATTCTCGTGAGCCACAGGCTGTGACAGGTCCAGGTTAGAGGGCCAAGAGGTGCTTGAGTCCCCAGAGGTACCCTTTTTGTGTAATAGTGGATGTTCTTCACTCCTGTTGCACACCCGCAGCAGCGCGGGGCTGGGCCGGGCTGACGCTTGCACCCTGGCAGCTGTCCAGGCCCTGCGGACTGACGGCGCAAGCACTTTCAAGACACAGAAAAACCACACTTGGGCCTGTGAAGCCCAGAACTCTTGGTCCTGACCCTGGCTTCCTGACCCTGGTCCCTCCCACCACTTGTCCTCTCTCTGCTGCAGCGACGCTGGTCTCCTTTCCGCCTGTGCGCTCAGCCTCCCCGGCGTTCACAGAAGCTGCTGGCCGTCGTTCCTCCCTGCCCTCTTCTCCACCTCCGTCTTCCCCCACCTAATCACTTCCTCCTTTGCTCAGGAAGCAGGCTTTGGCCAAACCCTTCCCCAGTCTGGACCCTGCCCATGTTCTGCATGCTCTCAGAGGGTCCTTCCTTCACCCCTGTACTGCTTCGCACCATTGTAATGAATGGATTAATCCTCTGTGTAACTCCTGCTTACTGTCCATTTCCCCTGTTGGAAGGAGAATTCCTCAGGGGCAGGGACCGAGTCTCTCTGTTCAGTCCTGTTTCCCAAGCACGGGTCTGGTGGATAGTCAGACCTCTGTGTGCGGTCTGAGACAGGAAGCGAACCGGCTGCTGCCTCCTCTCGGAGTCTACTTGAGTTCACCTGCTGCCTCTCCCTAAAGACTGTCGCGTGTTTTTGCTCAGCAGAATTTGCCGCAGCAAATTCTTCTCCTGATGGCTCTTATCCTTCCAGGGTTCTACGGTTGCCAGAGAAGCAAGTGACAAGGAGAAGGTACGCGGGGGCTTGTGCCGATCCCTCGTGGCGTGAACGGGTCCCTCAGAATCAGAAACACAGGCTGCCGGCCGTGCTCTCCCTTCCTCCGCTGTCGTGCGGCCGAGGTCCCAGACTCGCGGTCTGTGGACGTGAGCGACTGTGTCCCGCCTGCCCTCGTCCTTGGCCCAGGCCTGCTTCCAGCATCTCACCTTTGCCCTTGCTGGGTTCTTTGTAGTCCGAGAGGGCCGGCCACTTCCACCTCCGTCCAGCCTGAGTCAGGCAGCAGCCGCTTGAGGCCTGAGGCAGTTAGTCCAGGCTTGGCTGGAAGTCTTTTGGTCAGGCCTCGTTGCCTGACTCATGGGACGTACTTGCCATCCCTGCTTGCCCAGAGCTGGGCCTGGTAGACGCCTGAACGGAGTTGCTGATCAGCAGGTTGGCGTCTTTTAGACTCCTGGATGCAGCTGCTGATGGCAGGTGGGCCGTCTGTACTGGGGACCCTTTCTCCTCCTGTGTCACGGCCCTGGCAGAGGTCTCCCTGGCGGTGAACAGAGCAGGCCAGCGGCCTAACACTGCTGTTGCTCTCTCAGGCCAAGGACTTGCCAACCTTCAAAGACAATGACTTCCTCAATGAAGGGCAGAAGCTGCACGTGGGAGAAGAGAGTAAAAAGAACTTCCTGGAAAAACTGAAACGGGACGTGGAGGTGTGTATTTATTACCCGTGCTTTTACTTTGGTTGAGCTCTTGTCCCTAGAGCAGGAGCCTCTGTAACCTTAAGCAAAATGGAATGCACTTTCCAGGAGTGTGGACAAGAGGAAGCGGTGCTTTGAGCGGGAAGGGGGTCGTTGCTTGTGTCGGAAGCTAGTGCGGCTGTTCGTTCCATATGGGGGACACAGTCTGGTCCCATAGCACTTGTGTGACTCAGTCTGGAATGCTTGCCCTCCTTTCTTCTCTAGTCTGTTCTAACCCCCTTTTCAAACTCATCAAGCTTCCTTTCTGGTGGTGTCCCCATGGTGGACGAGGCATCCAGGTGTCGGAGCAACAGTTCTGTTCCATTCAGTCGCTCAGTTGTGTCCAACTCTCTGCGACTGCACAGACTGCAGCACATCAGGCTGCCCTGTCCTTCGCCATCTCCCTGAGCTTGCTCAGATTCAAGTCCATGACTCAGTGATACCATCCAACCATCTTGCCCTCTGTTGTCCCCTTCTTCTGCTGTCAGTTTTTCTGAGCATCAGGGTCTTTTCCAGTGAGTCATCTCTTTGTACCAGGTGGCCAGAGAATTTTAGATTTAGCTTCAGCTTCAGTATCAGTCCTCCCAATGAATACTCAGGGCTGATTTCCTTTCGAATGGACTGGTTTGATCGCCTTGCAGTCCTAGGGACTCTCAAGAGTCTTCTCCAGCACCACAGTTTGAAAGCATCAATTCTTCGGTGCTCAGCCTTCTTTGAGGTCCAACTCTACATCCATTTATGACCACTGGGAAGACTGTGGTTTTGTCCTCGTGGCGGGAAACCAGCCATTTAAGGCCCAGCAAACCACGCCTTTCTCAGGCACAGATTCTCCACTTACCTCGCAGCCTTCTGGTTGGAAGGGAGCTTCCTGTGGAGAAGTTCCTCTGGGGAGGACACGTGCTGAGTAGCGAGTGTGGTGTCTGCACCACTCGATGACTTGGTGGCTCCTGTTATAGTAAATCGGGAGTCTTCTCACTAAACCTAGACTAGAAACTGTAGAAACTGTCTCATTTTTTTATTGTTAAAATATGCATAACATAAAATCTACTGTCTTAACTGGTTTTGAATGGCATGAAGTGTGTTCACATGGTTGTACAACCATCCATCTCTAGAACTTGTTGATCTTCCTAAATGAAAATCGTGTACCCACTCCCTCTTCTTCCTGACCCCTGGCAGCCCCCATTCAACTTCAGGTGTTGCTTTTTGTTGTTGTTGTTGTTAATTTTGGCTTCTTTTATTGTTTTATTTATTTATTTTCATCCATCTTTATTCTTTGGCCTGTGTGGACCTCCCATTGCAGTGGCCACTCTCATTGCAGAGCACCGGCTCTGGGCACACGCGCTCCAGAGCACTGGCTCGTCATTGGACACACCAGTCCAGCCGCTCCACAGCACGTGGGATCTTCTCGGGCCAGGGATCGAACCTTTGTGCCTTGTATTGCAAGGCAGACTCTTTACCCACTGGACCACCAGGGAAGCCCCTACTACAGGCTTATGAAGTTGACTGCCAGCCCTAGCAGTCTCACATGAGTGGATCATTCAGTGTTTGTCATTTGTGTTTGGCTTCCTTCACTCACCATAATGCTGTAATGGCTTCACAGATCAGCCACATTGTGTTATTTGTGAGAATGTCTTTCCCTTTTGAAACTGAATAATATTCTGTTGTACGTATGTACCATATTTTGTCTACCCATTTATCCATGGATGGACACTTGGTTTCTGGTCAAGGTTAACTAGTTAATCTAGTTAAAAGTCTCCTGAGAAACAGAGGAGGGTATAGATAGATAGATGTTTATGGTAAGGCACTGACTCACAGGATTATGGAGTCTGACAAGCCCCGAGGTCTGTCTGCAGTTGGCTAGCTGGAGACCCAAGAGAGCTGACGGTGTAGTTTTAGTCCAGAGCCTAGCCAGCCCGAGACCCAGGAAGAGCTGGTGTTTCTTCATCTGTGTCTGAAGGCAGGAAAAATCTCGTGTCCCAACTCAGAGGCAGTTAGGTAGGAGGAGTTCCCTTATACTCAGAGGAGAGTCAGTCTTTTTGTTCTTTTCACCCTTCAACTGATTGAACAAGGCCCAACTACTTTAGGGAGGGCAATCTGCTTTACTCAGTTTACCAGTTCAGATGTTAATCTCATGCATAAACTCCCTCACAGACAGACCCAGAAGAATATTTGACCCAATTTCTGAGCACCCAGGAGTGCAGTCAAGTGGACATATAACATGAACCTTCCCACTTGGATTTCGCTACTGTGAATGTGGGGTTTAAATACTTCTTTTTGTTAGAAACCTTTACCTTAACCACTGCCTGCTGTGTTTGAGCCTTTATTCTGACGTTGTCCAGGGTCTTCCTCCTCCTTTTCCTACTTTTCTCTCTATTTTGCCTCCAAGGAGAATTTTAGGCAGTTGACACAACTCATTTATTTTCACCGGCATGTTGCTTTACAAATGTTTGCAGGTGGACAGGACAGGGTGCGGCTCTCAGAACCTCTCTCCTGGGAGCCTGGCCGCTTCTCCTTTTGCCTTGAGTCCCTTGGTCTGGAGGTTCTCTCAGTGGTGGCCTTCACTTTCTCTGAGAGGATTCTGCTGGTCTACCCTCGGGACTCCTTGTGCTTTTAGCTACCTTGGGGGCCTCTCTGTAAAGCCCCTCTGGCCTTGTGGCGACTCTCCATGGTGTTCTCTAGTCACGTGGTCGTTTGGACAGTGTTCTGCAGTGTGACCATGGCAGAGTGCCCGGCACGTGGCTGAGGGTGGCTGCCGACTAGGTCACTGAGGACTTGGGCGGGGACTCTGGCTTCACGTTAGTTAAACTGGAATGCCGACTGACCATTTCCATCCTGTGTTGTTCTTCTCCAAGTTGGGGAGTCCTTGCTCAGGAGCCTTTGAGACACAGCCCTGCCCCAGCGCTCGTTCTGTGGATGAGGAATGTGCAGTGCAGTGTTCATTGTTCCTTTCCTCCGACTCGCCAAGGCCTCCCTCCATCCCAGGCGGGACCGCTGTTCCCTCTTCTTGCAGGGCTCCTCTGCTCTTCCTGCTGCAGCCTCTGCCTGCCTGACTTCTCTTCGTTCATGGGGCTCAGTCCCAGCTGCCTTCCTCAGGAAGGCCCTCTTCCCGCGGCGGGACTCACACAGCTCCTCGCCCCGCTGGAGTGACTGTCTTCTCCGTTAGACCTCGAGCTCGTCGAGGACGGAGGCTCTCATGTCTTATTCTCTGCCATGTTTCAGAAGGGGAGAATTAAGTTGCAGGAATGCCTTTTCTCCCCTTCCCAGATGCCACCCTGCCTCTCCCGTGTAATCTCTGCCTTCCGTCTCTTCTCCCCCCGGCCCTAGTTCCTGGCCCAGCTGAAGATCATGGACTACAGCCTGCTGGTGGGCATCCACGACGTGGACCACTGCCTGCTGTGTTTGAGCCTTTATTCTGACGTTGTCCAGGGTCTTCCTCCTCCTTTTCCTACTTTTCTCTCTATTTTGCCTCCAAGGAGAATTTTAGGCAGTTGACACAACTCATTTATTTTCACCGGCATGTTGCTTTACAAATGTTTGCAGGTGGACAGGACAGGGTGCGGCTCTCAGAACCTCTCTCCTGGGAGCCTGGCCGCTTCTCCTTTTGCCTTGAGTCCCTTGGTCTGGAGGTTCTCTCAGTGGTGGCCTTCACTTTCTCTGAGAGGATTCTGCTGGTCTACCCTCGGGACTCCTTGTGCTTTTAGCTACCTTGGGGGCCTCTCTGTAAAGCCCCTCTGGCCTTGTGGCGACTCTCCATGGTGTTCTCTAGTCACGTGGTCGTTTGGACAGTGTTCTGCAGTGTGACCATGGCAGAGTGCCCGGCACGTGGCTGAGGGTGGCTGCCGACTAGGTCACTGAGGACTTGGGCGGGGACTCTGGCTTCACGTTAGTTAAACTGGAATGCCGACTGACCATTTCCATCCTGTGTTGTTCTTCTCCAAGTTGGGGAGTCCTTGCTCAGGAGCCTTTGAGACACAGCCCTGCCCCAGCGCTCGTTCTGTGGATGAGGAATGTGCAGTGCAGTGTTCATTGTTCCTTTCCTCCGACTCGCCAAGGCCTCCCTCCATCCCAGGCGGGACCGCTGTTCCCTCTTCTTGCAGGGCTCCTCTGCTCTTCCTGCTGCAGCCTCTGCCTGCCTGACTTCTCTTCGTTCATGGGGCTCAGTCCCAGCTGCCTTCCTCAGGAAGGCCCTCTTCCCGCGGCGGGACTCACACAGCTCCTCGCCCCGCTGGAGTGACTGTCTTCTCCGTTAGACCTCGAGCTCGTCGAGGACGGAGGCTCTCATGTCTTATTCTCTGCCATGTTTCAGAAGGGGAGAATTAAGTTGCAGGAATGCCTTTTCTCCCCTTCCCAGATGCCACCCTGCCTCTCCCGTGTAATCTCTGCCTTCCGTCTCTTCTCCCCCCGGCCCTAGTTCCTGGCCCAGCTGAAGATCATGGACTACAGCCTGCTGGTGGGCATCCACGACGTGGACCGGGCAGAGCAGGAGGAGATGGAGGTGGAGGAGCGGGCGGAGGACGAGGAGTGCGAGAACGACGGGATGGGCGGCAGCCTGCTCTGCTCCTACGGCACGCCTCCCGACAGCCCGGGCAACCTCCTCAGCTTCCCCCGGTTTTTCGGACCTGGGGAGTTTGACCCCTCTGTGGATGTCTATGCCATGAAGAGCCATGAAAGTAAGTAGAAGCCTGTGCCGGCCAGGCGCCGCCAGCCGCCGTTCCACCCCCAGCCTCAGGGCTGTTGCTGAGAAGCTTTGGGGCACCTGGGCCTCCGCCTCATTAACTGCTGAGTCTTTCTCCCTCCAGGCTGCCCTCCGGGGTCACCACCAAAACCTGTCTTCTGAGGCCCTGGGGTCCTTCTCTGCCAGGCCCTTCCTCACCTCTTTGCTGGTCTTGGATGGCTGAGGCTATGGCTCTGGATCACGGGAGGGACACACCTCCCAAAGGGTGTCACGTCAGCCCCACGGGGTAGTCGTGAAGATCAAGTAAGATGAAAGCTATGAAAGCTAAGAAGGACTCCATGGGTCATTCCTTTTCTCAGATTCAAAATGACAGGGATGCATCTGGCCGTCGTATCTCAAGGCTTAAGGACCCAGCTGCTTTCTGCTCTCTCATCCCTGCCTCCTCCCCCTTTCCTCTCCCCCTCCAGGTGCCCCCAAGAAGGAGGTGTATTTCATGGCCATCATCGACATCCTCACGCCATACGATGCTAAGAAGAAAGCCGCACATGCTGCCAAGACAGTGAAGCACGGGGTGAGCGCTCCCTGTCTCCGCCTAGGCCAGGCAGTGGCCCTCAGACCCCCGGGGACTCCTGCTCCACAGGGACACCCTCCCGCCCCCTCGGCCCTGCCTGTGTGTTCTCTCTCCGCCAGCTACACCCCATCCGCTGACTGCAGCTGGCTGATACGCCCAACTTGGTTTTCCCCCGAATTCTCCGGCTCCTTTCCCCAGGGCTGCGGGGCATGTCGTGAGTCTTGTTGACTGCCAGTAATAGCTTTGTTTACGTGCCCACACGGCTCCCCAGAGGCCTGTTTCCCCCTGGGCTTCAAGCTACTGTTCTCCTAACAGGGGCCCCCCCGGAGCTCTCCAAGCCTCACTGCTGCCTCCCCACTGCCTCTTTCCTGCCCCAGTGGGTGCAGCCCCTGGACTCGATTGTGAATCAGAGGGCGGGGCTTCTGAGACAGGGGCACCGTGTCTCCAGGTGGCCGGCCCCGCTGCGGGCAGGGCCGTGCCTCCTCCTGATCAGGGCCTCTGTCTTCCAGGCGGGGGCCGAGATCTCGACGGTGAACCCTGAGCAGTACTCCAAACGCTTCAACGAGTTCATGTCCAACATCCTGACGTAGTTACCTTCTACTTTCAGCCAGAGCTGGAGAGCCGAATGTGGGGTCGGGGATTGGCAGAGGGAGAAGGTGTTATTTGGGATATGTGGGAGGGCGGGGAGCAGAGCGGGGGGCAGGGGAGGCTTTGGCAGCACGCCTGCAGCCTGTACACTGAGAGAATCGACCGGAGGGAAGGGGAGGAGTCGTGTGCGTGTGTGTGTGTGGCCGCGCTCGCTTACAGGATGTAACCTCACCTGCTTACCCTTGGTTTCCCCCCATTGGACCTAGGTTAAAAAGGGGTTCCTTTTTGTTACCTTGTAACCTTGCAAGATGCCTTGAGGCTAGAGGTGACTTTGTGGGTTTATTTGGGTTTTGTTTCTGAAGTTTCGTTGCTCCAGATGTGCTATTTATAATGATGCGTGTCAGCACCCTGTTCACCATCCCGTCCCTGCTCTGCTCTCAGCTCCCTCAATTGAAGAAGCACCCACAGACCCAGCGAAGGGCCCTCTCAGAGCAGCACGCTCTGGTGCCGGAGGAGGAGAGGTTCGACCCTTCGGCCCAGCTGCATTCGATCTTGTCCAGATTGACGTTTACTTTCATGGAGTATGTGCACAGTTTACCTTTCTGGCCTTGGCTCCAGGTGAAATGGTATATAATTCCTCCATCTAAATGCTCTCCCTCCCGAAGGAACCTTCCAGGTCAACATCAGGCATCTCGGAGCAGAATCAGAGGTCTCAGGGGCATTCACCTCATGGGATGGTGACAGGTGGGGGCTGCTGGGCTCTTGGACCACTGGCTCTCAGAGAACCCCACGCCCATCACCCAGGCCCCTGGAGTGCAGACGGCTTCTCTGTAGAGCCTGTCTCCCTCTGAGTCAGGAGGAACGAGAAAGCACCTCTGGATGTGACAGGACTCTCGTGCTTATGTGTTTATATCTCCTTGGGAAAGCCTCCGAAGAGCTGATGGGTATCGGACGGGGTCTGGTGCCCTCCGTCCGTTTACTCCTTCTGACCATCCCCCCGGCGCTCTCAGCTGTGGCTGAGCTCCTTCCTGGGGCAGGGCTCCAGGTGCCTGGGTGCTCCTGGCAGAGGTTCCTCTTCAAGCCCCAGGGCTGCCATGCAGGTGGCCTGTCACCTGGAGGGTTGGAGCCAGCAGGAGTGGTGCCCCCCGGGTCCACTAGCAGTGTGCCACCCAAGCCTGAGGCTGCTTCTGAGTCCCTTGAGGATCTGACCCAGGAAATCCAGTGTGGAGGCCTGATGTGGAATTCAGCCCAGCCCCAACCTTGGAGCTGTTTTTCCTGGATGCCCCCTCTAGACTCTTTGCAGACCTGCCCCCCACAGGCCTCCTCAGGAGTGGCATCTTGCAGCTTCCTTCAGGATCTCTCCCACCGTCTGAGCCTGCTACCTAGGCTGCAGAACCGTGTCCTTTTGTGAGGCCCTCCGTGCGGTCTGGTCTGGCCAGGAGAGAGGACAGCCCCGTGTTGCGGGAGATCCGCCCCTGGGTCTGCTCACCTCCTCACTAGGGACTGGGGACGTGGGATGAGATTTGGTAAAGCTTGTAGATACCTCTGCAGATGGAAAGGAAGTTTGTGGAACCATTTTGAATGGATGGATTGGTTTCTTTGGCTTGCTTCAACCTGGCTAAGCTCAGCTTCTGAAGCAGGAACCAGCAACATCTCTGTGCTCGACGCACAGCATTTAGGTCAGCGAGGAATGGAGATCACATTCGTGGACTCCACTGTCCGTCGGGACCCTTCTGGAAGAGGCAAACAGGCCAAACAACTGCCCTGGCCCCCGGAAGGGGCTGTAGGTAGCTCTGGATGCCAGCAGCAAGACCACAAAGGGACTTGGGAAAGAACTTGTACCAAGTGGCTCGTGGAGAAAACAGATTAGATTTAGGAAGGGATTAGTAGGAATAATGTTCAGACTTGATTTCCCCACCTTCTAATCAAGAATGAAAATTTGGATCCGCTCCTGGTCGTGCCCAGCATCTCCCGAGCTCAGCAGGCTGTCCGCTGGGCCTGCACAGCCCTGGGCTTTTCCTCCGCAAGTAACCTGTTACTCCTTCTGACCATCCCCGCGCCTCAGCTGTGGCTGAGCTCCTTCCTGGGGCAGGGCTCCAGGTGCCTGGGTGCTCCTGGCAGAGGTTCCTCTTCAAGCCCCAGGGCTGCCATGCAGGTGGCCTGTCACCTGGAGGGTTGGAGCCAGCAGGAGTGGTGCCCCCCGGGTCCACTAGCAGTGTGCCACCCAAGCCTGAGGCTGCTTCTGAGTCCCTTGAGGATCTGACCCAGGAAATCCAGTGTGGAGGCCTGATGTGGAATTCAGCCCAGCCCCAACCTTGGAGCTGTTTTTCCTGGATGCCCCCTCTAGACTCTTTGCAGACCTGCCCCCCACAGGCCTCCTCAGGAGTGGCATCTTGCAGCTTCCTTCAGGCTCTCTCCCACCGTCTGAGCCTGCTACCTAGGCTGCAGAACCGTGCCCTTTTTGTGAGGCCCTCCGTGCGGTCTGGTCTGGCCAGGAGAGAGGACAGCCCCGTGTTGCGGGAGATCCGCCCCTGGGTCTGCTCACCTCCTCACTAGGGACTGGGGACGTGGGATGAGATTTGGTAAAGCTTGTAGATACCTCTGCAGATGGAAAGGAAGTTTGTGGAACCATTTTGAATGGATGGATTGGTTTCTTTGGCTTGCTTCAACCTGGCTAAGCTCAGCTTCTGAAGCAGGAACCAGCAACATCTCTGTGCTCGACGCACAGCATTTAGGTCAGCGAGGAATGGAGATCACATTCGTGGACTCCACTGTCCGTCGGGACCCTTCTGGAAGAGGCAAACAGGCCAAACAACTGCCCTGGCCCCCGGAAGGGGCTGTAGGTAGCTCTGGATGCCAGCAGCAAGACCACAAAGGGACTTGGGAAAGAACTTGTACCAAGTGGCTCGTGGAGAAAACAGATTAGATTTAGGAAGGGATTAGTAGGAATAATGTTCAGACTTGATTTCCCCACCTTCTAATCAAGAATGAAAATTTGGATCCGCTCCTGGTCGTGCCCAGCATCTCCCGAGCTCAGCAGGCTGTCCGCTCGGGGCCTGCACAGCCCTGGGCTCCCTCCAGCTTTCTGCATTTGGTCTGCTGATCATGTCGCCATAATGTGTACAAAAAGTGTAACCAGTTGTTACAGTTAAAGGTGAGCTACCAGATATCTAACTTCTTTAACATTGAGTTTTTGTGGGGTGGTGGTTTTTGGGTTTTTTGTTTTTTTTTTTTTGTATATTGTTTACATTTTGAGAGGTAGCATTCTGTTCTAAATGCTCTTTTTGTTTTTCTGACAGTATTGTTGACTGGGTCAAAACGTTTAAGCTGTGGTTTTGGTGGACTTTAAAACTCTTTTTAAAGGTCATTCTCTGTGCTATCTTCAAAACCTTGGGTTTGGTCCTTTAATTCCTTTGGCATTCAAATGTTTAAAAGCTATTTATCTTGGTTTATACAAGGTTTTTCTCTTCTTTTTGTTACGATGAAGAGGTTACATTTGGTTTGTGGTTTAAATAGACAGTGAAGTGACTCCCCAGTTTTTGTCTGCCCCGCCTCTTTTCTCCAGCCCCCACCATGCCCTGTCTGGGCAGCAGAAAGCTTCCAGGGGCTAGCGAGTACCCTCACCCCCACTCTGGAGCCATGAGGAAAAGCTGAAAGGTCTTACGGCATCCCAGGATAATTTAGGGTCTCCCAAGAACAAAGGCATGAGAAGAGCTGGCTGAGAGAGGCCTGGATGGGGCTAGGGGCAGGCTTCCTTCCTTTCTCTCCCTCTCCTGCTCAGCCAGCCCTAGCTCCTCCCACCCTGCCCCTCTTTTTCTGAAAGTCTACAGTTAGGAAACTCCTGTCTCCCCACTAAAGCGAAGGGCTCCCTGAAGACTCCACCTGCACCACTGGAAGAAGGCCCTTGTTCCTATTAATGACCCACGGAGTCTTTGTCTCCTGGGCCAGGCTCCTGCCCTGTGCCCTGCAGGTTGGGGGCTCCCGGCTAGGAAGGCTAGGAAGCCAGCAGTTCCAGGGCCCGGCTCGCAGTGCTCGATGTCTCCTTATCCAGCTCAGGGGTTACTGCTCTGTGGCCTGTGCCCTGCGGCTGCTGTCAGTGGCACTCCCTAGGCCCCTGCCACAGGCAGCTTGTCTCCCCTGCTCCCGCTTCGTGCTTCTGTTTCTCTTGCCTGTGCTTTAGGCCGCACCCAGGACCCCTGGTAGTGCTCGGGGCTTGGGACTACCCACGCCTGCCCTACTGACTTTCCCCTCCTCACAGTCTGCCGGGCTCTGTCCCAGGGAGGTGGACCAAAGACCCAGGACTTCTCTCAGTAGCCTGTCCCACCCTCCTAATGGTCTTTTCACCAAGTCAAGTTTGAGAGAGTAAGTTCCCACCATCCCCGGCATTTGAGCAGTGGGACAGTGTGTTTAAAGCCACCCGTAGAGTCCTGGCCTTAGACCTGTAGCTCCGCCAGTTCCAGGGACCTCACTTCTTTCTGGGAGACACGTGGCGGGGGCGGGGGGTGGGGTGGGGGGCTCTAGCCTGAGCACAGGAATCCAAGGGAAATAGTCAAACTGCCCCCAAATCTACCAGCCAATTGTGGGGGCCCTGAACCAGCCCTGGCCTTTTGAAACGTGACACGAGTGTGTCTCCCGAGGGAAAGAACTGGCTGGCTCTGGCGATCCTTTGGATGCTGGGGGGAAACTTCCCTAGGAGACCCTTCCCCTTGCTCAGAGCCATTCTGGGAGGAAGTAGGAACCAACAACCTTTGGGGGAAGGCCTGGTGTCCTGCCGCTCAACACACCCAAGTGTGAGGTCAGGTCATTGTAACAAAAAGTGAAGTCTAGACTCAGCTTTTGGGGGAGCAGGATAAACCACCACCCCACCATCTATGTGTGACTTCTCGAGTTCCCACGGCAATTTCCATTTTTTTAAATAGGAATTTTCAACACCTTTGTGCTCATCTAATGTCTGCTCGAAACAATTCGAGACCCTGTTACTGTTTTAAGATGCATGCCTGTTAAAAGATGAATCTCCAACCCGAGGAAAAAAATAAAACTCATAAAAGCTTTGTGTACACACCTGGTATGTGTGAGTCCTTTGGCGATAAGCCTTTTGTCTTTTCCTAATTAAAAGGCTGTGGTTTCAGTTTCGGGCTAAATCTGGGTATGGCTTGAGTTTGAAGAACAGCGTCAGTGCCTTTGGACACCCACGCTCAGAAGCAGTTAGTAAGCAAGGGCTAGGGGGCGCAGTGACAAAGAGCCTGCCTGCCGACGCGGGAGACAGAAGAGATGTGGGTTCAGTCTCTGGGTCAGGAAGATCCCCTGGAGGCAGCAGTGGCAGCCCACTCCAGCACTGTTGCCTGGAGAACCCCATGGACAGAGGAGCCCGGCAGGTTACACCCCTTATGCTGGCAAACAGTCAGACACAACTGAAGCGACTTAGCCCGCAGGCGTGCAGGGTCACAGGCATCGGAGGGGCCCCCGTCAGCAGCCGCCACCCTCTCGAGAGGGGTGGGCAGACGGCCCTCATTTCTCCGGTGTGTAGCAGCAGCACTGGCTGGAAGCCACACGCTCTCCCGTGACTAGCTTTGTCGCTGACCTAAGAAGCCATTCTCTGTGCCTCCAGCTCTCCATCTAGACCAAGTGGTGCTCAGTGTGGTCTGGGACCTTACCTGGGAGCCGTAACCCAGGGCCCTCTGCAGCTCTGGACCAGGAACTGCTTTAGCAAGCCCTCCAGACGATTCTAATGGAGGCCGGAGTTTAGGAACTAGTTACTGGGGGGTCTGCTACAAGTTGTAAGCTGGAATCAGTTGGGGGAACTTTTGGGAAAAAGAGGTGCCCGACCCCTGTAAAAGACCAAATCAGTAGGGCATGGGATCAGAATCCCTGTGTTTTGAAAGCTCCCTCGGTGACTAGTGGGTAGCCAAGGCTAAGAAACACTGGTGTGTAGAGATACTGCTTACAGATACTTGGCCAGATTTCTGCCTGAAACAATATTTAAGGGTTTTCCAAGAGTTGAGTAAAAAAGATTCTAGGCTTTGGAGTCAAGTGGAACATGGGCTTACCCCTTTGCTCTACCACAAAGTGGCCCTGGGCAAGTTATTTAGCGGTCATCAATCAAGGAAAATGAACGTCTATTACCTTGAGTCAATATGGTGGTTAAATTCTAGCATGCATGAAGCACTTTGGGCAGGGTCTAGCACGTAGCAGGGGCTCCCAAAGCGATCTGTAGCTACCACCCCACTGGTGGGCCCGTGGACCACACTGCAAGAAAACCTGCAGGCTGAGCTAGACCCCAGGTTGCTATTTGTAACTGCCCAGCTGGGGACAGATCTGTGGTTAAATACTCAAAAGAAGCAGGAGTGAAAGGAAATTTTTTATTTAAAAAAAAAAAAGTGGGCTCTGAGAGCAGTTAGTCCATGCGGGCCTTCAGCGTCCTCGTGGTGACCTTGTCCTTCTCACTGTTGGGGAGAAAATCACAGGACATCTAGATCCATGAGACTGCAGGACAAGCCACACCAAACAGCTGTCCTCACTCTGGGGTTAAGTGTTTTGCCTGTGTTACACTAATGTTAGCTGGTTTCCCTGGCCCGTAGTGAGGAAGGGGAAAAATGGAGAAATGTCTATAGGTGGAGCCCTCAAGAGCCGGGAGGACTCAGGGCTGGAGGGTGAAGTGCTCCAGGGCCGGGACGGAGCTCCCCAGGCCCTGAGAACAAGCGAGCGAGGGAGGAGGGGAGGGGTTCACTCCTGTATCAGCCCTGACCTGGAAGTCACCCCAGAACAAAAGGGTCCAAATGGGAGGTTCCCAAGGAAAGCTGTTGGAAGGATACGGGGGACACCTTCGACTTCAGACAATCAGGTTCCTGGGGTAACAGCCCCAAACAAGGAAGAGACGGGGGTGGCAGTTAGGAAATTGACCAGGGGCTTGGAAGGTGTTCACAGAGCTCAGCACACCACCCAGGTGTGGCGTCCGTGCTGGTATGAGCTGGGAGAGGAGAGGAGAGAGCGCTACCCGGGATTGATTCTGATGGACCTGCAGTTCAGCACAGGTCCCTGAGAGTTTGAGGACATTGTTCAGGGAGGAAAGAAATGTCCTCTGTGAGCAAGAGGAGGAGACTCGGGGGCCGGGGAGCCTCGCCGGACTGAGGCTGGAGGAGTCTGGATTGGCCCCCAGCTGCCACCCGCAGGAAGACGGATTTCTGCTGTCTGGTGTCTGCGGCAGGAACCTTTCTTCACATCCAACTCGGGGGCTGTGAAGACGGGTGTCGGCGCAGCGGGAAGAGGCCTGTGGGTGCAGAGCCCCTGACTTCTCCCAGTGCATACTCACATGATGTGGACGATGACTCCCATGCCCGACACGGCATCCCTGTCCACAGCATTCAGCATGGCTTGGGTTCCCAAAGCGATCTGTAGCTACCACCCCACTGGTGGGCCCGTGGACCACACTGCAAGAAAACCTGCAGGCTGAGCTAGACCCCAGGTTGCTATTTGTAACTGCCCAGCTGGGGACAGATCTGTGGTTAAATACTCAAAAGAAGCAGGAGTGAAAGGAAATTTTTATTTAAAAAAAGTGGGCTCTGAGAGCAGTTAGTCCATGCGGGCCTTCAGCGTCCTCGTGGTGACCTTGTCCTTCTCACTGTTGGGGAGAAAATCACAGGACATCTAGATCCATGAGACTGCAGGACAAGCCACACCAAACAGCTGTCCTCACTCTGGGGTTAAGTGTTTTGCCTGTGTTACACTAATGTTAGCTGGTTTCCCTGGCCCGTAGTGAGGAAGGGGAAAAATGGAGAAATGTCTATAGGTGGAGCCCTCAAGAGCCGGGAGGACTCAGGGCTGGAGGGTGAAGTGCTCCAGGGCCGGGACGGAGCTCCCCAGGCCCTGAGAACAAGCGAGCGAGGGAGGAGGGGAGGGGTTCACTCCTGTATCAGCCCTGACCTGGAAGTCACCCCAGAACAAAAGGGTCCAAATGGGAGGTTCCCAAGGAAAGCTGTTGGAAGGATACGGGGGACACCTTCGACTTCAGACAATCAGGTTCCTGGGGTAACAGCCCCAAACAAGGAAGAGACGGGGGTGGCAGTTAGGAAATTGACCAGGGGCTTGGAAGGTGTTCACAGAGCTCAGCACACCACCCAGGTGTGGCGTCCGTGCTGGTATGAGCTGGGAGAGGAGAGGAGAGAGCGCTACCCGGGATTGATTCTGATGGACCTGCAGTTCAGCACAGGTCCCTGAGAGTTTGAGGACATTGTTCAGGGAGGAAAGAAATGTCCTCTGTGAGCAAGAGGAGGAGACTCGGGGGCCGGGGAGCCTCGCCGGACTGAGGCTGGAGGAGTCTGGATTGGCCCCCAGCTGCCACCCGCAGGAAGACGGATTTCTGCTGTCTGGTGTCTGCGGCAGGAACCTTTCTTCACATCCAACTCGGGGGCTGTGAAGACGGGTGTCGGCGCAGCGGGAAGAGGCCTGTGGGTGCAGAGCCCCTGACTTCTCCCAGTGCATACTCACATGATGTGGACGATGACTCCCATGCCCGACACGGCATCCCTGTCCACAGCATTCAGCATGGCTTGGGAGATGGTTTCAAACAGGTGCTCTGGATCCTGCCAACAGAGCAGAGGCCTGTCAAGCCCCAGACCCTCACACTTTCACTCGGTCCGGCTGCTTTGTTCTTGTTCTCTAGGCTCCAGGTGCCCAGCTCTGGCACCTCCCGGGTCTGGAGGGACGGCTCCCTGGATGCGAGAAGCCCCCTCGGTGCCTTCTCGGAAGGAAGCAGGGTTGCACAGGAGAACTTCCGTTAACTGGCAGTGTGACCTTGAGCAAGTCGATGTCCCTTCACTGAGCCTCAATTCCTCTTCTGTAAAATGGGAAGGACGGTCCCCGTGTGCCCCTGTGCTTCACCAGCTATCTGACAGACTCTCCTCCTGGGTGGCCCAGAGGCACGGCAAAACCCAACCTGTCCAGCCGTGAGCCCCTTCCCTCCGCACCTCTTCTGTCCTCTACCGCCTCCGTCTTGGTTGGCTTGGCTAGAAAACTCAAATGCGGGCTTCCCTTGTGGCTCAGTGGATAAGAACCCGTCTGCCAATGCAGGAGACACAGGTTTGAGCCCTGATCCGGGAAGATCCCACATACCGCAGAGCAGCTAAACCCACACATCAACAAAGACCCAGCACAGCCAAAAATAAATAAATGAAAGTTGTTTTTTTTTTTTAAAGAAAACTCAAATGCCCTCAGCATCTCCACCATCCTCGCTTCTGTTTAAGGGACCGAATCCTCTAGAGCCCGGGCTGCCCTGTGTCCCCACTGCCACTCTCCTTGCTCAGGACGTCAGCGCCTCCTCCAGGTGACCACAGCTTGCCGCACCGACCTTCAGGCCTCCGGTTCCTCGGGTCTCTGACTACCTTTGACACCATGTTAAAAGAAAAAGTGCCAGCTCCTTGGCATGGCATCCAAGGCACTTCCCGGCCTCATCCCGATCTAAGCTCCGCCTTTCTCTCGCCCACGGTCTGCCCACACTTCAGCAATCACAGCAAGCCCTCTGCCGTCACTGAACTCCCTGGGCCCTCCTGTGCCTCTGACCTTTACACCAGCTGTTCCTTCTGCCGACCAGGCCCCTTCTTTCCTGCTCTTCCCAGCCAACCTCGTTTCAACAGGTATGCGGGCGTCTGTCTCACTTCACTGGCTGTAACGGGCCCTTGAAGATGGACTGTCTGGTTCCCCGGAGGGCACCGCGGCCAGCCCTCCCCGGTCAGGCGCTGTCCTCATCTTTCCAGGCGATGTCCGCACACCACCACTCGTAAGACAGGTTCTATTACTGTCCCGTCTTCACAGCTGAGGAAGTGGAGGCACGCAAGTCAAGTGACTTACCCGAGACCCTGACTAACTTAGACGGTGGGTAGAGCTGGGTCTCCAACCCAGACAGCCTGGCTCCAGAGCCCGTTCTGCTGAGCTGCCTCTGACCCAACACCCTGTTACGTGGTTTATTCAATGAATGGATGTGAGAACCCCGTAAACGCAATGTGAAGAATTATTTGTTGCTGTCGTAGATATCTGACTGAGGTCTCCTCACAGAAGGTGCTTTCCCTGGGAGCTGAGGCTCTGGCAGATGAAGTCTCGGGACGCCCCCCCCAGGCTCGGCAGCGGTGGCTCTCTCCCCTACCTGCACCATTCTCCCCACTGCTGCTGTTTGGTCGCCCCGTCGTGTCCAGCTCTTGTGTGACCTGTGGACGGCAGCCCGCCAGGCCCCTCTGCCCATGGGATTTCCCGGCAAGAATACTGGCGTGGGTTGCCTGTTCCTTCTCCAGGGACCCTTCCCCATCCCCAGCCAGGTCCACACACATTTCCCCTGATGGCCAAAGGGTGGGCGCCTCAGAACGCAGCCCAAGCCACGCCAACAGCTCACCATGTTGGGCTCCCAGAGGGACTCGCACATCCCATACATCTGCTCGGTGCAGGTACCACTGACCACGAAGTCGTCGGTCACCATGGGACACCCGATGAGGTCCAGGGAGCAGATGAAAGGCTGAAAGGTCTTCGGGTCCAGTCCAGCAATGACCGGCTCAGTGTAGTAGGGCCCAAACCTGCAGGAGCAGAGAGAGAACACGGCACTGGACACTCGCTCCCTCGCTGGGCCTCTGCACACCAGGCCCTGGCTCAGCCCCCGACCCTGCTCTCCTCTCCGGCGTCCGGCAGTGCGCTCAGACCTTTTCTTCTTTCCTCTGACTCTTGCCTTCCTGTTCTCCTCACCCCTGATCCTCTCTCCCCCTTTGGGAATTCTGCTCTTTCATTATTTTTTAACCTACTCTTCCCTATCCGCATCCAGGTCGTAGCACCATCCAATCTTCTATTTATACAGCTAAGCCTTTATGCCTTTCAGAGATATGAAGCAGGCTGTAGAAAAAACACTGAAAAATAAAACTGAGCCATGACAACATAAGCCACCTGCAATAACACGGATGGATCTAGAGATGGTCGGACTAAGTGAACAAAGTCAGAGAAACTACATGGTATCACATATATGGAATCTAAAATATGACACCAAACAGAAACAGACTCCAGACACAGAAAACAAACTTGTAATGACCGAAGGGGAAAGTGAGTGGGGAGAGTTGGGGAGCAGCATATACACGATGCTATATACAAAATACTATATATAAGATAGATAAACCCGTCTTCCTGTATACCATTATGGTCAATATCTTGTAATAACCTATAATGGTTATTCAATATCCTGTTAAAATAATGGAAAAGAATACAAAAACAATGTCTGCATGTATACATGTATGTGTGTGTGTTGTGTGTATGTGTATATATATATAACTGAACCACTTTGCTGAAACTAACACAACATTGTAAATCAGTTCATTACAAAAAGTTCTTCCTTGGCACCAACTAAAACAAAACCCTCCCGCAAGAATACTGGCGTGGGTTGCCTGTTCCTTCTCCAGGGACCCTTCCCCATCCCCAGCCAGGTCCACACACATTTCCCTGATGGCCAAAGGGTGGGCGCCTCAGAACGCAGCCCAAGCCACGCCAACAGCTCACCATGTTGGGCTCCCAGAGGGACTCGCACATCCCATACATCTGCTCGGTGCAGGTACCACTGACCACGAAGTCGTCGGTCACCATGGGACACCCGATGAGGTCCAGGGAGCAGATGAAAGGCTGAAAGGTCTTCGGGTCCAGTCCAGCAATGACCGGCTCAGTGTAGTAGGGCCCAAACCTGCAGGAGCAGAGAGAGAACACGGCACTGGACACTCGCTCCCTCGCTGGGCCTCTGCACACCAGGCCCTGGCTCAGCCCCCGACCCTGCTCTCCTCTCCGGCGTCCGGCAGTGCGCTCAGACCTTTTCTTCTTTCCTCTGACTCTTGCCTTCCTGTTCTCCTCACCCCTGATCCTCTCTCCCCCTTTGGGAATTCTGCTCTTTCATTATTTTTTAACCTACTCTTCCCTATCCGCATCCAGGTCGTAGCACCATCCAATCTTCTATTTATACAGCTAAGCCTTTATGCCTTTCAGAGATATGAAGCAGGCTGTAGAAAAAACACTGAAAAATAAAACTGAGCCATGACAACATAAGCCACCTGCAATAACACGGATGGATCTAGAGATGGTCGGACTAAGTGAACAAAGTCAGAGAAACTACATGGTATCACATATATGGAATCTAAAATATGACACCAAACAGAAACAGACTCCAGACACAGAAAACAAACTTGTAATGACCGAAGGGGAAAGTGAGTGGGGAGAGTTGGGGAGCAGCATATACACGATGCTATATACAAAATACTATATATAAGATAGATAAACCCGTCTTCCTGTATACCATTATGGTCAATATCTTGTAATAACCTATAATGGTTATTCAATATCCTGTTAAAATAATGGAAAAGAATACAAAAACAATGTCTGCATGTATACATGTATGTGTGTGTGTTTGTGTGTATGTGTATATATATATAACTGAATCACTTTGCTGAAACTAACACAACATTGTAAATCAGTTCATTACAAAAAGTTCTTCCTTGGCACCAACTAAAACAAAACCCTCCAAACCAAACAGAACACTCAAATCAAACACCAAGCTTTGTTCTGAGTCTCCCAGCAGGCAAAGCAAAAAAGGACTCTTAATGAGCTGGGTTACTTTCACTGCCTGCCTTCAGGAAATAAGAACTCATCAGAAACTCATTATAGACCCTGAGCTTTGAAAAGACTCAGTCTTGGACATCTGTATTTATTTGAGAGGAAAATAGAGTTGACTGGGGGGAGATGCTGTTAGAACACGGGGCCAGCTCAAGGAGAGCTGATCCCTTTCACAGGCTGGTAGCCCATTTTTATAGTCTCAAGACAAGTTTCCTGCCGGAAGGGTGGCAGTAGGTGACTGGTTAGGGTGCGACAGGGTGGGTATTTTTCCTAATGTGGAGTCAGGGAGCTGGCTGGTTTAGGGCAGGGGCTCCCAAGGCAGTGGCTGCTCTGGAGTTCAGGCAGCTCCTGGCACAGGGCTCCACATTTGTGGCTTTGGTACGGGATTTATACCTGTGACCTTATATAGGGCTCCACATCCCCTACCCCCTAATTATTTTTAAGCCAAATCTTTGGCCCCTTAACACCCTGCTTGCGACTGACTGACTGTCCTCATCTCAGGCCATGGGGACCCAGGTCGTTGGGTGACGACAGGTGCGTCGTCTTCAGGCTGAATAGGGGTGTCGTAGGATCCTGGGTCATCTTGGGGATCTTTACAGAGCAAATATTCAAAAAGTAATGGCCACTATCCTCAATAGAAACAGTAAGTAAACAGATACCATTCACCTCTTCTATCAGTTTTCAGTAATAGCTATGGGCATGATCTTAAGTTACAAAATACTATATATAAGATAGATAAACCCGTCTTCCTGTATACCATTATGGTCAATATCTTGTAATAACCTATAATGGTTATTCAATATCCTGTTAAAATAATGGAAAAGAATACAAAAACAATGTCTGCATTTATACATGTATGTGTGTGTGTTGTGTGTATGTGTATATATATATAACTGAATCACTTTGCTGAAACTAACACAACATTGTAAATCAGTTCATTACAAAAAGTTCTTCCTTGGCACCAACTAAAACAAAACCCTCCAAACCAAACAGAACACTCAAATCAAACACCAAGCTTTGTTCTGAGTCTCCCAGCAGGCAAAGCAAAAAAGGACTCTTAATGAGCTGGGTTACTTTCACTGCCTGCCTTCAGGAAATAAGAACTCATCAGAAACTCATTATAGACCCTGAGCTTTGAAAAGACTCAGTCTTGGACATCTGTATTTATTTGAGAGGAAAATAGAGTTGACTGGGGGGAGATGCTGTTAGAACACGGGGCCAGCTCAAGGAGAGCTGATCCCTTTCACAGGCTGGTAGCCCATTTTTATAGTCTCAAGACAAGTTTCCTGCCGGAAGGGTGGCAGTAGGTGACTGGTTAGGGTGCGACAGGGTGGGTATTTTTCCTAATGTGGAGTCAGGGAGCTGGCTGGTTTAGGGCAGGGGCTCCCAAGGCAGTGGCTGCTCTGGAGTTCAGGCAGCTCCTGGCACAGGGCTCCACATTTGTGGCTTTGGTACGGGATTTATACCTGTGACCTTATATAGGGCTCCACATCCCCTACCCCCTAATTATTTTTAAGCCAAATCTTTGGCCCCTTAACACCCTGCTTGCGACTGACTGACTGTCCTCATCTCAGGCCATGGGGACCCAGGTCGTTGGGTGACGACAGGTGCGTCGTCTTCAGGCTGAATAGGGGTGTCGTAGGATCCTGGGTCATCTTGGGGATCTTTACAGAGCAAATATTCAAAAAGTAATGGCCACTATCCTCAATAGAAACAGTAAGTAAACAGATACCATTCACCTCTTCTATCAGTTTTCAGTAATAGCTATGGGCATGATCTTAAGTTACAACTCCGTAAAAAATAATTCTAAATAAAAAAACAGTAATTGTAAGGTAGAGGAAGAGGTTAGAGTAGTACGCTTTGATCTGGCATTTCTCAAACAGATCCCTAGATATTAAATTTCTCTAAGAAATTAATTTCGGGGCTTCCCCTGGTGGTCCAGTGGGTAAGGACACCGCCTTGCAGTGCAAGGGGCACCGGTTCCATCCCTGGCCTGGGAAGATCCCACGTGCCGCGGAGCGGCTGGACCAATGTGTCCAATTACCCAGCCGGAGCTCTGGGGCTCATGCGCCCGGAGCCGCCGCTCTGTGACGACAGATGCCACCGCGATGGGAGGCCCACAGGAGCCAAAAGAACAAAGACGGATGAAAATAGAGAAATGAAAGACCAATAGAAGTGGCCCGCCCACTCCCCACCCTCCCCAACCCAACCTCCGCCCAAAAAAAAAAAAAAAAAGAAATTAATTTAGTATTTTCCTCTCAATAAACTGAAAATCGGGGCTTTCCTGGTAGCTCAGTGGTGAGGAGTTGCCTGCCAATGCAGGAGACATGGGTTCGATCCCTGATCCAGGAAGATCCCACATGCTGCAGAGCAACGAAGCCCGTGAGCCACAACTATGGAGCCTGTGCTCCAGAGCCGCAACTACTGAAGCCCATGGGCCCTAGAGCCCGAGGTCCATAACAAGAGGTCACTGCAACAAGAAAGCTACTCACCTCAACTAGAGAGTAGCCCCTACTCCCGGTGGCAGCAGTGAAAACCCAGAAGAGCCAAAAATAATAAATAAATAATTTTTAAAACCCCCTGAGAATAAAATTAATATAAGAATGTCCTGGGGCATTTCCCTGGTGGTCCAGGGATTAAGATTGTGCTTCCAATGCAGGGGGTGTGGGTTCAAACTCTGGTCTGGGAACTAATATCCCACATGCTGTGTGGCGCAACCAAGAAATTAAATAAATTAGATTTTAATAAAAGGAGAGAGAGAATGCCCTGGGTATTACCTGGGTAACAACCTTACAACTAAGTATCACAACACCACTCAGTGCCTATGTTTGTACTTCCAATCATGCTGATGCCATGGTACCACCTCAAGGTCAGCGTTTACTTTTTACTGGCAGTATTTCACACAGGTGCCTGAATGGATTCTCTGGGGTCCATAATAAGTTTCTTAATTTAAAAAGGGTATGTACGTGGCTCAATTTTGCAAATCACTGCATTAGCCTATCCTGCTGAAAAATCAGCGACTTCAGTTGAGCTTGCAGAGAAAGCGCCTGGTTACAGCAGCTAAGGATCTACAGTTTTCCAGGTCAGCCTCAATATCTCATGTTTTTATTATGAGTCAACATGAGCCATTAAATCTATACCCTAATGTGAATTAATCTTTGCAACTCTGTAAGACTTCCCCCCCATATCTGAAGCTAATACAATATTGTAAATCAATCACATCTCAATTAAATAAAAAAAGAAACACCTCTCCTCCCCCTCCCCCATAAACCAGTTTTAAAAACTCTTTTGTTAAGTCTTTCTCGATTTGGGATTTTGCTAAACATGGTAATTATGTATGTCAGACAATTCATAGCTAAGAATATTAACATAAACCCCCCAAACAGGTAACCCTTTAATTTTTAATAGTAAAAAGGCAATAATGTATGGAAAAGGTAAAAACTTAAGTTTTGAAAGCTAAAGAGTACTTCTGCCGCATTCTATACAGTCCAAAATTATTTCAAAATAAAAAGTTTAAAAAAATAAATAAGCAAAGAAAAAAAGAACTCAAATCATCTTACCACCCAGTTTTGCCCAGAGGTGGATGCAGAACAGTATCTACAGGTTTCTCCCTTCAATTTCATCACAGCTTCTGGACTGAATTCTATAATTAGGGGGTCCCTTCTTGTCTCACATTTTAGTAGCATTAATTTTATTGCCTAGGAGCAAATGCATTTGCTATTTGCATTCCCTGCCTTCTTCTGAAGTAGCCATTTCTTTCTTATTTGATTGTTAGGCCCAGAGAAAACACACCCTAAGATAAGGATACTGTTCTTACAAATAAGTCGCAGGCTACACATCTACTGACCGTCTCTCATATAAGAGGTTGGCCACCATGCTCATGAGGGTGTAAGGCTTGATCTGCTGGCCTTCCTTCAGCTCATACAGGTTCAGCTGGAACTTGAGGCACTGGGCACTGTGGTAGAAGGAGAAAGTGAGTTAGGAAGTAATTGCTGAATGTCCCCTGCTATCCACTTTATGGAGGCCAGGAGATGCCTAAGGAGAAACCAACCAACCCAATCCAGCTGGATTCCTCCATAATAAGTTTCTTATTTAAAAGGTAGCGTGGCTCAATTTTGCAAATCACTGCATAGCCCTAAAATGGTGAGCTTGCAGAGAAAGCGCCTGGTTACAGCAGCTAAGGATCTACAGTTTTCCAGGTCAGCCTCAATATCTCATGTTTTTATTATGAGTCAACATGAGCCATTAAATCTATACCCTAATGTGAATTAATCTTTGCAACTCTGTAAGACTTCCCCCCCATATCTGAAGCTAATACAATATTGTAAATCAATCACATCTCAATTAAATAAAAAAAGAAACACCTCTCCTCCCTCCCCATAAACCAGTTTTAAAAACTCTTTGTTAAGTCTTTCTCGATTTGGGATTTTGCTAAACATGGTAATTATGTATGTCAGACAATTCATAGCTAAGAATATTAACATAAACCCCCAAACAGGAAACCCCTTTTAAATTTTTTAATAGTAAAAAGGCAATAATGTATGGAAAAGGTAAAAACTTAAGTTTTGAAAGCTAAAGAGTACTTCTGCCGCATTCTATACAGTCCAAAATTATTTCAAAATAAAAAGTTTAAAAAAATAAATAAGCAAAGAAAAAAAGAACTCAAATCATCTTACCACCCAGTTTTGCCCAGAGGTGGATGCAGAACAGTATCTACAGGTTTCCCCCTTCAATTTCATCACAGCTTCTGGACTGAATTCTATAATTAGGGGGTCCCTTCTTGTCTCACATTTTAGTAGCATTAATTTTATTGCCTAGGAGCAAATGCATTTGCTATTTGCATTCCCTGCCTTCTTCTGAAGTAGCCATTTCTTTCTTATTTGATTGTTAGGCCCAGAGAAAACACACCCTAAGATAAGGATACTGTTCTTACAAATAAGTCGCAGGCTACACATCTACTGACCGTCTCTCATATAAGAGGTTGGCCACCATGCTCATGAGGGTGTAAGGCTTGATCTGCCGGCCTTCCTTCAGCTCATACAGGTTCAGCCGGAACTTGAGGCGCTGGGCACTGTGGTAGAAGGAGAAAGTGAGTTAGGAAGTAATTGCTGAATGTCCCCTGCTATCCACTTTATGGAGGTCAGGAGATGCCTAAGGAGACACACAATCCCAAACTCTGTCAAGTGATTTTCCTCCCAGAAGTCCAGCCTTATGCCCACTTTTAGGTCTTGTCCAACACTTCTACCTTAATAAACATGCCGCTCTGCTAACCCATCTCCTCATACTTTTTGTGAGGTGAGAAAAGGGGGGTAAGAAGTGGATTCTCCACCTCACCCATACCCCCACTTTTCTGAAGAATATTCATACAGCACACTCCGGGCAGCAGGCACAGTAGAAAGAGAAGTGAACTGAGAGTCGACTTCATGAAAGTGAAAGTGAAGTTGCTCAGTCGTGTCCAGCAACCCCAAGGATGAGCCATGGAATTCTCCAGGCAAGAATCCTGGAGTGGGTAGCCTTTCCCTTCTTCAGGGGATTTTCCCAACCCAGGAATCAAACCCAGGTCTCCCACATTGTGGGCAGATTCTTTACCATCTGAGCCACCAGGGAAGCCCGAGAATGCTGGAGTGGGTGGCCATTTCCTTCTCCTGGGGATCTTCCCGACCCAGGAATGGAACCGGGGTCTCTTGCATGGCAGGCAGATTCTTTACTGGCTGAGCTACAAGGGAATCCCAAGCCTTCGTCTTACCACTTAATTTTTCCCTTGCCTAAGATGAGGACAAAATAAGTCATCGGTGATGAGATAATGTATGGGTGTCAATAAATAGCAGCTTCTGCACTAATGGACTGAAAGACACCTATGAAAAGAGGCCACACCTCCTCCAGGGCCATCTCAGAGCCCAGGGGATCCACCCTGCAGGGAGCAGACCAGAGACAAAGCTGCTGGGAGCAGAGCAATGAGCACAGGACACCAGAGCAAAGACAGAGCCTGTGCTTCATCACACACCAAGGAAGAGGAGGCCCTGCAAGATGAGCAGTGACTGCCCACCAGCGTGCACACTTGGTGAGAGGAGCCTCCCAAGGAAAGGGAACAGTGTGAGGGGAAAAAGCCGTGATTGGAGAGAGGCAGACTAAGGGGGGCCTTCACATGGACAGGAATGCTAACGCATCATTCTCTGATTCTACCAGCACTGGGAGAAAAGGGCTGGATGCTTTAGGTCTCGGGAAGAACCTCCACATTATATATGCTGGAGAAGAGTGAGTTAGGAAGTAATTGCTGAATGTCCCCTGCTATCCACTTTATGGAGGTCAGGAGATGCCTAAGGAGACACACAATCCCAAACTCTGTCAAGTGATTTTCCTCCCAGAAGTCCAGCCTTATGCCCACTTTTAGGTCTTGTCCAACACTTCTACCTTAATAAACATGCCGCTCTGCTAACCCATCTCCTCATACTTTTTGTGAGGTGAGAAAAGGGGGGTAAGAAGTGGATTCTCCACCTCACCCATACCCCCACTTTTCTGAAGAATATTCATACAGCACACTCCGGGCAGCAGGCACAGTAGAAAGAGAAGTGAACTGAGAGTCGACTTCATGAAAGTGAAAGTGAAGTTGCTCAGTCGTGTCCAGCAACCCCAAGGATGAGCCATGGAATTCTCCAGGCAAGAATCCTGGAGTGGGTAGCCTTTCCCTTCTTCAGGGGATTTTCCCAACCCAGGAATCAAACCCAGGTCTCCCACATTGTGGGCAGATTCTTTACCATCTGAGCCACCAGGGAAGCCCGAGAATGCTGGAGTGGGTGGCCATTTCCTTCTCCTGGGGATCTTCCCGACCCAGGAATGGAACCGGGGTCTCTTGCATGGCAGGCAGATTCTTTACTGGCTGAGCTACAAGGGAATCCCAAGCCTTCGTCTTACCACTTAATTTTTCCCTTGCCTAAGATGAGGACAAAATAAGTCATCGGTGATGAGATAATGTATGGGTGTCAATAAATAGCAGCTTCTGCACTAATGGACTGAAAGACACCTATGAAAAGAGGCCACACCTCCTCCAGGGCCATCTCAGAGCCCAGGGGATCCACCCTGCAGGGAGCAGACCAGAGACAAAGCTGCTGGGAGCAGAGCAATGAGCACAGGACACCAGAGCAAAGACAGAGCCTGTGCTTCATCACACACCAAGGAAGAGGAGGCCCTGCAAGATGAGCAGTGACTGCCCACCAGCGTGCACACTTGGTGAGAGGAGCCTCCCAAGGAAAGGGAACAGTGTGAGGGGAAAAAGCCGTGATTGGAGAGAGGCAGACTAAGGGGGGCCTTCACATGGACAGGAATGCTAACGCATCATTCTCTGATTCTACCAGCACTGGGAGAAAAGGGCTGGATGCTTTAGGTCTCGGGAAGAACCTCCACATTATATATGCACTTGAGACTTGAGGGAGCTTTCAGGGAAATGAGAGACAAAATTTTCTGACAAGCTCCCACCCACATCTGTTGTTGTTCAGTCGCTAAGTCGTGTCCGACCTTTGTGACCTCATGGATTGCAGCAGGCCAGGCTTTCCATCCTTCACTATTTCCTGGAGCTTGCTCAAGTTCATGTCCATGGAGTCAGTGATGCTATCTAACCATTTCATCCTCTGCCGCCCTCTTCTCCTTTACCCTCAGTCTTTCCCAGCATCAGGGGCTTTTCCAGTGAGTCGGCTCTTTGCGTCAGGTGGCCAAAGTATTGGAACTTCAGCTTCAGCATCAAACCTTCTAATAAATATTCAGTGTTGATTTCCTTTAGGATTGACCGGTTTGATCTTCTTGCAGTCTAAGGGGCTCTTAAGAGTCATCTCCCGGGCTTCCCCTGGTGGTCCAGTGGATAAGGACACCGCCTTGCAGTGCAGGGGGGTTGCCGGTTCGATCCCTGGCCTGGGAAGATCCCACGTGCCGCGGAGAGGCTGGACTGATGTGTCCAATCACCGAGCCGGAGCTCTAGAGCGCATGTGCCCAGAGCCAGCGCTCTGTGACAACAGATGCCACCGCAATGGGAGGCCCACATGGGTCAAAGAACAAAGATGGATGAAACCAGACAAATGAAAGACCAGTGGAAGTGGCCTGCCCACGTCCCTCCCTCCCCACCCCCCGCCAAAAATAAATAAATAAATAAATGTTTAAAAAAAAAAAAAAAGAGTCATTTCCAACATCACAATTCAAAAACATCACATTAGGAACTGTCAATTTTTTAAGAACTAAATCCCAGAAATGTTGTTCCTTAGGCCACCTCTAACCAAATCTTCCTCTCAAAACTCTGACCCTAACGCTTTTCCTCTGGTCTCTCTTCTTACCCCACGACTGAATATACAGTTCAGCTCTTGAGTCGATACTTATTTTTTCCCTCTATACATTTGGTCTCTCTGTAATCCATTCCCATAGATTTAACAGATCACCCATGGATATCCAGCCCTGAGATATAATCTCAAGACTCCAACTGCTCACAAACTGTTTCTACTTGGCTTGCTTTGTCACTTCAAAACTGGTATGAACATAAAAAGTGACGTAAGTTAAAAAGAGAAGGACAAGTACAATATACTAACACATATATATGGAATCTGGTAGGATGGTAATGATAACACATGCAGTGAAGCGATGGAAAAACAGACATGGACAGTAGACATACGGACATTGTGGGGAATGAACAGTGGGTGGGAGGCGTAAAGGAAGTAGCATGAAAACCTGTACTATCATATGTGAAGAAAATAGCTATAGTCATTGCTCTGTGAGAAAAGGGGATCCTGTAGGGGTGCTGTGTGACGGTCTGGAGTGGTGCGATGGGGGGGATATACATATGACTGATCTGGGAACATACACATCTGTAAACAACAAAACTCTGTAAAAGTTACAAGTAAAATAAAAGTGAAAAAAAAAAAAGGTATGAAAATCAAAGTCATCACCTCTCCCCGAAAACTAGTCTTCTCAGTTTCTATATTTCAGTCAACAGGCTCAAAACAGAAATCATCTTTAAAACATTTCTGGTACTAGAATGGACACCGATAACAAAAAAGACATGAACCCCTACCACAATAGACAACTCTTGGGCCTCACAACATCCAAGTAGCCACTAACGTTAGTAAGCAACAACTCTCAGAAATGCTTTCCTTTCCTTTTCTTTCCTACCATACCACCCCAAGGCAACCACAACCCTCACACTTGGACAATAACAGAATCCATTATTCATCACCACGACTCTCCTTTTTCTTGCAAAACCACTGTCAACGAAATAACTACTCTAGAAGTTAATATAGATCCAGTTCATCATGTATTAGTTATCTTTCTGCATGCCTACCTTGTCCCCCAAGTAGACCATTTGTAGTTCTTACTGCCTGTGGGCTTTGGCCTCAGAGATTGGGATCCTGGGGGTCATTCATTAGCTTACTTCTTGGGCAACACACTCTCTGAGACCCTCAGTTTCCTCCTCTGCAAAACAGGACAGCAACATGGTGATGTCCTTAAGAGGATTAAAGTCCATGGAGATGAGGTGCTTTCCACGGTGTCCGGCACAGAAAAGAAAGGCAGAAAGTCTGTTGCTAAGTCGTGTCCGACTCTTTGTAACCCCCACAACGGAATACACAGTTCAGCTCTTAAGTTGTTACTCATTCCTCCCCTCTATACGTGTTATTTCTCTGTAATCCGTTCCCATATATTTAACAGATCACCCAATGGATATCACCGAACGGACTGTAGGCTACCAGGTTCCTCTCCGTGGGATTTCCCAGGGAAGAATACTGGAGTGGGCTGCCATTTCTTCCTGCAGAGGATCTTCCCAACCCAAGGATCGAACCCAGGTCTCCTGCATCTTCTGCACTGCAGGCAGGTTCTTTACAGTGAGCCACCAGGGAAGCCAGCTGGCACAGAGTAAATGCTAAGTTGGTTAGGACACCATTCTATCGTTTACAGTGTTGGGCAAAGTTTCATACACTGGTGGTGTTCAGTAGATGGCTGACACCCAGGCCACTCATGCCGCAGGCAAGGCCGATCCCTCGGGTGGGTGGAGACCCCCGACACTCACACTGTCTGGACGTCGGTGGCGAGACCCGCCAGGCCGATGTACAGCCGGTCGCCCATGGGAAAGATCTTCTGGAAGTCCGTGGTCACCATCTGGGCCTGGATCCCGAAGCGCCGGTCAGCAGCGATGGCCACACAGTTCTTCCCCTTCATGGCCATGACGGCCCCGCCGTTATAGGACATAATAGACTGAAGCAGGCAGAGCAGAGGGGGCTCAGCGCGAGGGGCCAAATGCAGCCACAGCACCCGGCGCAGCCCCCGATCCGCAGGCTCCTGTACGCACCGTCCTCTACTCGGGAGGCGCCCTGGGATGCCCTGAACTTCGGCTCTGAGATGAGCGGTGTGAGGCTACGAGGAGCCCCATTCCCCGCCTCGGTCCTCACCAAGGTCCGCTCCCGCTTCGAACTGAAGTGGCTTCCTTTCATCGAACACCAGGCCTCTCCGCCTCCCAAACTTCCCATGACCTCCCCTCCCCATTCCTCAATCCCTACCCCGTGTCCCTTCTCTTTGAGAATCTCACCATGATTGCGCTGTGTTAGGACCTCCAATCTCCACAATTCCAGCAAGCCTGCTAAGGGCCTCACTGCGCAACCAGTCTCGCTGCTTCCTCACTATTGGCTGAGAGGCTGGCCCTTCCGGGACGTTTTGATGTTCTATTGGTTAGACGTCTTTGTCAGTCATCAGTACGGGAGTTTGGTTGAGAAGCCAAGACCTAGGTGTGGAAAGCGCAAAGTGAAAAGTCACTGTGAGTGCGGAAGAGCCTGGCGTCGCGGTGCAAGCTGGGAAGCCGGGGGACCCAAGCTCCGGACGCTGGAGACGCCGGCCAGAACCTCCGTCCACGTGGGCTGACGAAACGCAGATTAGGGACTTTGGCTCCAGTGAAGGGCCACCGGGTTGGTTAGGAGCACGCTGTGTGGTCGAACGTACTACTTATGAAGCTCGTTTCATTTATTCATTCCAGAAATCCTTACACCTGTTGTACGCCAGGCACTATGCTAGGCTCTGGACATGCACTGGATTAGAACGGTGTCTGGTATTTAGGAGGTGCCGTAAAGTGCATATTTACTGTCGCTGGGAGGGCGTTGCAATATTCTACGGCTGCAGAGATTGGGCTACAAAGGGGAAGTTTGGAAGCCGAAGGTGGTTCTGCTGTGGGGGACTCAAAACAGGTCGACTTCACGTACCCTCAGATCACCCAAAAGAGGGATGTTCTCGGCTTCCCCAAGTCTAAGGAAGCAGACGACGATATCCCCGACTCCAACCACCCCAGAGTCAATGGAGGGGAGGCTTGCACGTCCCGTCTGCTTCCTACCTTAGATCGCGACCCTTCTCTTTCTCCCTTGGGTTTGACTTCTCTCGTCCGGTAGTGAAATTTCTGTTGTGAGTCTTCCGCTGTCGCAAGGCTCACTCCTATTGATTCGGCTCGCCGCCACCCCAGTAGCAGTCACAGTCTCTGTGGCGCAATCGGTTAGCGCGTTCGGCTGTTAACCGAAGTGGCTTCCTTTCATCGAACACCAGGCCTCTCCGCCTCCCAAACTTCCCATGACCTCCCCTCCCCATTCCTCAATCCCTACCCCGTGTCCCTTCTCTTTGAGAATCTCACCATGATTGCGCTGTGTTAGGACCTCCAATCTCCACAATTCCAGCAAGCCTGCTAAGGGCCTCACTGCGCAACCAGTCTCGCTGCTTCCTCACTATTGGCTGAGAGGCTGGCCCTTCCGGGACGTTTTGATGTTCTATTGGTTAGACGTCTTTGTCAGTCATCAGTACGGGAGTTTGGTTGAGAAGCCAAGACCTAGGTGTGGAAAGCGCAAAGTGAAAAGTCACTGTGAGTGCGGAAGAGCCTGGCGTCGCGGTGCAAGCTGGGAAGCCGGGGGACCCAAGCTCCGGACGCTGGAGACGCCGGCCAGAACCTCCGTCCACGTGGGCTGACGAAACGCAGATTAGGGACTTTGGCTCCAGTGAAGGGCCACCGGGTTGGTTAGGAGCACGCTGTGTGGTCGAACGTACTACTTATGAAGCTCGTTTCATTTATTCATTCCAGAAATCCTTACACCTGTTGTACGCCAGGCACTATGCTAGGCTCTGGACATGCACTGGATTAGAACGGTGTCTGGTATTTAGGAGGTGCCGTAAAGTGCATATTTACTGTCGCTGGGAGGGCGTTGCAATATTCTACGGCTGCAGAGATTGGGCTACAAAGGGGAAGTTTGGAAGCCGAAGGTGGTTCTGCTGTGGGGGACTCAAAACAGGTCGACTTCACGTACCCTCAGATCACCCAAAAGAGGGATGTTCTCGGCTTCCCCAAGTCTAAGGAAGCAGACGACGATATCCCCGACTCCAACCACCCCAGAGTCAATGGAGGGGAGGCTTGCACGTCCCGTCTGCTTCCTACCTTAGATCGCGACCCTTCTCTTTCTCCCTTGGGTTTGACTTCTCTCGTCCGGTAGTGAAATTTCTGTTGTGAGTCTTCCGCTGTCGCAAGGCTCACTCCTATTGATTCGGCTCGCCGCCACCCCAGTAGCAGTCACAGTCTCTGTGGCGCAATCGGTTAGCGCGTTCGGCTGTTAACCGAAAGGTTGGTGGTTCGAGCCCACCCAGGGACGTGGTCCTTTTTTTTCTACCATTAAAAAGGAAAACCTAAAGGCATTATTCTCTCAACTGCTGTAAAGCCAAATCTTGTATTGAAATAGCAGAGACAATGTTTTTCTCTATAGGTAATCAGAGGGTCATTGTGACTGAAAATTCGTTGTTCCGATAATGACAGGAGAATTTCTCCTCCGCCGCCTACCTCCCATCCCGCCCCCAAGCTGGATTGCAGGAAAGGCAAAGAAACAGAGGTTTTTGTCTCACCGTGCAATACGTTTCAGGTTGCATTTTTCTTAGGATTAAGAATAGATTTGCAGAGGAGGTCGGTCAGTTTTCTGTTGCCTGCCTCTATCGATGTTACAATCTCGAGGTATTACATTTGGAAAGGAAGAAAATAGCGCTGGCGACAAAGGCAGTGACAAATTAGGGGATGAAAAGAAAGGTGAGAAAGGGAGAACACAGCTGTGATATACGCAGAGAGAAAGAGGAGACAGGACACATAAGCAGAGCAGAAGAAGACCTGGAGAAAAATGGGGAGAGGGAAAAGACGGACAGTTAATATGAAAAGCATGAGAAAAGGGAGAGGGACGACAAGGGAACAGGTTCTTTTTCTAGAAATACGGAGATGTGGGGAAGTGAATGGGGAGGGAAACAGAAGCAGAATCTGACAAGGGACATTGTTTTGGGGAGGGAGAAGGAGCTAAAGAACACAGAGGTGAAGCTACTCATGAAATCGCTGGAGGAGCTGCTCTCTCCTCACACTGCCACCCTCCGCCAGGAGCTCTCGCCCTCGCGGTGTCTCTTAGAATATGTGCTGGGAAGAATCCCCTAGATTCCCAAGTTCCTGCCTTCTGGAAGCTGCTAGTCGATGACAGACTCAGCGACTCTCCTGATGAAGAGTCTGCTAGGTGACCTCCTGAGACCTACCGCTAACACGAGGGGAAGCTTTGGCGTCTCACCACCGCCCAAGGCGCATCCCTGGGCTGGGAGGGGCAGCCTCTGCTTCCAGGAGGAGTTCTCTCCAGCAGTTCTCTTCCACCTTTGGTCTCTCCTCAGGGATGGACTCAGAGGAGGCCTCCTCTGAAAGTCTTCTCCAGTGCTCACCCACCCTTAAGCGGGGGAAGGAGGGGAGGGGAGTGGTAGCTCGAAGCCGCAAAACCGAGGGATGCTCAGTGCCCACGGAAGCTAATGGGAGAGGCTGTGTAACCCTTCAGCTTGCCCACACCGACCTGAGTGCCCTGTGGGGCAAAACCCCGGTTGATCAGCTGTGTGCACCCTGTGCTTAGTGCAGTATTTGACAGCGACACAAGACAGGTGCTTCTTTGTTGCGGAAACCAGAGAACTTAAGAACTGAGAAGGATTTGGTCAGAAAGTTCTGCTAAGCCAGAAAGGCCAGGGCTGTGGGGACTGGAATGTGACTAAGATGAAGTTGTAGCGGGTAGTGGGGGCTTCACACTGGTTCTTCTGTCTTGTGGTTTACTCGGAATTGATGCTTAATGACCGAGGAACCAATGAACGGATGCCCAGTGAGCAGGGTCCTACCGTCCTGCAGCACTCCAGGGTTAAAGGACTGCAAATGGGGACTCAGGGACCTCAGCCGACTTCCTCTCTAGCCGATATCCTCCCACCCTCATCCAGACAGCCCCTGAGTGCCCCCCTCACCCTCCCTACCCGTGCATCATGGGTGAGAGGAAGACCGTCGAGAAGCCCCTACAAGTTCCTCTCGCCCGGGGATCTTCTAGCCTGAAAGGAGTGGCAGCTCATGAATCCCAGCTGCTCTCCCCTTCCGCAGGGTGGTTAGGGGACCTAAGAGGATGCGTGAATCTCCAGGACTCGCAGAGTCCAGGATGCCGGCAACACACTTGCCCTAGGGACAGTGGGCGCGTCCACGCCGAGCCCCTTTCAATGAAGGGCGGCGAGGAGGGAAGCACGAGGAGGGAGAAGAAAGTAGGTGACCGACCTCTCCCCTGGCCCGGCTCCCGAGGGTTCTCAGACCTGCCCCCCGGGCGGAAATCTCTCCAGCCCTTCCTCTCGCTCCCCGCCCCCCTCGGTGGGTGTGGGCCAAAGGCTGAAGCTGGGGTCACTTGGCGGCCAGTGTCCGCAGGTCTCCTAGTCGTCCGCCAAAGGGTGAAAGCATTCAGTCCGGGAGCCTCAGCGTCGGATCTGCCTGGGCAGCGAAAGAGGAGGGAAAGAGGAAGAGGCAGGCGGGTCCGATCCTTGCTGAAGATTCGTTTCCTAATTTCCTAACTGGAGCTACCGCCGCCAGTGCGCTTAATGGCGCTTCTGGCCGGATAATCGAGCTCTTTGGAGCGACTGACATAATGACCATCCCTAATAAATCCTGAATAACGAATACGCGAACCGTCCTAATGAGGCTGGCCTACGGTAGTCTCCGTAATGTAATATCGATCGGCGTCCCCGGCTCCGGCCTCAGCTGCTCCCAGCTCTTCCAAGCTCCCCTCCTAGTTCTCTCCTCGCGGCAGAAGACTCTGGGGACCAAAGCCGGGAACGACGGTCGGAGTTGGCGGGCACCAGTCGCCTTTGCGCTCGCCAGAGCGAGCGAGGCGCAATCGGCGTGCAGGCGAAAAAAATGCGGGAATCGGTGTCCGGCAGGGAAAAAGCGCGGGCCCACTTGCGAATCCCGGCGCCTCGTTGTCGAATGCATTCGGGCCTCTTGCCATCGGCCAGATTATTGTGTCCCGGGCCCGAAGCCTGAGCGGCTGTCTTCAGCTTGCCTCCCGGCCCAGACTGTGTTCCATTCTTGGCCCAAGCACACCTAGGCGCCAGCCTCCACGACAGCAGACAGAGCCCCGGCCTGTGCCTCCGTCCTCCCGCGGGCTCCCCGGGGCTGGGTCCCAGGCGCAGCGTTTTAGAGCTGGCGATCGGGCGGCGGAAGGGGGAAGGCGTGGGTTGGGAAGGAGACGCTCGCTCTCGCCCATGCAGTTATTAATTTCAAGGGAGTGTCACTTAGAGTGAATGAAAATAACCCGGACGCGTGGCCAGGGGCGTCGCGTCCCGCGCCCCAGCGCCCTTTAGCCGAGGCCGAGGCGTGGAGGACGGCAGAGCGAGCCCCATTGCAGCCTAGTCCTCTCCCGTCCAGCTTGCGGGCGCCCCAGCTAGGGGCGAGGATCGCAGAGTCAGAGGCCAAGCGGGGCGCACACATTTGGCGGGGCAGAGGTTAGTTGAGGAGGGAGACGGAGAAGACGATTCATCCTCCGGGGCCCGGAGCTGTTTGGGAAGAGCGAGGTCGCGGTCTAGTTTGGGGGAGCCCAGGACCGCGGCGGGGGGCAGCCGCGTTCCTCTCCCCCTCCTCCTCTTCCCCTCTCCGCAAACACCCTGAAGGAATGAGGTCACGTGGGGGAGTGGTGGGCGGGACCTACTCTTGTCTGGAGGAAAAAAGCCATTTTGTTCCCACCTCCGAGTCCCGGTCCCTCCCCTCCCCAGTCCGTCCCCTCCCCTCCCCACTCTCCCTCCCACCCCAAGCCGCTTTCACGAACTCCTTTCTTACCCAAGGTTTTTGCCCTCCCGCCGCCCGAGCGAGCGCCAGGCTGCGGCCCCCTCCCCTCCCTTCCCTCCCTCCCTCCCATCCCCCCCTCCCCGAGACCCGCCGGACCCCGAACCCAGGTAAGCGGCCGCAGATTCCCCTCTCTACTCCTCCTCCTCCCCGCCGCCTTCTGGGGACGGGGCCGGGGCCGGGGCGTCCTTCTCGACGGAGCCCGGCGCGGGGAGGCGCTGAGCCCGGCCGGGCCGCCGTCTCCGCCCCACCCCCGCCGGCCGCCTCTCCTCGCTCGCCCCGTCCGCCTTTCTTTCTCCCTTTTTCTCTCCCCTTTTCCTTTTCCTCCCTTCCAAGATGGCCGAAGTGGATTCCCCCTTGTAACGATCCAGCGGCTCCCTCGACCACCGCCTCTTTGTGCCGCAGCCCCCCTAGACCCTGCTCCGGAGGTGGCGAGGGGGAGGGTCCGAGGCAGCCGCGGGGCCTTGGGGCTCCGCGCCGGGGCGGATCTCGGCCCCCTGGCCCTCCCCGCGCGCCGGAGCGGCCCCGGGCGCTCCCCCTCGACTCCACTCGGTCTGGGGAGGCGTCGCCGTGGGTCTCCTCCGCGGGCACTGGGGCGCCGCGGACGCGCGAGGACTTGCAGCCGGAGGAAGGGGACGAGCTTTTCGATTGCTGCGGGCCCGGCGGGGGGCGCTCTTCCCCGCCGCCCCGGTCCTCGGGCGCCTCCCGCCGTCGCTGCTTTCCCCCATCCCGGGACTGGGCGCCCCGCCCCCTCCCCGCACCACCTCGGCGGAGCCTCTTTCTCCGGAACACCCCTCCTTGGGCCCCGCCGAAAGTTTGGCTCTAGGGAAGGTAGGCGCGGCCACCCGGTAACTGAGGCCTCTGATCCTCTGACCCAGGCTCCTGGGGAAGCCGGGGTGCAGGGGGTAGAATGAAGATGGGGAAGATTGATCGCGGTATTTCCCATCGCCCGCAGAGGCAGGAGGGGTTTGGCGGACTGGGCCCTCTGGCCCTGGGTAGCCCGACTGCCCCTCCCTCCCAAGGTCCTCTTGCTTCTAGTTCTAAGAGGGTGGGACCCATCAGCTAGCAGACGACCCTGCCCCCTGTCTGTCTCCACGAGAGCCCCGCGGTGCCTCTCTTCCTCCCCCTACCCCGCCCCCATCTGCCCAGAATCGCTCTGGATGGCCCGGGATGGGGAAGGAGGAGGCCTGGGCTTGGAGAATTTGCCTATAAATATACAAACGTTGCCCCGCGCTTCCCCCTTGTCTTTGTCTCTCCGAAAACCCCCCTCCATCCCCCGCCGCGTTGCCTCAGTCTCCAGGGCTCCCTGATACTGGGGTGGGGTGGGAAGATGGTCCCCTGGTTGGCTTCCACTCTGTCCTTAAGCCTCCTTCTCTGGGCCTCTTGCAGTTCCCTTCCTGAAACTCATTTCTCCTCTTCCTCCCCCTCTCCACTCTGTTCCAAGGTGTTAGTGCTTGGAGAAGGAGCATAAAGAAGGCTCTGTTAGAGCTTTTTGGTGGGGAGGTTTCCCAGGGGGCTCCTGGCTTGGAGTTGGGAGGTGAGGTCTTAGAGCTGTCTTTGGAGCCGAGCTGGAAACAGGCCCGAGGCGAGACTGGGGACTTGGAATCTGCGGAGTGTGTAGCTGGGTGGGGTTCAAGTTGAAGTCTTTGTGGGAAGTGCTCTCTTCTGCTCACGGTCTTCCTGGGCGATCTTGGTTGATGGAGCTGTTGCCATGGGAATGGGGAGAGCCTGAACAGAAAGAGGTGGCATCTTTGTGCAGGTGGGATGCCCACCCTCCTCCTCCAACCTCTGGCCCCTAGCGTGGAGGCTGGGAGCTCTATGGCCGCTGCTGCCGGCAGAGTTCTGTTTTAATTTACCCTGGGTAGACCAGGGATGCACAAAAGGTGTGTCTTGCAGCTCTGGTTCCAGGCAGGGAAGTCAGACCGTGTGCCTCTGGGGTGGGTGGGAGAGGCTTGTCCCGGGCGAGGGCCTGGCTCTGGTCTGGCTCTGTGTGATGGGGTGTGTCTGGGTGTGTGTCTGGCCAAGTGTCTGGGTGTGCGTGTGCAGAGTCTGGCCGTGTGTGTTGTGAGCGGGAGAGAAAAATGGAGGGGGTGTGTCTGGCTGTCTGTAACTATGTGTATTTTGGATATTGGTCTCTGATCTTAGGAAGCTAAGAGGTGGGAAGGGGAGGTCGAGTGAGCTGGCTTCAGGAGACTCGAGGACTTTTTTAGGCTGCTGGCAAGAGGAGCGCTTAGGGTCAAGGATCAGGGAACATCGAGAGTCTGACGGTGTCCCGGGCAGACCTCCACACCCTACTCCTGTACGCACACACACCCGCACACACACAGCCTCAGGCTCCCACAGCTGGGAGAGGAATCGATGCCTGGGATCCAGTACCTATGGACTGACTGAGCTTCCGTAGAGCCTGCTTCCCTACCTGTATCAGAGAAGCTGGCTTGGGCCCTTAGCCTTGACCCCCTCTTTCTACTTCGAAGAGACAATGCGTGCTTGTGGTTATGTGTTGGCCCCAACAGCTCACTGAATGGTCTTCGGTGAACCCCGGAGTCTTGCCTTCCGCTTGCCTGGATGGAGTCAGACCAGGCTTATAGCTTTCTTGGGTGAGGGGGAAGCCTGGCCTGGGTGCCAGTCTGTAAAGAGCGCTGGAATGGGAGTGAGGCCGAGGCTCATCCTAGGACTGCCCCTGAGTGACCGCTTGACCTGGGACAAGTCACCTCTTTCTGAGTTTCATCTGTGAAGTCAAAGGGCTGGACAAGATGCTTTCTGAGATCCCTTCCACTTCTGCAACTTTATGTGTCTGGATGTGACCTTGAGTAACTCTTGCCCAAGACTGGTAGATTTTCTAGTAAGGGAGTTGGGTGAATTTCATTCTTTTACCCATGAATTTCTTTCATGTGTAAAGAATGCTATAACTGAGCACCTGAAGGAGCAGAAGGCTATCTCTGGGTTATCAAAGACTGGCTACTGGGGAAGGGGAAAACTAACAGAGAAGTTTGAATGGGGGCCAACGTGTGCTTGGGGTTTGGGTGGGGGGGGGAGAGGCTTGTCCCGGGCGAGGGCCTGGCTCTGGTCTGGCTCTGTGTGATGGGGTGTGTCTGGGTGTGTGTCTGGCCAAGTGTCTGGGTGTGCGTGTGCAGAGTCTGGCCGTGTGTGTTGTGAGCGGGAGAGAAAAATGGAGGGGGTGTGTCTGGCTGTCTGTAACTATGTGTATTTTGGATATTGGTCTCTGATCTTAGGAAGCTAAGAGGTGGGAAGGGGAGGTCGAGTGAGCTGGCTTCAGGAGACTCGAGGACTTTTTTAGGCTGCTGGCAAGAGGAGCGCTTAGGGTCAAGGATCAGGGAACATCGAGAGTCTGACGGTGTCCCGGGCAGACCTCCACACCCTACTCCTGTACGCACACACCCCCGCACACACACAGCCTCAGGCTCCCACAGCTGGGAGAGGAATCGATGCCTGGGATCCAGTACCTATGGACTGACTGAGCTTCCGTAGAGCCTGCTTCCCTACCTGTATCAGAGAAGCTGGCTTGGGCCCTTAGCCTTGACCCCCTCTTTCTACTTCGAAGAGACAATGCGTGCTTGTGGTTATGTGTTGGCCCCAACAGCTCACTGAATGGTCTTCGGTGAACCCCGGAGTCTTGCCTTCCGCTTGCCTGGATGGAGTCAGACCAGGCTTATAGCTTTCTTGGGTGAGGGGGAAGCCTGGCCTGGGTGCCAGTCTGTAAAGAGCGCTGGAATGGGAGTGAGGCCGAGGCTCATCCTAGGACTGCCCCTGAGTGACCGCTTGACCTGGGACAAGTCACCTCTTTCTGAGTTTCATCTGTGAAGTCAAAGGGCTGGACAAGATGCTTTCTGAGATCCCTTCCACTTCTGCAACTTTATGTGTCTGGATGTGACCTTGAGTAACTCTTGCCCAAGACTGGTAGATTTTCTAGTAAGGGAGTTGGGTGAATTTCATTCTTTTACCCATGAATTTCTTTCATGTGTAAAGAATGCTATAACTGAGCACCTGAAGGAGCAGAAGGCTATCGCTGGGTTATCAAAGACTGGCTGCTTCTCGGGGGGCACGGGGGGAAAAAACTAACAGAGAAGTTTGAATGGGGGGAGGGGAACTTCCAGAAGAAGACAGGCTAGAATGGAAATGGGGGGATTGTCTCTATGAGTCGGGGGCTTTGAGAAAGAGGAAAGGCTCATGCCAGGCTTGGATGGCAAGGAGGGGTTGGAGTTGGGTGCTGGGTGCTGATCAAGCTTTTTTCCTTCCATTGTGGCTAAAACCCAGCAGCCAGGAGCAAGGGCTGTTCCACCACCATGCCCCTGCAAAGACACGCGAGGCATGTTTGAAGACAGAAGATTACTGAAGGACTCGGTCCTCAGTTGAGGGTCCGCTGTGGGGATGTGCTTGGAGCTGACCTCTGAAAGCCCCCAGAGCTCACAGGGCCACTTCCAGATGGCGCTTGGTCTCCCTTTTCTGCTTCTTGGGACTTGTCTCTTCCTGTCTTTCTCCCTCGGACTCTGCCCTAAGGTGATGGGGGCTGGAGGTCCAGCCAGTTGCCGCTGGAGAGGAGCCGGGTGTCAGGTGTGGGGCCCTGAGGCCTCCTGGCGGGGGAGAGAGACAGGAACGGAGCTCCTGTTTACAGTTGTTCTTGGCACCTGCTGGCCAGGCCCTGCAGGTAACCATGGCAATCAGGTGAGGAGCCAATCAGTGCTTCTCCCCACCCCCAGCCCTAGAGGTAACAGTCTGAGACCCCTGGGGATGGGGGGGCAGGGAGTGTGGCAAGGGGGCTCCCTTCTCAAAGGGAGAAGGAGGAACATTTTCATTCACAAAGCTCCACAGCTCCTGCCTTCACCTGTGCATCCAGAATGGAGCTCGAGGGGTCGTCTTGTTCTTCTCTCAATTTGTGAACCGAACTAGGACTGCCCCTGAGTGACCGCTTGACCTGGGACAAGTCACCTCTTTCTGAGTTTCATCTGTGAAGTCAAAGGGCTGGACAAGATGCTTTCTGAGATCCCTTCCACTTCTGCAACTTTATGTGTCTGGATGTGACCTTGAGTAACTCTTGCCCAAGACTGGTAGATTTTCTAGTAAGGGAGTTGGGTGAATTTCATTCTTTTACCCATGAATTTCTTTCATGTGTAAAGAATGCTATAACTGAGCACCTGAAGGAGCAGAAGGCTATCTCTGGGTTATCAAAGACTGGCTACTTCTCGGGGGGGAAGGGGGAAAAAAACTAACAGAGAAGTTTGAATGGGGGGAGGGGAACTTCCAGAAGAAGACAGGCTAGAATGGAAATGGGGGGATTGTCTCTATGAGTCGGGGGCTTTGAGAAAGAGGAAAGGCTCATGCCAGGCTTGGATGGCAAGGAGGGGTTGGAGTTGGGTGCTGGGTGCTGATCAAGCTTTTTTCCTTCCATTGTGGCTAAAACCCAGCAGCCAGGAGCAAGGGCTGTTCCACCACCATGCCCCTGCAAAGACACGCGAGGCATGTTTGAAGACAGAAGATTACTGAAGGACTCGGTCCTCAGTTGAGGGTCCGCTGTGGGGATGTGCTTGGAGCTGACCTCTGAAAGCCCCCAGAGCTCACAGGGCCACTTCCAGATGGCGCTTGGTCTCCCTTTTCTGCTTCTTGGGACTTGTCTCTTCCTGTCTTTCTCCCTCGGACTCTGCCCTAAGGTGATGGGGGCTGGAGGTCCAGCCAGTTGCCGCTGGAGAGGAGCCGGGTGTCAGGTGTGGGGCCCTGAGGCCTCCTGGCGGGGGAGAGAGACAGGAACGGAGCTCCTGTTTATAGTTGTTCTTGGCACCTGCTGGCCAGGCCCTGCAGGTAACCATGGCAATCAGGTGAGGAGCCAATCAGTGCTTCTCCCCACCCCCAGCCCTAGAGGTAACAGTCTGAGACCCCTGGGGATGGGGGGGCAGGGAGTGTGGCAAGGGGGCTCCCTTCTCAAAGGGAGAAGGAGGAACATTTTTCATTCACAAAGCTCCACAGCTCCTGCCTTCACCTGTGCATCCAGAATGGAGCTCGAGGGGTCGTCTTGTTCTAACTTCTCTCAAGTGCTTGCAGAAATGAGAGCGGGAGGGTCACCGAACTCCTGCGAGTTCAGGCTGCAGTTGGCCTGGCAGGACCTGGGTGGGTGGGAGGATGGGACTTCTTTTGGTTTTGACTGTGCCTTGCAGCCTACAGGGAAGTGCCCCCATCAGAGATGGAGCTCACGCCCCCTGCAGTAGAAGCACAATCTTCACCACTGGACCACCAGGGAAGTCGCTGGATGGGAGTTCTTAAGAGCAAGTGTCCGTGTTGAAAGCACAGTGACTATGGGAACAAGATGGCTAAGACAGTGTGACGTGCCCACGTGTTTGTGTGTGTGTGAGAGAGCGAGAAGAGGGCACAAGACATGCCGGTAGCAACCTGGACTCTCAGAATTAGCAGATATCAAAAGCTTTCTTTCTGGTTGTGTATGCATGCACACACACACACACACACCACGTAGTCAATGAAGTCCCTTTGGAGACCCCACCGCATGTACGCATGGATCTTACACACGCTCAGCGAGTCAGCCACTTGGAGTTTCTTCGCTCCTCTGGATGGTTGTAATAATATTTGGGCATCTTGCCAGGGGTTACTGTGGGAAGGACCAGACAGTGTAGTAGCCAGCAAGGTTTCTGCGTAGTTATGAAGGGGGGACCCATACAGGGAGGGCTGGCTGAGAGGGCGGAGACCGCTTTCCTTCGGGGCAGGTCCTGGCTGCGGCATCCGCGCTGGCGCGGGCTTGCTTGTTCCCCTCCGTCTGCCCTGTCTCCCACTTGTCTCTCCCACGTGTGGCCTTTGTGGCCCTGTCTCTCTGGCCAGCCTCTGTTGGCGGTTTGGGTCCTGGCCAAACGCATCCTGGGGTCTCTATAGAAACTGATTTCCCAGCTGTGAATTTTGAGTCCTAAAAAACCCAATGTGTTGGCTTTAGAAATCTTTCTGGGAAGGAGAGAAGGATGTATGTTGTTAAAGAGCTCTTGGGGCTTGGCCGGCCTCCCAAGCCCCACCCCCTGGGCTTTTCCCCTGGGAAAGAGGTCGGAGAGGCCACGGCTGCTGGATCAGGTTGGATTTCTATACCAAGAAGTGTCAGCCAGTCCAGACCGGGCCTTGTACCTGTCCTCGCCGGACCCAGCCAGTGTCGTGCTTGGCGGGCGATGGAGAGAACTTTCTGCCCAGCTCCAGCAGACGTCTCTAGAGCTTGTGGCCTGTCCCTGCCCAGATTGTGTCCAGGTTGCAGGCGGTTAAGGTGGGTGGGCGGGCAGCAGTGCTCACCTGGGGAGATTCCTGCGTGTGCCTGGGAGGGGCTCCAGGAAGCAGGCTCTCCGTGGAGGCGCAGGACGGCTTCCCTGTGGAAGGGGCAGTAGCAGTCTTTCTGCCCAGACTCTTTGCAGTTACTTGCAGAGCAAGGGGTCGGGCTGGAGCTGTGTGTTCCCAACTTTGGGCACATAAAGGCCATCCTCAGTATCCCCTGCTTGACTACTAGGCCTGGAACCACCGTGGGGTGCATTTCCAAGGAGCGGCTGGTGGGGGGGGTGGGCCTGAGCGCAAGGTCAATTGGTGGGGCGCCCCCTTCAGACTTAGGGCGGTAATTCCCCCAGTGTCTCCAGGGAAGGCTTTCTGGAGGAGCAGTGAGGGAGGAAGGCTGCTGGGATGGGGTAGAGGGCTGAGTTCCCTCAGCTCCCCGCGAGTTCACTAGAGTGTATATGGATTGGGATCAGGGAGATTTTATTTTTTTAATTATTTCTTTACTTTTTAATTTATTTGATAATTTTGGTCACAGTGCGTGGCACTTAGTTCCCTGACCAGGGATCGAACCCGGGCACCCAGCATTGGAAGTACAGTGTCTTCACCACTGGACCACCAGAGAAATCCCAGGGAGATTTGTAAAAACTCCCCTCTCAGGGCTTCCCTGGTGGTCCATGGGTAAAAAGTCCACCTTGCAGTGCAGGGGGCACCAGTTCGATCCCTGGCCCAGGAAGATCCCACGTGCCTGCTACGGCTGGACCCATGTGTCCAGTTATGAGCCAGCGCTCTGGAGCGCATGCACCCAGAGCTGGTGCTCTGCAGCGAGAAAAGTCACTGCAATGGGGGGCCAAAAAAAGAATAAAGATGGATGAGAATAAATAAATAAATAATTTGTAAATGACCTTACAAAAAAACTCCCCTCTCTCCCATCTTCCCAGCCCCACATCCTCTGGAGAGCTGAGTAGGACTTCCTGTGGCCTAACGACAGCCTTTCTGCTGCTCCTGTGATAGAAATTGACCTTCTTGCTCAAAATCATGGGAATCTCCAGGGTCCCCCACCCAGAGGGAGTCAGAAAGAACCACCCCAGTCTGGCTTTGAAGGGGGAGGAAGGGCCTGGGGCCCAGGGAGAGAGGTCACTTGGGGGCATGTGGAGTCAACGGTGGGAGGAGCTCTTGGATCCTGGGGTTCCTGATTCCATGTCTTATTTTCCAGGGTGACACCCCCACCCCAGCACCATGCATCGGACCACACGGATCAAAATCACCGAGCTGAACCCTCACCTCATGTGTGCCCTCTGTGGGGGGTACTTCATAGATGCCACTACCATCGTGGAGTGCTTGCATTCCTGTGAGTTGGTCGGGCGGCCCCGGTGGGGGCTCTGCCTTGAGCACACGGGCCGCGTGTCTGGAGAGGTCCAGATCACAGAGACACGGATCAAATCCTGAGCTGAACGCTACCTGGCCTGAGCGCAAGGTCAATTGGTGGGGCGCCCCCTTCAGACTTAGGGCGGTAATTCCCCCAGTGTCTCCAGGGAAGGCTTTCTGGAGGAGCAGTGAGGGAGGAAGGCTGCTGGGATGGGGTAGAGGGCTGAGTTCCCTCAGCTCCCCGCGAGTTCACTAGAGTGTATATGGATTGGGATCAGGGAGATTTTATTTTTTTAATTATTTCTTTACTTTTTAATTTATTTGATAATTTTGGTCACAGTGCGTGGCACTTAGTTCCCTGACCAGGGATCGAACCCGGGCACCCAGCATTGGAAGTACAGTGTCTTCACCACTGGACCACCAGAGAAATCCCAGGGAGATTTGTAAAAACTCCCCTCTCAGGGCTTCCCTGGTGGTCCATGGGTAAAAAGTCCACCTTGCAGTGCAGGGGGCACCAGTTCGATCCCTGGCCCAGGAAGATCCCACGTGCCTGCTACGGCTGGACCCATGTGTCCAGTTATGAGCCAGCGCTCTGGAGCGCATGCACCCAGAGCTGGTGCTCTGCAGCGAGAAAAGTCACTGCAATGGGGGGCCAAAAAAAGAATAAAGATGGATGAGAATAAATAAATAAATAATTTGTAAATGACCTTACAAAAACCCTCCGCTCTCTCCCATCTTCCCAGCCCCACATCCTCTGGAGAGCTGAGTAGGACTTCCTGTGGCCTAACGACAGCCTTTCTGCTGCTCCTGTGATAGAAATTGACCTTCTTGCTCAAAATCATGGGAATCTCCAGGGTCCCCCACCCAGAGGGAGTCAGAAAGAACCACCCCAGTCTGGCTTTGAAGGGGGAGGAAGGGCCTGGGGCCCAGGGAGAGAGGTCACTTGGGGGCATGTGGAGTCAACGGTGGGAGGAGCTCTTGGATCCTGGGGTTCCTGATTCCATGTCTTATTTTCCAGGGTGACACCCCCACCCCAGCACCATGCATCGGACCACACGGATCAAAATCACCGAGCTGAACCCTCACCTCATGTGTGCCCTCTGCGGGGGGTACTTCATCGACGCCACTACCATCGTGGAGTGCCTGCATTCCTGTGAGTTGGTCGGGGCGGCTCCTCGGGGTGGGGGCCCTCTGCCTTGACGAGCACACGGGCCGCGTGTCTGGAGAGGGTCCAGATCACAGAGAGGCTGCCTGGGAGCAGGTACCGCAGGGTTCAGCCCAGAGGTTGGTTTGGGAGATTTTTACCTGAAATCTTAGTTCCCTCCTTGAATCTCTGTGGCTGAAATCGCACCCCAGAAGATGCAGGTGCCCTGGTATACCCCGTGGGCTTGCAGCTGGGAGTCAGGGACCTGCGAGGTGTTCGATAGGTTGGCTGTTGTCTTGTACTGCATCCTGGGGGCTTGGAACTTGGGGCTCACCTTCTGCGTGGTACACAACACTGCCTTCACACACGCGCGCATCTGTCCTCCCCAAAGGACAGATGATAAGGGGCAACTGCTGTCTGTGCAAAACAGGACTGCACTGGGTCTTTGAAGGGGCCTGAGCTGGGAGAATGACGGGGAGGAGAGGAGGTACCTGAGCCTGGACAGGGAGCTCAAGGGCTGATCCTGGATTACAAAAGGAACCCTGACTCTTCCTCTTCTCTCCACATCCCCCAAGTCTGCAAAACCTGCATCGTGCGCTACCTGGAGACCAACAAGTACTGCCCCATGTGCGATGTGCAGGTCCACAAAACCCGGCCGCTGCTGAGCATCAGGTGGGCCCGGCACTTCCTTCTGCTCCAGGCCGTGCTTTGAGGCAGCTGCCCTCTGGCCCCGGCCTCCCTGCGTCCTGAAGCCAGGGTGGCAGGCGGGGAGAAGCAGTCCGGCATGGACCATCCCCTTGGAGATGTATCCAGCTGAGGAATTCTAGAGAGGCAGAGACGAGGCCTGCAGGGAGGGGTGGCCGGGGCCCTGGATGTCAGGAAAGGAGGTGGGAAGAGGGGGCCCAGGCTGGAGGGTCGGGGCGAGATCATGGCCAACAGGCTTCTGTGTGCTCTTTTCCAGATCTGACAAAACCCTTCAAGACATTGTCTACAAGTTGGTCCCTGGGCTTTTTAAAGGTACCTGCCCCCTTTGTCCTCTGGCCACCACCCCTCACTGTCCAGCCTGTTCCTCTCCTTCAGCCTGCTCCCTCTCTTCCAGATGAGATGAAACGGCGGCGGGATTTCTATGCAGCCTACCCCCTGACAGAAGGTGAGCGTGTGCTCATGCGTTGTGTGTGCGCACAGCAGCCCTGCCCCTGGCACCAGGGCCAGACGCACGGAGGGCCGGCGGGTACCATCATGCTGCCTCCCAGCCCAGGGGCCGTTGGGCTCACCACACTGAGCTCTGAGACCCCTGGGTCCTTGGGAGGGCTCTTGTCCCCCTGCTTGTAAGCTAAGCCCTCTGAGCGCTCTCTCTCTGCAGTCCCCAACGGCTCCAACGAGGACCGTGGTGAGGTTCTGGAGCAAGAAAAGGGGGCTCTGAACGACGATGAGATCGTCAGCCTTTCCATCGAGTTCTATGAAGGTGTCAGGCAAGTCTGGCCCACGCCTGGCCCTTTCAAGGTCCTAGGCTGGGTCTCTTCTCCCATGCTGTCCCCACTCTCCGGGGAGGACAGGACGCTTCCGGGAGGGCCTTCCTGATGGATGTGTGCAGTTAGAGCCTGGGTGCTTCGGGCTCTTCCTCACTTCATTCCTTCTCCTTCTGCAGGGACCGGGAAGAGAAGAAGGGCCCCCTGGAGAATGGCGACGGTGACAAGGAGAAGGTGAGTCCTCGGGCCTGCCCAGGAGCAGGGCGTGGGCTGGGGGAGTGCTGGCGTGGACCCCAGCCCTTGGGTGCCTCTCTCCCCCAGCAGACAAGTGTGCGCTTCCTGCGATGCCCGGCAGCCATGACCGTCATGCATCTTGCCAAGTTTCTCCGCAACAAAATGGACGTGCCGAGCAAGTACAAAGTGAGTCCCTGGGTCCTTTTAAACATTTTTTTTTTTTAATCTTTTTGGGGGGGGGGGGTGAGGGGGGGGGGGGCCGGGCGGGCCACTTCTATTGGTCTTTCATTTATCTATTTTCATCCATCTTTGTTCTTTGGCCCGTGTGGGCCTCCCATCACAGTGGCCTCTATTGTCACAGAGCACCGGCTCTGGGCGCATGCGCTCCAGAGCTCGGCTCGGTGATTGGACACATCGGTCCAGTGGCTCCGCGGCACGTGGGATCTTCCCAGGCCAGGGATCGAACCAGCGCCCCTTGCACTGCAAGGCGGTGTCCTTACCCACTGGACCACCAGGGGAAGCCCCCCTGGGTCCCAAAAACATGTGCTTTGCATGTGGATGTGTCTGACAATCCGCGCATCCCAGCCATTGTTCAGGGCTGGGTGGGTGTCCCTGGGGCCTGCACAGTTGTGCAACTGAGCCTGTGTAGCAGGGTAACTGAAAACATGGGTCGGGGCCGGGCAGTCTGCTGCTGCTGAAGCCAGTGTGCAGAGGCACGTGGGACCAAGATAGGGTGTGTGTGTCTGTGTACACGTTTGGACACTTAGAACCATGGTAGAGGTGTGTGTGTAAAAATTTAGGGCCTTCTCTGGGGCCAGGTGGCTGTGGAAAGGCTGGTCTGAAATTGCCAAGGCGCTTCAGGACAGAGCTTCTCAAATTTGAACATGCGTATAATCCCGAGTGATGAACACTTTCCCCTTTCTTATGGTCCCCTAGAGGTCTTGTGAAAACGCAGATTCTAACCGAGCAGCCTTAGCTTTTCCTGATGGATGTGTGCAGTTAGAGCCTGGGTGCTTGGCTCTTCCTCACTTCATTCCTTCTCCTTCTGCAGGGACCGAAGAGAAGAAGGGCCCCTGGAGAATGGCGACGGTGACAAGGAGAAGGTGAGTCCTCGGGCCTGCCCAGGAGCAGGGCGTGGGCTGGGGGAGTGCTGGCGTGGACCCCAGCCCTTGGGTGCCTCTCTCCCCCAGCAGACAAGTGTGCGCTTCCTGCGATGCCCGGCAGCCATGACCGTCATGCATCTTGCCAAGTTTCTCCGCAACAAAATGGACGTGCCGAGCAAGTACAAAGTGAGTCCCTGGGTCCTTTTAAACATTTTTTTTTTTTAATCTTTTTCGGGGGGTGGGGTGAGGAGGGAGGGGGACGGGCGGGCCACTTCTATTGGTCTTTCATTTATCTATTTTCATCCATCTTTGTTCTTTGGCCCGTGTGGGCCTCCCATCACAGTGGCCTCTATTGTCACAGAGCACCGGCTCTGGGCGCATGCGCTCCAGAGCTCGGCTCGGTGATTGGACACATCGGTCCAGTGGCTCCGCGGCACGTGGGATCTTCCCAGGCCAGGGATCGAACCAGCGCCCCTTGCACTGCAAGGCGGTGTCCTTACCCACTGGACCACCAGGGGAAGCCCCCCTGGGTCCCAAAAACATGTGCTTTGCATGTGGATGTGTCTGACAATCCGCGCATCCCAGCCATTGTTCAGGGCTGGGTGGGTGTCCCTGGGGCCTGCACAGTTGTGCAACTGAGCCTGTGTAGCAGGGTAACTGAAAACATGGGTCGGGGCCGGGCAGTCTGCTGCTGCTGAAGCCAGTGTGCAGAGGCACGTGGGACCAAGATAGGGTGTGTGTGTCTGTGTACACGTTTGGACACTTAGAACCATGGTAGAGGTGTGTGTGTAAAAATTTAGGGCCTTCTCTGGGGCCAGGTGGCTGTGGAAAGGCTGGTCTGAAATTGCCAAGGCGCTTCAGGACAGAGCTTCTCAAATTTGAACATGCGTATAATCCCGAGTGATGAACACTTTCCCCTTTCTTATGGTCCCCTAGAGGTCTTGTGAAAACGCAGATTCTAACCGAGCAGCCTTAGCTTTTCTAGCAGGCTCGCAGGGGCTTCCAGTGCTGCTGGCCCATGGACTGCTGAGGCCATAGGACAGTAGATGCCAAACTCGGCCACGTGTCAGAATCCCAAGAGGATTTAACTTCTCAGGGTTACAACTCGCTTCACGTTGTCCCAGTGAAAGCCGTCCCTGGAGCAGGCTCCGGGTGGGACTGCACCGCGCAGGCGGCTCCGGCACCACCGCTGCCCGGGTGGCTCCTCCCCTGGGCCTCTGCTTTTCGTGTGAGCTTCTCCGGAGCGCACGGAGCCAGGGATAGAAGGGGACCCAGGGCACCGTGTGGGTGGGGGGCTGGCGTTGTTGACGATGCGGGTTCTTCTCTGGATCCCTTCCCACCTGCTGGTCGGGCGATCCGTTGAGACCACCCTGATAGGGACGTCGAATGCTTATGAGACCTCAGAAGCATGAGGGCCCCGTGCTCGGAGGCTCTTTTCCAACAGCTGGAGCCTCGAGCGGTCCCCCTTCCTCCTCCAGGTGGAGGTTCTCTATGAGGATGAGCCCCTGAAGGAGTACTACACCCTCATGGACATCGCCTACATCTACCCCTGGCGGCGGGTGAGTGGGTGGGCTGGGAGGATTGCGGACAGGCCCCCGCGGGACCCTGGGCCGTCCCATGGACCACACCTGGTCCGCCTCCAGACCATCCCTCCCTGGTGGCCTTCCGTCGTCAGGAGGAGAAAGGGACGTGTGGGCCGACCACAGCCCCAGCCCGGTAGGGGTGGACTTTGCCTTCTGTCTGATCTCCCCCTCTTTTTTCTCTGTCTCTGCTCTTACGCATGCTCGCTTCCTCTCCAGCCTCGCCTGGCCAGTCCCACTGTGTGTGTCTCGTCCCCTCTAGCCAGTCTTTCTCCTCTCCAAGGCCTGGACCTTCCTTTTCCCCCTGTTTGGGCACGGTGGGGTCAAGGTGGGTGGCTGCCCGATTAGTCTGTTTCTCCTGACACCCTTCCCTCCCCTTCTCCCTGCAGAACGGCCCTCTCCCCCTCAAGTATCGCGTCCAGCCAGCCTGCAAGCGGCTCCCCTTGCCCACAGCACCCACCCCCTCCGAGGGCACCAACACCAGCGGGGCATCTGAGTGTGAGTCGGTCAGCGACAAGGCTCCCAGCCCTGCCACCCTGCCGGCCACCTCCTCCTCCCTGCCCAGCCCAGCCACCCCCTCCCATGGCTCTCCCAGCTCCCACGGCCCCTCGGCCCCCCACCCTACGTCCCCCACTCCCCCTGCCACAGCCGCTGGAGCCGCCGCAGCTGCCAACGGGGGCACCTCAAACTGCCTGCAGACACCATCCTCCACCAGCAGGGGGCGCAAGGTGACTGTCAACGGAGCTCCTGTGCCCCCCTTAACTTGAGGAAAGGGACCCTCTCCCTCCTTTTCCAGCCTCTCCGCCCCTCCACTTTTTCTGAGCCCCCTTTTCCACCTCTTCTATTTTCCCCAGCTCTTCCCACCTTAGGGGTGGGGGATGGGTTTTATAAATAAATCTCTATATATATGTACATAGGAAAAACCAAATATACATACTTATTTTTTATGGACCAACCAGATTAATTTAAATGCCACAGGAAACAAACTTTGTGTGTGTGTATGTGTGGGGGGTAGGGTGTTCCTTTTTAGGGGGTCTTGTGGACTTCGCTCTGCTCTTTTGGGAGGTACCTAGAGGGGGACTGGAGGGGCTTGGTATTGGTCTGTTCCATCCTCCTGTTTCCCGAGACATACGGGGTGCTGGTGGGGCCCCCAAAAACCTCCCAACGCTTTAGGCACAACTCTGACCGGCTGTATATGAGACCCATTCTCTTTCTTTCCCCTCTTGGCTGCTGTCCTACCCTGACCCCGACCAGCGCCCTCTCCCCACCCTTGTTGAATGTTCAGAGAATTGCTAAGACGGTGCCTTTTACAAACACAGCCTGTCCCCTGGTTCTGAGGAGCAAGCAGGCGGTGGAGAGGGCCTTTCCCTTCTCTCCTCATCTTGCCGTTGTATAAAGAGTAGATGATTCTACCTTGTCTTCTCCCTACGTGCGTGGCCTTCGCATCATTTATCTTGTGGAAAACAAGATTCAAGCCACAGGAGGCCTGAGCCCTTGAACTTCCCCTGTGGTGTGAACCCTGCGAACCCTCTTCACTCCTTCTCCCCCGCCCCCACCGGGGAGCCCGCACTGGCAGGGCCGGCGGGAAGGTCTAACTGGGGGCTGGAGTAGAGAGCTGCAGGGGAGTTGACCTCAGATAAGCACAGAGCCCGGATTCTGCCAAAGGCCACCAGTCCTCCAGCCCCCTCCCCAGCCCCAGCTGAGGCCAAGTCAGGAAGGAACAACCGAGGCATCTAAAAGCACAAGAAGAAAACCTCAGCTCCGTCCCGAGAAGTCAATGGTCCACTCCCTGTGGGGTAGACCCCAAAAGACCCCTGCCCACCTGTTCTTCCTCCAGGGTACATAGATCGGATGGGGAGGAGGCAATACTCTGCTACACCTATAGGTCTGGGGCCGGGCATCTCCCCGTGCATTTGTCTGTGTTCACGCCTTGTCCCGTGTCTGAGGCGCTGTGGCTGTCCCTTCTCCTGCCCTGGGACATTTGTATCTCCTGGCTGTAATAAATGCTGCATACACTCCGGAGCCTGTAGTTCTTTGGGACAGAGGGGACAGGAAGGGTGGTGGGTCCTCTGGCCGTCTCCTCTTTTGTCTCTGGGCTCATCCTGCTTGGAGGGACCCCATAGTAGAATGAGGGCTTCCCTGATGGCTCACCAGGTAAAGGAGCTGCCTGCAGCGCAAGAGGTGTGGGTTCGATTCCTGGGTTGTGTTCTTTCCCCGGCAAAGGAAACAGTAACTCACTCTAGTATTCTCGCCTGAAAAATCATGAACCTGAACAGCCCCTTCCCTGTGGCCAGTCAGGTGTCTCCAGCCCAGGTTAAGATCCTGAAGGGGGGACAGGTCATATCCCTCACACCTGTAACCACAGAACACCACTCTGGGCTGGCACATCTATTTAATACCATCTTTGTTAGCAGGCATCGAAGCTGGGGCCTGTTCCCAGCTGCCCCAGACTGGAGACCTCAGGTTATGGGAATAAACCCTTCACAAACCAGCTATGGGTGCTGGGATCCCTGGGGTGAGCCCCCCTCAGAGTGGAGAGCCCAGTTCTGCCTTCTGCACCCTCTCACTCTTGTGGGTGCCATCGCAGTATGGGGGCTTCTGGGTCACCTTGCAGGTACAGAGCGCCACCACGCGGGTCTCCTGGACCTTGAACTTGAGTGGGGAGAGGCCAGTGCGTTTGAAGAAGTGGGAGCCATCACAGAAGGGCTGGTGAGGAAAAGGAAGATGTTAGAGAGACCTGACCCCACTGGCTGGGGCAGAGCAGAGCTGGCAAGGGGCCCAGGGACCCAAGTGACACTGCCTGGGTCCACTACCCAGCTTTTCTCATCTGTAATGTGACCAGATTCAGAGTAATCTCAAGAAAATAAAATGCATAACGGTTTTCTTCTGCACTTGGCCAGCAGAAAGTGTTCAGTAAGTATGTCTTTACAGCAATAGTTTCTGGGGGACCCAAGAAGAGAATTTACAAAGAAGCAAAATGGGCCCTTAGGTATCAGCAACATTGATACAGATTTTTTTTTTAAATGGCTCCAAGTCTCCAATGGTTCATGAGATTCATCTCCTTTCCCATGTTGTTGGGGTAAATATTTCTCTGAGCGGGCTTTAAAACTGGAATATCAATTTTGTTTGGCTCCAAGAAACTAACTGGGCATATCCAGGGTGGGCGGGGGGTGGGAGGAAGGGGAGAAGGCGAGGTCCTTCGGCAAACCTGGTGCGAACATCTACACCTTTCCACCCAGAAGGTGTTCATACGCCACCTGGGTAGTGAAAACAGGCCCAGACAGGTGGTTTGCTAGGGAGTGGCCGAGCTGGAGACAAGGCCTCTTGACCTTGGGAGTCAGAGCGGGGGAGGGTGGAAGAGAGAAATGTGCAGATAAAGTCAGCAACCTGTCCCAGAGGGCAAGAGGCACAGAGGCACAGAGGGCCTGCCTGTGCTAGGCCTCACCGTCGGGCAGCAGGGCACCGCCTTCGGGAGGAGCCGCTCAAAGGTTACAGCACATGGGTGCCAAAGTGGGCGTCAGGCCATCTTTGAGCTGGGGAGACCTCAGGTTATGGGAATAAACCCTTCACAAACCAGCTATGGGTGCTGGGATCCCTGGGGTGAGCCCCCCTCAGAGTGGAGAGCCCAGTTCTGCCTTCTGCACCCTCTCACTCTTGTGGGTGCCATCGCAGTATGGGGGCTTCTGGGTCACCTTGCAGGTACAGAGCGCCACCACGCGGGTCTCCTGGACCTTGAACTTGAGTGGGGAGAGGCCAGTGCGTTTGAAGAAGTGGGAGCCATCACAGAAGGGCTGGTGAGGAAAAGGAAGATGTTAGAGAGACCTGACCCCACTGGCTGGGGCAGAGCAGAGCTGGAAAGGGGGCCCAGGGACCCAAGTGACACTGCCTGGGTCCACTACCCAGCTTTTCTCATCTGTAATGTGACCAGATTCAGAGTAATCTCAAGAAAATAAAATGCATAACGGTTTTCTTCTGCACTTGGCCAGCAGAAAGTGTTCAGTAAGTATGTCTTTACAGCAATAGTTTCTGGGGGACCCAAGAAGAGAATTTACAAAGAAGCAAAATGGGCCCTTAGGTATCAGCAACATTGATACAGATTTTTTTTTTAAATGGCTCCAAGTCTCCAATGGTTCATGAGATTCATCTCCTTTCCCATGTTGTTGGGGTAAATATTTCTCTGAGCGGGCTTTAAAACTGGAATATCAATTTTGTTTGGCTCCAAGAAACTAACTGGGCATATCCAGGGTGGGCGGGGGGTGGGAGGAAGGGGAGAAGGCGAGGTCCTTCGGCAAACCTGGTGCGAACATCTACACCTTTCCACCCAGAAGGTGTTCATACGCCACCTGGGTAGTGAAAACAGGCCCAGACAGGTGGTTTGCTAGGGAGTGGCCGAGCTGGAGACAAGGCCTCTTGACCTTGGGAGTCAGAGCGGGGCAGGGTGGAAGAGAGAAATGTGCAGATAAAGTCAGCAACCTGTCCCAGAGGGCAAGAGGCACAGAGGCACAGAGGGCCTGCCTGTGCTAGGCCTCACCGTCGGGCAGCAGGGCACCGCCTTCGGGAGGAGCCGCTCAAAGGTTACAGCACATGGGTGCCAAAGTGGGGCGTCAGGCCATGAGTTTCTGACACCACATCATACCGCCTGGAGGAACACAGCTTCCAGCCAGCTCAGGAAGGAAAGGGGCCCGGAGGCTAAGACTACGGGGCAGGTTCCTGAGTGATGAAGGGCTCCTGGGACAGGGGAGAGGACCCAGGAGCAGGCAGCCTGGATGATAAAGCAGCAAGAAACCAGGGCAGTCACAGAAACTCAGAGGGGGGCCCTCCCTGGTAGCTCAGTGGTAAAGTGTTCGCCTGCCAATGCAGAAGACATGGGTTCCATCCCTGATCCAGGAAGATCCCACATGCTGCAGACTAACTAAGCCCATGAGCCACAGCTATGGAGCCTGTGCTCTAGAGCCTTGGAGCTGCAACTACAGAGCCCACGTGCTGCAACTACTGAAGCCCAGGTGCCCTAGAGCCCACAACCAGAGAAGTCACCGCCACAAGAAGCCTGCTCACCTCAACTAGAGAGTAGCCCCCACTCCCTGCAACAAGAGAAGAGCCTGCGGCGGCAGTGAACACCCAGAAGAGCCAAAAATAGTAAATAAAAAGACACAGAGACAGGGTGAGTGCTCAGGAGCCGATGCCAGGAAGGAGCACGTGCGAGACAGAGGCTGCTTACCGTCTTCCCAATGTTTGGGTCCAAGGCCTAGGGACCCAGATGCGTCCTAGGAAGAAGGAAAGAGGAGAGAGAGACAAGAGAGCCTCTCTGGGCAGAGCCTGGAGCCTTTGAGGAGGAAGGAGCACCCGAAGAGGAGGACAGAACCCTGCTCCACCTGCCTGGCCCTCGGACTCAGTTTCTGTCTCTGTCTCCATCTCAAAGGGTGGATGCAGAGAACTGAGAGCTCAGGGCTGTGGGTGGGCTGGCCTGAGAGTATCCCCCTCCCCACCCAACCTCACAACCTCCCGTGTTGTCCCTCAAGTATGTGTGGGAAAAAGAGGAGTGTCCCGGGGAGGAGCTCCTGGGCCACAGGTGGTGTCCCCAAACCAGAGGTGTCGCCTATCGACGGGCTGGGGTCACCTGGCTCTCACCTGCTTCTTGCTGCGGCCGCACACACACCACCTGTAGGTCTTCCCAGCCACCAGCTCCACCTTGATGGGGGTTTTCAGGGCCACCACGGACTTGGCTGGGGTCTTGGGGAACCATCGGGCCTGTGGCAGGGCGGATGAGAGGCTCAGGGTCTGCTCACTGCCTGGCAGCACTCTCTGGCCTGTGGCAATGTCCAGTTTTCCCAGGGCCCTGGCTGGTGAGAGGCTTACTCTGCACAAGGCTGAGCGGTCTCCACCTGGCAAGGATACTCCCCGCAGGACACCATGAAGCCCGTGAGACCCTGAGAGCTCTGGCTAGAGAAAGAGATTTCAAGGCCATGAAACCACACAAGTTTCAGGGTCCAGGCTTTTCCTTCAAACCCTGGCTCTCACCTCTGTGCCCAGGGTGGAGGCCAGGACCCTGCCAGCCTCAGCAGGGCCAGCTGCACCTGGGACTAGGCTTATCAGGCACTGCCATTCCCCATGCAGAAGCCTGCTGCCTGTCCTCAGCTGTCTGGTCACCCCATTTTCCCTGTGGGGAAGTAGCTATAGACAAGTAGCTGTAGTCTCAGGCTGGAGTCTACAAAGTAGGGCTGACCCATTCGGGTTTCCTCCTCTGGTCTCTAGTTCTGGGGTCTCTCTGGGCCTCGGGGTCTCGGGTGGAGGAAGGGGAACCAGGGTGGAGTTGAGGGGGAGCACTTACCAGCCAGGAGGTGATGTCCCGTCTCTGGTTCAGCTTCTGCAAGGCAAGCAGGCATCTCGAGAGGGTGATTTAGAAACAGAAAAATAAAGTCAATGGAAAGCGGAAGACTTCCAGAGGGAGGGAAGAGAAGGAAAGGGCTTAGGTGTGCCGGAGAAATAGGAGGGTAAGAATGAGGGGTTCCGGACTTCCCTGGTGGTCCAGTGGTTAAGAGTCTGCCCGCCACTACCTGGAACACGGGTTTGACCGTGGGGATGCCATGCCACAAGTACTGGGAGCTCAGGGCTGTGGGTGGGCTGGCCTGAGAGTATCCCTCCCACCCAACCTCACAACCTCCCGTGTTGTCCCTCAAGTATGTGTGGGAAAAAGAGGAGTGTCCCGGGGAGGAGCTCCTGGGCCACAGGTGGTGTCCCCAAACCAGAGGTGTCGCCTATCGACGGGCTGGGGTCACCTGGCTCTCACCTGCTTCTTGCTGCGGCCGCACACACACCACCTGTAGGTCTTCCCAGCCACCAGCTCCACCTTGATGGGGGTTTTCAGGGCCACCACGGACTTGGCTGGGGTCTTGGGGAACCATCGGGCCTGTGGCAGGGCGGATGAGAGGCTCAGGGTCTGCTCACTGCCTGGCAGCACTCTCTGGCCTGTGGCAATGTCCAGTTTTCCCAGGGCCCTGGCTGGTGAGAGGCTTACTCTGCACAAGGCTGAGCGGTCTCCACCTGGCAAGGATACTCCCCGCAGGACACCATGAAGCCCGTGAGACCCTGAGAGCTCTGGCTAGAGAAAGAGATTTCAAGGCCATGAAACCACACAAGTTTCAGGGTCCAGGCTTTTCCTTCAAACCCTGGCTCTCACCTCTGTGCCCAGGGTGGAGGCCAGGACCCTGCCAGCCTCAGCAGGGCCAGCTGCACCTGGGACTAGGCTTATCAGGCACTGCCATTCCCCATGCAGAAGCCTGCTGCCTGTCCTCAGCTGTCTGGTCACCCCATTTTCCCTGTGGGGAAGTAGCTATAGACAAGTAGCTGTAGTCTCAGGCTGGAGTCTACAAAGTAGGGCTGACCCATTCGGGTTTCCTCCTCTGGTCTCTAGTTCTGGGGTCTCTCTGGGCCTCGGGGTCTCGGGTGGAGGAAGGGGAACCAGGGTGGAGTTGAGGGGGAGCACTTACCAGCCAGGAGGTGATGTCCCGTCTCTGGTTCAGCTTCTGCAAGGCAAGCAGGCATCTCGAGAGGGTGATTTAGAAACAGAAAAATAAAGTCAATGGAAAGCGGAAGACTTCCAGAGGGAGGGAAGAGAAGGAAAGGGCTTAGGTGTGCCGGAGAAATAGGAGGGTAAGAATGAGGGGTTCCGGACTTCCCTGGTGGTCCAGTGGTTAAGAGTCTGCCCGCCACTACCTGGAACACGGGTTTGATCCCTGGTCTGGGAAGATTCCACGCCTTGGAGCAACTAAGCCCCATGTGCCACAAGTACTGGGCCCATACACTCTGGAGTTCACGCTCCGCAAGAGGAGAAGCCACCGCCGTGAGAAGTCCGAACACCACAACTAGGGACCAGCCCCCAATCACCGCAGCTAGAAGAAGACTGCAAGCAGCAGTGAAGACCCAGCACAGCCAAATAAAAAAAAAGAATAAGGCGTCCCAAAGAGAGGACCGGGAGTTGCTGGGGGAGGTGCTGGCACCCAGCGGGCGCTCAGGGACGGCTGCAAAGCACCAGGCGACGCAGCAGGGGTTTAGGGACAGCGGGGGCGCGCTCGGAGCCACGGGGAGACGAGGGGAGGCGAGGGGAGGCGAGGGGAAGGAAGGAGGCCGGGCCGCGCGGGCGCTCACCCAGGCCGCTGGCCGCAGGAGCGTCCCCATAGCAGCCCCGCTACCGCCGCCGCGCCACGCCGGCTCCGCCCCGCGCGCCGGTCACCTTCCCGCTTCCCCGCCTCCAGCCCGCCCCGCCCCGCCTCAGTCCGGAAGACGCTGCGGGGTTCGCGCGGTGCGGGCCGCCGGCCAGCGTCGGCCGTCCAGCCCCAGCTGCCGGAAGTCGAGCCGCGGTGCCGGCCCGGCAGCCGCCTCGGAGCCCCCAGCGTGTGGCTAGCTCTCTGGCGCCCCCCTTTGGTGCCCACGTGTCTGCGAAGGACCCGCGCGGAGCATCGCTGCTGGTTCATTGCCTGCGCCCCTGGGGCCCCCCGCCCCCGCCTCTATTGGGCAGGGACCCTTTCCGGAACCGTAGTTTCTTGCGGAGCCTCAAGGTAATGCTCCCAGAAGTGCAGTGTGGATATAGCTCGTCACTTTGGAATTTTTTTATCCGATTCCGCCTGTCCCAGGCCTACACGTTACATTCTTAACGGGAGGAGTACAGGCATAATTTTCAATATGCAACCTTGGTATTTTGTGCATTTTGGTCTGTGAATTACTCTTCCATGGACTTAAGGAAATGTTAGTAGATCATCGGCCCATCCCCGCCCCCTCCCTAGGCTCCAGCAGTTGCCTCTCCACCTCCCTTTCCCTTCAGTAAAGCCAGACAAAGCAGGGTCTCTTTGGATTTTTTTTTTTGTAAAACATTCTTTTATTAAAAGAACAAGTGCTGTTTACGAACTGCCCTTCGTACAAATAACATCCGTTATACAAAGATAACAAGATCCGGGTTATGCACAATTCCAGGCTTGGAGGTGGCAGGGGAGGAGCATTGCCTTTTGGGTTGAGGATATAAAGGAGGCTTTAGAAACAATGAAAAAGGAGCTCCTGGGTTTGCAAACGGTGGCTTCCCCTCCCCGCTCCCCTAGGAAGGGTCTGCTACATTGAGAAAGGCTGGGGTGCAAAGAGAGGACAGGCTGGGAGCCAGGGTTTGGGTCTCCACTCCCACCCCCTAAGTCCCAAGTTGGGCTGGAGGACATGAACGAAGGGCAATGAAGGCCCCCCTCGGTCCCCAGCTTTTCAGTAGATCAAGTCAGAGTGGCTGGGAGCCGGGCACACTTCTCATCTGGATTGATGTGACGGGAGGGGGCCAGGGTCCTGCGCCCCATTGTCCTGCAGATTCCCAATTGAAGTGACCTTAAGTCCTCCAGGCACCTCTCCCAGGAAAATAAACTGGGATAAAGGAGAGCTGGGAGCAAGATGCCTACCCTTAACTCTGCCCACCACACACCAAGGAAGATGCTGACGGGGGAGCCTGTGCCTTTGAACACTTGTCCGCGTTTCCAGTTTGGGACAAGGGAGTGTGGAGGTCACCCTTTCTCAGAGCTGCCTCTCTCTCCTTCCCAGGCTCTGGCTCCCCTCACTGTGGAGGCCCTTCCAAGGAGGACTTCCCGAGAACTCAGGACAGGGACGGGTAAGGGTGCGCTCATCGGCCCCAAGGTAAGGACACCTGGAGGCAGCAAGAGACCCAGGAATCTGAAGGGAAAAAACTCACACACAGGAAAACTCAGACAGGAAAAGGCAACCTTTAAAGTGTCACGGTCTCTGGAGAGGATCCATCAGCTCTGAGCTAAGACAGTCCGTGCTTCACAGATGCCCTCCACCCCAGGCACAGCCCTGCACTCACACCGCACGTCACACACACAGGGACAGACGGACAGCCACACCGAGGCAGCGCGGTGGGGCAGGAGAGCCAAGGACCAGCAGGCCAGGGTCCTGAGGGCTGGTCCTGGCTCTGCCCCGAGCCCCTGCCCCTCCGAGGCTGCGGGCTGTCACCTGGGAAGCGAGGAGCTGGCTCGCAAGGTTCTGGAGAGAGATCCGCTCCAGCCCTGACATTCAGGCCCCCGTTGTGAGGTCAGACAGCGGCTCTGCATGCACACCGCGGTGCACACCGCACTCACACCTCCACACTGAAGGGGACGACAGACGGAGCTCCACTCTGCATTTTCAAACTCCACTTCCGCCCTGCAAACCACATCCTTCCCTTCCCCTAGACAGAGCGCTCTATAAATCTGCGTCCCTTCCTACTCCCCGTTCAAACTCGTCTTAGAAAAAGGGACTGAGGCTGGGAGCAGAGGCTGGGGGCTTGAGAGCCATACCCTTTGCACTGGGACCCTGATCCGTCCAGAAGCCCTCCGGATCTTTCTTATTATAAAGCTCCCCCTCCAAAGTGGAAATGCACCAACTCTCTCATGTCCCTCTGCCCCACATCCAGGGATAGCACTAATCCATACCCAGCCGGGGTCCCTTCTCCCCATCTAACCTTCCCACCTGCCACTGAAACCCCAGCCTGGGGAAAGTCAGAAAACAGACTCTTGGAGATGAGAACCCCAGACTCTAAGGTGCTGGAGGGAAGGGGAGGTCTTGGTTCCAGACCTCAATCTCTGCCATGGTGGCCGGCCGTGGGGTGGATTGACTTCCTTCACTGCCCAGAACAGAAGCTGACTTTGGCTCTCAGTGGGCCAGCCGTGGGCAAAAGCCTGGGTGTGCATGAGCAACTCTTCCAAGAATCTCTGAAGGTTCTTTCTCTTTTCAGTGGATTGGGGGAAGGGAGTTAGAGAGCTTAACAGATGAAAGTGAATAAAAGGCTGATTCTATAACTTTGTTCTAACTGATATTTAGCATTAATAAAAGAGTGAGTATTTCTGAGGTCATCATAGCTGCCCCACCCCCCCAAGCCCTTGCAAGTGCCTAAGAAATTGCCTCTGAAGGATTCCCACCCACCCTCTCCATTATCAGCTCCCTAACATCTTACAAAGTCTTATCAACAGGAATATTAATATTATTTTCAGTATCAGAAAAAAACCAGTTGAGCAGCACAGGCAAAAATATATCTGCACTACGTTTTCTGTCATTGCCAAAAATATACACATCTTTTCTTTATTAAAAAAAAAAATGACAACAACGAAAACCCAAACAGAAACACACACACACACACACACGCGCGCGCACACAAATCCACACATGCAGAGACTGACGAGACGTGGGCATCAGGGAAGCTGGCCACGCCGCTCCCGCTCCAACCCCAGTGCACCGACAGACACAGGCTTCAACCTTGCCCCTCTCCTGGCTGCCCCACCAGCCCTTAGCCTTGGTCCCCAAAGGCTCTGGACACGTGGGGACTCTTTAAAGTGAGAAGTGACCCCTGCACCCCGGGGAAATAGCTGGTGGGTGAAGGGACAGTTGTTAGGTCAGCTTAAGCATGTCTCCCCTGGCTGGTGGGGTGGGGTGGGGCTAGGCTGCGGGGAGGCAGTTTTCACTCAAAGAAGTGGCACTTTACCCTTCTTGCCTCGGCCCCGATCTCTGGGGCACCCCCTTGTGCCAGAGAAGCAAGACCAACTATCAGTGGCAGAAGGGGAGAGCTGTGGGGGCGCTGAGCCCATGTGGAGCCTGGGGGAGGAAAGGCAGGATATTACCCTGATGCAAAGCCCCCAGCCCCCAGTTACTCTCCAATATTGGAGTACAGTTCTGGTTTTTGTTAACCATTCAGGCCCCGGAAAGGGACCCAAGTTGGTGAGGTGAGAGGGTGCTCACAAGAACTAGGAGCGCCCCTCTGGTGACTGCCTCATCAGAGCACTGCTCCCGGCCCTGCCCTCTGCTGCCTGGGGTCCAGGGGGAGACAGACAACAGACACACAGGCACGCACACACACGCTCTCAGAGTCAGGCAGCTCCGTCTCCCCACCCTCGGCACTCCTAAGTCCAATAGTGCAAACAAGGGGCAGGGGACCAAGGGGGCTGGGGCTGCCCACCCCCTGCCTTCCCCAGCCCATCACTGGGACCCGGGCCCCCTCCCCCAGAGGTAGGGAGGCTTGGGCTAAACTGGACGCCACTCTGCCCTTTCTTCAGCCCCCTAGTCTATGGGCTTTTACAAGCACAGCTTGTGACCCTTGAAGGGGGCAGGGGGAGGGGCCCAGCAAGAAACAGTCTTAAGGGGACCCTCTTGCCATCTGCCCAAGTTGGGTAGAAACTGCAGGTCAAGTAGGGTCACCCCTTCTTCCATAAAAGACTTCCACACAGGGGCAGGACCAGGGCCTAGCCCCGACCTCTCCCACTCAAGTGCTGATCCATTTTATATGGGGGGTTCAGCCAACCCCCCACGTATGCCCACTCTGCTCTCTAGGGAACCTTGAAACATTCGCTTAGAGTGGGGGCTCCTAGGTGGGCTTGGAGCCTGTCCTCCTTCTGAGCCCCTCACAAAGGGGCCACTGCAGAGGCAGAGGAGGGCCGGATGGAAGGGGCTCCCCTCTCGGTCTCAATCCTTGGGACCATGAGCCCCCCCTTCTCCCCGGGCCTCAGCACATGCTCCGGGCCTGGCTCTCCAGTGTCTGGGCGCAGGTGCCCGCTCCAGGCTGGGACCCCTCACACCGGGATCTGCCCATCCACTTGTGGGGTCAAAGGGAGCATGGGCGGATTTAGCCTTTTTCCTGGTTGGCTGAGGCTCCTTTGTCAGCAGTCTGGAAAAAGAGGAAGGGACACTGGGGATTTGGGAGGTATCTGGTCCTATCAGGCAGTTGAGAATAGCTTCCTGGGTCAAGAACTGATGTTGGGGGACTTCCCTGGTGGTCCACGGGCTAGGGCTCTGTGATCCCAACTCAGGAGGCCCAGGTTCTGGTCAAGGAACAAGTTCCCACATGTCACGATTAAGAGCTCACATGCCACAATTAAGACCCAGCCCGGCCAAATAAATAAATGAATGTTTTTTTAAAAAAAGAAAGAAAGCTGATGTTGGGTGGAATAAGCACCTGGGCTTTGGTGGCCACACACCAGGATCAACTTCTGCGTGTGTGTGTGTGTGTGTGTGTGCACGCGCGCGTGTGTGTTGGGGGAACTGCCCTACATAAGGCATGCAGCTAAGCAGGCATGTGCCAGCCAAGGGCAGCAGCCGGGCTCTGGCTCTTTGCCCTCAGAAGAAGAGAGTGCCTTTCTTGTAATGGCCCACCCAGAGCATCATCATCTTTTTTGAAATGGTTCAGAGAAGAAATGGCCTTTTCTAACGGGTCTCCCCAGAGGAACACCATTTTCTAATTGGTCCTGTTGCTATTAGCCCATGTGAAGAGTGTATCTTTCTTGGATCTGCAGGAGGGCACTCATGTGCTGGCAGAGGCTCTGGGGTCTAGAGCAGGGTGCCTTGCTGCCCTGTGGGTCCCTTCTTTCCTCCTCCTGATGAGGCATCTGACGATGGGCCTTCTAACGCTCCGTCGCTCCCCACCCTCTGCCCCACTCCCAAACCCTCCCCTAAGCCGGACCCCTTACTCACCCCTCCTTTGGGGCCACTGCCGTCCGCCCCCGACAGGCTGAGGAAGGGATTGGTCTGGGCAGTGAGGACTGGCGGTCCTCCTGCTGCTGCTACTGCTGCGGCTGCAGCTGCTGCGGCCATGAGACTTGTGTTGTTGCCGAGGGAGGGAGCCACCAGGGCTCCGGCGGGCAGCAGAGGTGGGGCAGAGGCTGTGGGCAGCAGGCCAGGGGTGCCCGCAGACAGCAGTGGGGTGGAGCTTCCGGCCAGCAGGCTGACCATGGGCAGCTGGGAGCCCCCAGCCATCTGCAGCCGCTGCAGCTCCCGCTTCTGCTGGATCTGCTGGATCATCTGGTAGACAACAGTCTGGTGTTCCTGCAACAGGGCCAGATCACCTACTGGCCAGTGGTCCCCAGGGTTATCTTACCCTGATTGGCCTAGGCTGCATCCCATCACATTAGCACCAGGAGACAAGAGGCCTGGGAGACAGTCCATGTTTGTCTCTAAGTTCCCCCTCTGGGCCTCAGTCTCCCCATCCGGACAAGAATGTTTTTACATGCCATCAGTGTTTGCTAGCTGGGGTACTGGACACACCTGCCACCACTAAATCAATTCCTCAGTTGCTTCGACAAATACAGATGTCCCCAGGGATGGCAAGACCCCAAGCTGAGGTACACTGAATCAGGTCGATAGTTTTCAACTGCCCTACCTTGATTCTGCTTACAATACCCAGAGCATCATCGGCTCTTTGCCCTCAGAAGAAGAGTGCCTTTCTTGTAATGGCCCACCCAGAGCATCATCATCTTTTTTGAAATGGTTCAGAGAAGAAATGGCCTTTTCTAACGGGTCTCCCCAGAGGAACACCATTTTCTAATTGGTCCTGTTGCTATTAGCCCATGTGAAGAGTGTATCTTTCTTGGATCTGCAGGAGGGCACTCATGTGCTGGCAGAGGCTCTGGGGTCTAGAGCAGGGTGCCTTGCTGCCCTGTGGGTCCCTTCTTTCCTCCTCCTGATGAGGCATCTGACGATGGGCCTTCTAACGCTCCGTCGCTCCCCACCCTCTGCCCCACTCCCAAACCCTCCCCTAAGCCGGACCCCTTACTCACCCCTCCTTTGGGGCCACTGCCGTCCGCCCCCGACAGGCTGAGGAAGGGATTGGTCTGGGCAGTGAGGACTGGCGGTCCTCCTGCTGCCGCGACTGCTGCGGCCGCAGCCGCTGCGGCCATGAGACTTGTGTTGTTGCCGAGGGAGGGAGCCACCAGGGCTCCGGCGGGCAGCAGAGGTGGGGCAGAGGCTGTGGGCAGCAGGCCAGGGGTGCCCGCAGACAGCAGTGGGGTGGAGCTTCCGGCCAGCAGGCTGACCATGGGCAGCTGGGAGCCCCCAGCCATCTGCAGCCGCTGCAGCTCCCGCTTCTGCTGGATCTGCTGGATCATCTGGTAGACAACAGTCTGGTGTTCCTGCAACAGGGCCAGATCACCTACTGGCCAGTGGTCCCCAGGGTTATCTTACCCTGATTGGCCTAGGCTGCATCCCATCACATTAGCACCAGGAGACAAGAGGCCTGGGAGACAGTCCATGTTTGTCTCTAAGTTCCCCCTCTGGGCCTCAGTCTCCCCATCCGGACAAGAATGTTTTTACATGCCATCAGTGTTTGCTAGCTGGGGTACTGGACACACCTGCCACCACTAAATCAATTCCTCAGTTGCTTCGACAAATACAGATGTCCCCAGGGATGGCAAGACCCCAAGCTGAGGTACACTGAATCAGGTCGATAGTTTTCAACTGCCCTATTTTTTTCCCCATTTAAGATTCATTTATTTTTGCTTTGAAGAGGCAAAGCATGTTCGGTGTTCCAAAACCCAAAATGATTTCTCCAGGCTTATCTTAAGAAATCTTGCTGTCTTACTCCTGCTACCATCTGGTCTCTAGGTAACCAGCAGAACTGGTTTAGTCTCTTTCTTATGTTCCTTTATATGAAAATTAGTATGCTAGTTTTTCTCAACTCTCTCCTTTCTATTTTTCATCTTCTGGCTGCACCACACAGCATGTGGGATCTCCGTTCCCCGAATGGGAATCGAACCTGTGCCCTCTGCATTGGCAGCACAGAGTCTCAACCTCTGAACCACCAGGAAAGCCCGTACAACTCTCTCCTTTTTAGGAGAAGGAAGAATTCCCTTTCTACCAAAGAACTCTTAGCAGAACTTAACACACAAGGAAGACCTAAAAGGGGATGCTCTGGTTGAAGAGGTATCCATCACTTTCTCAGCCGCTTCTCTACACTGATCCTGAACCTCCCTCACTGAAGAGCCTTGAAATTGGAATTGTGGGGTAACTGAGATCACATCACCTTCCAGATCCTCTTCCTGGATGGGATCTGAAGCCACTACGGCATTCCTTCCCTCATGCCCAGGGGCCCCCAAGAGAAACCTTATGTCCTTTGCCCCCACGTGATCCTTGAGGACCCCCGCCCCAATCCCCCAGGCACAACCTCAACCGGGCCCAGGGCTGCTCTCCCTGGCTCGGCCCAGACCCTCTGAGACCTTTCCGGCAGAGCTAGGGGAACGAGTGGCCGGGGTTGGGCAGGGAGGGCCGTTACCGGGGTCAGCTGGGGGGAGGCCAGGAGCTGCTGGAGCTGCTGGAGCTGCTGTTCTTGCTGCTGCAAGAGGTGTCGCTGCTGCTCGGTGAGGCTGAGGCAGGGGACAAGACACAGACCATGGGGAGGGACAGGGACACGCGCCTCCCCGGGCCCCCTAAGGTCCCCGACTTCCTCAGACCCAGGAGGAGAGAGAGAAACAGACAGCTCAGAGAAGACAGGGAGGAGACACGTGAGATGGGAAAACTTTTCCAGAGAGAAAACCTCGGCTAGGGTACAAGGACTAAACAGAGGAGTTTTGTCCCTGGAGAGCGACCCTCCAGAGGGCTCCCTGTCTAACCTCTAAAGAGAAGCTGGGGCCGAGAGGTGACTGAATTCTAGACTCTGTAAGACCAGAGGACTGCCTCCCTTCTGAGGGGCCGTGGGTGTTAGGGGGGAGCCCCTCCCAGAGCCAGCCTCCCCATCCCATTCCCCAGGCTGAGCTCTCCCATTCCCCAGGCTTTCTGCCTTTTTTTATTTTTCATCTTCTGGCTGCACCACACAGCATGTGGGATCTCCGTTCCCCGAATGGGAATCGAACCTGTGCCCTCTGCATTGGCAGCACAGAGTCTCAACCTCTGAACCACCAGGAAAGCCCGTACAACTCTCTCCTTTTTAGGAGAAGGAAGAATTCCCTTTCTACCAAAGAACTCTTAGCAGAACTTAACACACAAGGAAGACCTAAAAGGGGATGCTCTGGTTGAAGAGGTATCCATCACTTTCTCAGCCGCTTCTACACTGATCCTGAACCTCCCTCACTGAAGAGCCTTGAAATTGGAATTGTGGGGTAACTGAGATCACATCACCTTCCAGATCCTCTTCCTGGATGGGATCTGAAGCCACTCACGGCATTCCTTCCCTCATGCCCAGGGGCCCCCAAGAGAAACCTTATGTCCTTTGCCCCCACGTGATCCTTGAGGACCCCCGCCCCAATCCCCCAGGCACAACCTCAACCGGGCCCAGGGCTGCTCTCCCTGGCTCGGCCCAGACCCTCTGAGACCTTTCCGGCAGAGCTAGGGGAACGAGTGGCCGGGGTTGGGCAGGGAGGGCCGTTACCGGGGTCAGCTGGGGGGAGGCCAGGAGCTGCTGGAGCTGCTGGAGCTGCTGTTCTTGCTGCTGCAAGAGGTGTCGCTGCTGCTCGGTGAGGCTGAGGCAGGGGACAAGACACAGACCATGGGGAGGGACAGGGACACGCGCCTCCCCGGGCCCCCTAAGGTCCCCGACTTCCTCAGACCCAGGAGGAGAGAGAGAAACAGACAGCTCAGAGAAGACAGGGAGGAGACACGTGAGATGGGAAAACTTTTCCAGAGAGAAAACCTCGGCTAGGGTACAAGGACTAAACAGAGGAGTTTTGTCCCTGGAGAGCGACCCTCCAGAGGGCTCCCTGTCTAACCTCTAAAGAGAAGCTGGGGCCGAGAGGTGACTGAATTCTAGACTCTGTAAGACCAGAGGACTGCCTCCCTTCTGAGGGGCCGTGGGTGTTAGGGGGGAGCCCCTCCCAGAGCCAGCCTCCCCATCCCATTCCCCAGGCTGAGCTCTCCCTCACCTGTTGAGACAACCTGGCAGCTGCAGCGTGGGGGCCCCGCCAGCTTGGCTCAAGCTTGCAGGGTTGGGGGCGGCCGCCCCATTCAACCCTCCCAGGATCCCATTGAGGGGCAGGGCCCGCTGCCCGCCAGCCCCCAGCAGCCCCTCAGCCATGGGCACAGCCCCAGCCCCGCCGCCCGGGTGCCCGGCCCCAGCCCGTTCTGTGGCTGGGGCGGGAGCGGGGCAGGGCCCCCGGGCAGGGCCAGGGGCAGAGTAGCAGGGCTCTGCTGGAGCAGGGGCAGCGGTGGGGGCGTGCTGTGGAAGGACAGCGACGAGCTGCTGCGGCTGGGGCAGCCTGAGTGTGGGTCCTGGGGAGGGAGGGGAAGGGAGGGGTCAGAGGGGCGGGGCCAGCGTGACCGCGCCAGCCCGGCCCAGCACCCACCAGCATGCCCACAGGGCCACCCATGCTCGACTCCCAAGCAGAGCCACCCGGGAGGGAGAAGCAGGGTCCGGGGGGGGGGGGGGAAGGCTCAGAATCCAAACAGTTCACAAATCACTTCCTGGGGGGGATGGTGGTCAACCAGACCACCTGGTCAACCAGACCCACGGTTCAGTGCTTGACCTGGACTAACTTGTTACTGCTGTTTCATGGGTGAAGCCACTGGCGTTTAGACAGGCTAAGTCACTCTGCAGGCAGCTGGACTGAAAGACTCGGGCCCGGATCCCGTGCCCACCATTTAAGGGCTCGGGTGCCTCTTTGGTTTCGGTTTCCTCACTCGTAACAAGGGGGTAACAGGAGAGCCGACTTCCCAGAGTTAGGGTGAGGACTAAACACACCGATGCTTTTAAAAGTCTCAGCCCAGCACACAACAGAGGCCAAGTATGCAATTCATGTTGGTTATGATTATGACTCTCATTGCCCCAGTCACGCAGTAAGTGGCAGGAGAAAACAGAGGAGACACGTGAGATGGGAAAACTTTTCCAGAGAGAAAACCTCGGCTAGGGTACAAGGACTAAACAGAGGAGTTTTGTCCCTGGAGAGCGACCCTCCAGAGGGCTCCCTGTCTAACCTCTAAAGAGAAGCTGGGGCCGAGAGGTGACTGAATTCTAGACTCTGTAAGACCAGAGGACTGCCTCCCTTCTGAGGGGCCGTGGGTGTTAGGGGGGAGCCCCTCCCAGAGCCAGCCTCCCCATCCCATTCCCCAGGCTGAGCTCTCCCTCACCTGTTGAGACAACCTGGCAGCTGCAGCGTGGGGGCCCCGCCAGCTTGGCTCAAGCTTGCAGGGTTGGGGGCGGCCGCCCCATTCAACCCTCCCAGGATCCCATTGAGGGGCAGGGCCCCGCTGCCCGCCAGCCCCCCCAGCAGCCCCTCAGCCATGGGCACAGCCCCCAGCCCCGCCGCCCCGGGTGCCCGGCCTAGCCCGTTCTGTGGCTGGGGCGGGAGCGGGGCAGGGCCCCCGGGCAGGGCCAGGGGCAGAGTAGCAGGGCTCTGCTGGAGCAGGGGCAGCGGTGGGGGCGTGCTGTGGAAGGACAGCGACGAGCTGCTGCGGCTGGGGCAGCCTGAGTGTGGGTCCTGGGGAGGGAGGGGAAGGGAGGGGTCAGAGGGGCGGGGCCAGCGTGACCGCGCCAGCCCGGCCCAGCACCCACCAGCATGCCCACAGGGCCACCCATGCTCGACTCCCAAGCAGAGCCACCCGGGAGGGAGAAGCAGGGTCCGGGGGGGGGGGGGGAAGGCTCAGAATCCAAACAGTTCACAAATCACTTCCTGGGGGTGATGGTGGTCAACCAGACCACCTGGTCAACCAGACCCACGGTTCAGTGCTTGACCTGGACTAACTTGTTACTGCTGTTTCATGGGTGAAGCCACTGGCGTTTAGACAGGCTAAGTCACTCTGCAGGCAGCTGGACTGAAAGACTCGGGCCCGGATCCCGTGCCCACCATTTAAGGGCTCGGGTGCCTCTTTGGTTTCGGTTTCCTCACTCGTAACAAGGGGGTAACAGGAGAGCCGACTTCCCAGAGTTAGGGTGAGGACTAAACACACCGATGCTTTTAAAAGTCTCAGCCCAGCACACAACAGAGGCCAAGTATGCAATTCATGTTGGTTATGATTATGACTCTCATTGCCCCAGTCACGCAGTAAGTGGCAGGGAGAACCGGAACCCACTTTGTTTGTTTTCAGTAATAACTACAGCTAACAACAGCCACAGCTATCCCAGCCACCCCCAATCACACGGGGATTGTCTGTGTGAGGCTGTAATAAACTCCTCACAAACACTTCTCAGAGAGGCCTTCCCTAACCACCGTGCATCCAGGGGAAAAGTTCACCCTTCCTTCTTTCTCATAGCCCTCAATTATTTCCATCTTAGCATTTTCCTCTATTTTTAATGATTACTTTTCTTGGATGGAACCTGTCTCCAGAAGGAGAACTGTCTCCTATTTGCTTGCTGAGACACGCCTGGACCTAGGCGCCTCGTGATTATTCCTTACTATGTGAAGGAATGAATAGGTCCGTCAACCAAATTACTCAGCCAGCCCCTTCACTGCCCAACCTCCAGTAGCCCAGCAAGGTGGAGATGCCCCTAGGAGGCCCTTGAACCTCCCCGCTCCAGCCCGACTCTGGGGCCCCTCCCCGCGGTGCCCACCTCCGAAGACGTGGACAGCGAGTTGTCCAGGCCCAGGCTGTTCTTCCCCGGAGGGCTTTTGCTGGTGCTCAAGGAATCGCTGCTGCCGGCTGAAGAAGGGAATGAGGGAAGGAGCTCAGGGCCTGAAGTCAGGGCCAGTTCCGACAGCACTGCAGAGGGCCCCATTCCAGGGTGGGATCTTACCTTGGGGAGGAAGGCCTGGCCGGCTTGGGGGGGAGAAGGGAAGGGAAGAGAGTGCACCAGACCACCTGGTCAACCAGACCCACGGTTCAGTGCTTGACCTGGACTAACTTGTTACTGCTGTTTCATGGGTGAAGCCACTGGCGTTTAGACAGGCTAAGTCACTCTGCAGGCAGCTGGACTGAAAGACTCGGGCCCGGATCCCGTGCCCACCATTTAAGGGCTCGGGTGCCTCTTTGGTTTCGGTTTCCTCACTCGTAACAAGGGGGTAACAGGAGAGCCGACTTCCCAGAGTTAGGGTGAGGACTAAACACACCGATGCTTTTAAAAGTCTCAGCCCAGCACACAACAGAGGCCAAGTATGCAATTCATGTTGGTTATGATTATGACTCTCATTGCCCCAGTCACGCAGTAAGTGGCAGGGAGAACCGGAACCCACTTTGTTTGTTTTCAGTAATAACTACAGCTAACAACAGCCACAGCTATCCCAGCCACCCCCAATCACACGGGGATTGTCTGTGTGAGGCTGTAATAAACTCCTCACAAACACTTCTCAGAGGGGCCCTTTCCCCTAACCACCGTGCATCCAGGGGAAAAGTTCACCCTTCCTTCTTTCTCATAGCCCTCAATTATTTCCATCTTAGCATTTTCCTCTATTTTTAATGATTACTTTTCTTGGATGGAACCTGTCTCCAGAAGGAGAACTGTCTCCTATTTGCTTGCTGAGACACGCCTGGACCTAGGCGCCTCGTGATTATTCCTTACTATGTGAAGGAATGAATAGGTCCGTCAACCAAATTACTCAGCCAGCCCCTTCACTGCCCAACCTCCAGTAGCCCAGCAAGGTGGAGATGCCCCTAGGAGGCCCTTGAACCTCCCCGCTCCAGCCCGACTCTGGGGCCCCTCCCCGCGGTGCCCACCTCCGAAGACGTGGACAGCGAGTTGTCCAGGCCCAGGCTGTTCTTCCCCGGAGGGCTTTTGCTGGTGCTCAAGGAATCGCTGCTGCCGGCTGAAGAAGGGGAATGAGGGAAGGAGCTCAGGGCCTGAAGTCAGGGCCAGTTCCGACAGCACTGCAGAGGGCCCCATTCCCCGGGCAGGGTGGGATCCCCTTACCTTGGGGAGGAAGGCCATAGGGCCCAGGGACTGGGCCGTTGGTGGCAGGGAGGGCGGCAGGCAAGGCGGCGAAGGGCACAGAGAGTTGCACGTTGAGAATCTGCAGCCGCTCCTTCTTGGCCGTCAGGCTGAGGATCTGCTCCTGAAGCCGCTGGTTTTCCTTCTGCAGCGCGTGCAGCGCCTTCAGCATCTCCACGACTGCAGACAAGAGGACGAGAGCGCCTGAGCCCGGCCGGCCTGCGAAGGCGGGGCGAAGGCTGGGGCGGGGCCAGGTGACCAGGGGCGGAGCCAGGTGACCAGGGGCGGGGCCTGGCAAAGGAAATCGGACTGAGACCTCGGAGAGAAGGATCCGGCTAGCGAGGGACGCAGGTGAGTTCTGGGGAGCCAGAGGTGTGAGGACCACAGGTGGGGCCTAAGGCTTGGGGTGCACGCCTCGTGCTTGGAGGCAAGGGGCGGGCGGAAGTTGGGGCTCAGTAAGGTACGGGCCACGAGGTCGCGAGGGCCGAGAGCGGGCGTAGCGGGGGCGGGGCCAGGAGCAGGTCCCAGCGCGGGTTAAAGGCGAGGCCTGGGGTTGGCCACAGTTAAGTTAGGGGCGGGGCCATAGGAGATCTTTAGACCTTAAAGACCGTTGGGGGCCTCGGGAAAAAAGATAACCGAGTCTGGGGGTCCTAGGTCAGGTCACCCTGCCCGACGCCCCCCCTTTCTCACTGTTGACGCCTGGACCTAGGCGCCTCGTGATTATTCCTTACTATGTGAAGGAATGAATAGGTCCGTCAACCAAATTACTCAGCCAGCCCCTTCACTGCCCAACCTCCAGTAGCCCAGCAAGGTGGAGATGCCCCTAGGAGGCCCTTGAACCTCCCCGCTCCAGCCCGACTCTGGGGCCCCTCCCCGCGGCGCCCACCTCCGAAGACGTGGACAGCGAGTTGTCCAGGCCCAGGCTGTTCTTCCCCGGAGGGCTTTTGCTGGTGCTCAAGGAATCGCTGCTGCCGGCTGAAGAAGGGGAATGAGGGAAGGAGCTCAGGGCCTGAAGTCAGGGCCAGTTCCGACAGCACTGCAGAGGGCCCCATTCCCCGGGCAGGGTGGGATCCCCTTACCTTGGGGAGGAAGGCCATAGGGCCCAGGGACTGGGCCGTTGGTGGCAGGGAGGGCGGCAGGCAAGGCGGCGAAGGGCACAGAGAGTTGCACGTTGAGAATCTGCAGCCGCTCCTTCTTGGCCGTCAGGCTGAGGATCTGCTCCTGAAGCCGCTGGTTTTCCTTCTGCAGCGCGTGCAGCGCCTTCAGCATCTCCACGACTGCAGACAAGAGGACGAGAGCGCCTGAGCCCGGCCGGCCTGCGAAGGCGGGGCGAAGGCTGGGGCGGGGCCAGGTGACCAGGGGCGGAGCCAGGTGACCAGGGGCGGGGCCTGGCAAAGGAAATCGGACTGAGACCTCGGAGAGAAGGATCCGGCTAGCGAGGGACGCAGGTGAGTTCTGGGGAGCCAGAGGTGTGAGGACCACAGGTGGGGCCTAAGGCTTGGGGTGCACGCCTCGTGCTTGGAGGCAAGGGGCGGGCGGAAGTTGGGGCTCAGTAAGGTACGGGCCACGAGGTCGCGAGGGCCGAGAGCGGGCGTAGCGGGGGCGGGGCCAGGAGCAGGTCCCAGCGCGGGTTAAAGGCGAGGCCTGGGGTTGGCCACAGTTAAGTTAGGGGCGGGGCCATAGGAGATCTTTAGACCTTAAAGACCGTTGGGGGCCTCGGGAAAAAAGATAACCGAGTCTGGGGGTCCTAGGTCAGGTCACCCTGCCCGACGCCCCCCCTTTCTCACTGTTGACGCCGGCCTCGCCGTCGCCCTGCTTCTCCAGCAGCTGTTCCATGTTAGTTGTTCCGGGTGCTGCTGGGTCCAACTGGCCGCCCCCGCAGGGTGCGGACGCTGTCTGGTCGAAGAGTGCCGGGAGGCTGCTGATGGGGGACCTGGGGTCAGAAGGGAAAACGGGCTCAGGCTCGCTTCGCTCCCCCACTGCGGCCTCCCTGCCCGCCTCCCCCCGCCGCGGGGGTTCCACTCCTCCCCTCTGGACCCCACGCGCCTCCCGCTCCTCAACCGTCCCTCCGCCCGCTCCCAGCCCCCCGCCCCCCCAGCCGCCACCCTCTCCCTCACATGGAAGACAGACTCTCCTGGGGTGAGGTCCCCCGACATCGGAAGCTGCAGTCCTCCAGGTCTGGCTCTTGGAAGAAGCGGGGCAGGGATCAGCGAGGAAAAGGCCCCGCTGGCCTCACAGCCCCCGCCTGGGAAGTGGGTGCAGGATCTGGAACCCTAGCACAGAGCCCTTTTCCCAGGACCTCCCAACCCCAGACAGGCAGGTCTAGCTCTTAAGGCGCTGGGAGCCCTGGCTTGAGCCGCCGGGGAGGCAAAACCAAGCGATCTCCTCTCTTCTTCCTTCTCTAGGCAGAAGACTCCCTGTAGGCAAAGGGCCTACTTTTGGCTCCACCTCCCAACTTTTTTTTCCTGTAAAATTTATAACTTCAGTCAAAGAAACTCGGGGCCTAAACAGTCCTGAGTTGAACTTGGATACTTGTGACCGTGGGCTTAAAACTAACCTCTCTTTAGTGATTGTTATGAAACAGTAAGGCAATGAATGTGAAGTGTGAAGCCGAACAGTTCAGCTGCCACGTAGCAAGCCCTTAATGATTGTAGCAATTATAATCAATTTTGTATGACGTTACCTTAATAAACTCACAACTAGACCGCAAAACCCTACACTGAACCACAAAATTCCAAGTTGGGTTTTGGAAAATACACTCAACTACTTTATAGATAGGTTCTTAATGTTGGAATCAGATTCGGCCCCTTTAAGGCTTACCTGAATTGGTAAGCCCCGCCCCACAGCCGGCCAGGTGGTACCTCTGCACCAATCAGCTCTCTGGGGCTGGGTTCACTCTACTTGGAAAGGGAGGAGTGCTTGTGATCCGCTCCCTTAACTCCTGAATACCCAGAGAGCGGGTTGCCCAGCTCGTGGGATCTCTATACCCCCAATCCCAAGAATTCACTAAGAGGCCAGCAGGGAGCTTCGCTACAGCCCTACAGCGCCAGGGTCCCCAAACTCCAGCGGCCGCTCTGCCTTTGCCCACTTCAGCTGCCTTGAGCAAGACATTCACCTCTCAGCATTTCTTTTGTGAGATGGAGCGGTGGTAATTCTGCGCCGCCCCACCCCCTCACGGGGTTTTGACGTAAAAGTGTACCCTGGTTTGTGGTGAGTGGAGTGGTTTTCTTTGCACGGTCAGCAGTAGCCAGAGGCTGGGGGTAGCCAGAAAGCCCTCCAGTCCTTTCTGGGGTGACAAGGAGGTGACAGGTGTCCCTGAGGCCCTTAGGAAGAAGGGGGAGTGGGGTCAGAGACTCACGTACCTGTGTGGCTGCTCTCGGCTTGGGTGAGGAGGGAGTTAACGGCACCCATGGGGGTTCCAAAGATGTGGGTAGAAGGGAGGCTAAAGGTAGAGCCAGCCAGAGAAAACACCTGAGGGAAAGGAGGTAGAGTCCAGCCTGATGGTTATTCCTGGATCTAGAGCACACTGTGGGCACCGGGGTGGAGGGGCCAGGTGTGCTGGGGAGGAGAGAGGACCAGAGAGAGGGAGAAGTTCTGGCGGTGATCAAGCCCCCTCTCTCAAGCTCCTATGGAAGGCTGGGGTCCTCCGCAGGCTGTCCCCCACCTGCCCAGGGAGGGAGGAGCCCAGGAGTAAGGCCTCACCTGAGTGGTGGAGATAGAAGCAGAGGAGGAAGGGAGGGTGCTGGTGAATGGGGAGCGGCTGAGGCGGGCAGGGCCGAGGTCCCTGGGGGCCCAGAAGGCTGGAAGAGAGGGGTGCTGCAGACAGCCCGCAGCATTCCACCACCGTGAGAGATGGGGTCCTTACACTCACTACTTTATAGATAGGTTCTTAATGTTGGAATCAGATTCGGCCCCTTTAAGGCTTACCTGAATTGGTAAGCCCGCCCCACAGCCGGCCAGGTGGTACCTCTGCACCAATCAGCTCTCTGGGGCTGGGTTCACTCTACTTGGAAAGGGAGGAGTGCTTGTGATCCGCTCCCTTAACTCCTGAATACCCAGAGAGCGGGTTGCCCAGCTCGTGGGATCTCTATACCCCCAATCCCAAGAATTCACTAAGAGGCCAGCAGGGAGCTTCGCTACAGCCCTACAGCGCCAGGGTCCCCAAACTCCAGCGGCCGCTCTGCCTTTGCCCACTTCAGCTGCCTTGAGCAAGACATTCACCTCTCAGCATTTCTTTTGTGAGATGGAGCGGTGGTAATTCTGCGCCGCCCCACCCCCTCACGGGGTTTTGACGTAAAAGTGTACCCTGGTTTGTGGTGAGTGGAGTGGTTTTCTTTGCACGGTCAGCAGTAGCCAGAGGCTGGGGGTAGCCAGAAAGCCCTCCAGTCCTTTCTGGGGTGACAAGGAGGTGACAGGTGTCCCTGAGGCCCTTAGGAAGAAGGGGGAGTGGGGTCAGAGACTCACGTACCTGTGTGGCTGCTCTCGGCTTGGGTGAGGAGGGAGTTAACGGCACCCATGGGGGTTCCAAAGATGTGGGTAGAAGGGAGGCTAAAGGTAGAGCCAGCCAGAGAAAACACCTGAGGGAAAGGAGGTAGAGTCCAGCCTGATGGTTATTCCTGGATCTAGAGCACACTGTGGGCACCGGGGTGGAGGGGCCAGGTGTGCTGGGGAGGAGAGAGGACCAGAGAGAGGGAGAAGTTCTGGCGGTGATCAAGCCCCCTCTCTCAAGCTCCTATGGAAGGCTGGGGTCCTCCGCAGGCTGTCCCCCACCTGCCCAGGGAGGGAGGAGCCCAGGAGTAAGGCCTCACCTGAGTGGTGGAGATAGAAGCAGAGGAGGAAGGGAGGGTGCTGGTGAATGGGGAGCGGCTGAGGCGGGGCAGGGCCGAGGTCCCTGGGGGGCCCAGAAGGCTGGAAGAGAGGGGGGTGCTGCAGACAGCCCGCAGCATTCCACCACCGTGAGAGATGGGGTCCTTATTACTGGTGTAGATGCCTACAGGCAAGAAGGACACAGAGGGACGCTTAGAGTCGCCTCCCCCAGGCAGGTGGCTGGAGCAGCCTGTCCCCAAGGCGAACACGGCCCTGGACTGGGCACGCGCACCAGTCTCACCCTCTTGCTGCAAAGATGTCACAGCTTGTCTGGGTGACATCTGTTTGCCATGCTTGCTTATTCTACTGCCCTGTTCAAGCCTGGAGAGTTCTCAGGCTAATTCCCAAGCTTGGTCAAGTCCTGTTGGCAGACTCCTACCACAACCATGCAGGAGACGGGGATGGGGGAATGTCTCAAGATGGGACTGTCACCTCTGTCCTTTGTCTTATGGAGCAGTTTCTGTCACATTGCCTTCCAACTGCATGTTTATGCCTCTGTGCCCTCATGAGACTGGCTGGGCCCTAAGACACCTTCCATCCCCAAGGGTCACTAACCTGCCCCGAGCAGGGGGGACTCCAGGCTCAGGCTGGGCAGGCTCCCGGAAGGCCCAAACGTACGGGAGGCCAGACCACCCAGGCCAGAGCTGACAAGGGAACCTCCGGAGAAGGGGGAGGCAGCAGTGGCGGTGAAGCCAGCCAGCTGGGCGCCGGGCAGGGAGGGCAGGGCCAGGCCCCCGGTGCCCTCCTTGTTGCGGCTGCCCTTGGGACGGCCTGGCCCGTGTCGGCTCCTCTTGCTGGCTTTGTGCTTCTTCTCCTTCAGGCCGGTCTCGGGGGTCTCCTCAGTGGGCACAGGGGTGGCACTCAGGGTGGGCATCCGCTTGTGGGTGCCTGCAGAGGCCGCCGACCCCGAGACGTGGGGAGACTTATAGTCCCCAGGGGATGGGGCCCGAGCCCGGGCCGAGCTGGAAGTGGTGGTGGAGAAGCGCATGATGGGCCCGAAGCCAGAGAAGACCACCTTCTGTTCAAAGAGGTCCGCCTTGGGGGGCTCAGGGGCTGAGGGAGAGGGAGGGGCTGAAGGGGGCGGTGCTGTGGGCTTGGAGTACTTGTCTTCCTCCGGCTGCTCCAGCTTGGGGAATGCAGAGAAGTCCGGGGAGCTCTGCAGGGATGAAACTGCAAAGAAGAGGAAGACGGAATTACAGCTGGACCCCAGATCCTGCCCCCTCCTGCGCCCAGTGTGCTGGTGGCTGGTGAGAGCTCTGGTCGGGGGTGGGGAAGCTCGGTTTCCTGTCCCAGCTGTGCCTGTCCCAGCTGTGTCCTGGGATGAGTGCACCCCACCCTCCAGCTTTCCCACCTGTGAGCAAGGAGGAGAATAACCCCGTGCTCACCAACTGCAGTGGATGACTACAGAGATTACAGAGTAGCGTCAGGGCTTTAAAACTGGTGCCTGAGCATCAGTGCAAGGGATAAGGCACATGGTTATGGGGGCTGAAGAGGTGGGCCCTGCGGGAGGTGGGAGGGGAAAGGAGTTCCTGGGTGGGCATTCTCACCCCACCAGGTAATTGAAAAAGCAAATGAAACACCAACCAATATGCAAAGACCCTTGCTAGAAAAGCTCAGGGCCAAACGCTGTCCCCGTAACACCCGCTCTGTGGCTCCCGCCTCCTGGGGGCGCCCATACTCACCTGCAGGCTGGAAGGGTCCCCCAGATGAGGAGGAGGAGGAGGAGGAGGAGGAGGAGGCGGAGGTGAAGCAGCTCACACCTTTCCCACTGCTCAGCTTCTTCCCCTTGTGACTCAGGCTATGGCTGGAAGACTTTTTCCCCTTGGAGTCCCTGCTGCTTTCAGAAGGCTCCTGCGTGCTGGCCTCATGGTGGGAGGAGGAGGAAGCCGAGGAGGAGGCCTGAGGGCGGGAGGAGAGGAAGGTTCCCGGGAGCTGGCTGTGCTCCCGGGTCAGGGCTCACCCCGAGGACACGGGACCTGGGACTCTATTGGGAGCGCCCAGAGTGAGCTTCAGGAAGGACTGTCGGGCAAGGAGGTGGGGGCGGGAGCTCTCAGGCCAGGGAGACGGGCAGGCAGCTCTGTAACTTCTACAGGTGAAGAGCTGGGAGCTCTGAAAGAAGGCCCCCGCCCGAGAGTAACTGTCATCAGTTGAGGGAGGGGCTGAAGGGGGCGGTGCTGTGGGCTTGGAGTACTTGTCTTCCTCCGGCTGCTCCAGCTTGGGGAATGCAGAGAAGTCCGGGGAGCTCTGCAGGGATGAAACTGCAAAGAAGAGGAAGACGGAATTACAGCTGGACCCCAGATCCTGCCCCCTCCTGCGCCCAGTGTGCTGGTGGCTGGTGAGAGCTCTGGTCGGGGGTGGGGAAGCTCGGTTTCCTGTCCCAGCTGTGCCTGTCCCAGCTGTGTCCTGGGATGAGTGCACCCCACCCTCCAGCTTTCCCACCTGTGAGCAAGGAGGAGAATAACCCCGTGCTCACCAACTGCAGTGGATGACTACAGAGATTACAGAGTAGCGTCAGGGCTTTAAAACTGGTGCCTGAGCATCAGTGCAAGGGATAAGGCACATGGTTATGGGGGCTGAAGAGGTGGGCCCTGCGGGAGGTGGGAGGGAAAGGAGTTCCTGGGTGGGCATTCTCACCCCACCAGGTAATTGAAAAAGCAAATGAAACACCAACCAATATGCAAAGACCCTTGCTAGAAAAGCTCAGGGCCAAACGCTGTCCCCGTAACACCCGCTCTGTGGCTCCCGCCTCCTGGGGGCGCCCATACTCACCTGCAGGCTGGAAGGGTCCCCCAGATGAGGAGGAGGAGGAGGAGGAGGAGGAGGAGGCGGAGGTGAAGCAGCTCACACCTTTCCCACTGCTCAGCTTCTTCCCCTTGTGACTCAGGCTATGGCTGGAAGACTTTTTCCCCTTGGAGTCCCTGCTGCTTTCAGAAGGCTCCTGCGTGCTGGCCTCATGGTGGGAGGAGGAGGAAGCCGAGGAGGAGGCCTGAGGGCGGGAGGAGAGAGGAAGGTTCCCGGGAGCTGGCTGTGCTCCCGGGGTCAGGGCTCACCCCGAGGACACGGGACCTGGGACTCTATTGGGAGCGCCCAGAGTGAGCTTCAGGAAGGACTGTCGGGCAAGGAGGTGGGGGCGGGAGCTCTCAGGCCAGGGAGACGGGCAGGCAGCTCTGTAACTTCTACAGGTGAAGAGCTGGGAGCTCTGAACCCAGGAAGCTGTCTGTCCCTCACCCCGTGCAGGGGAGAGAAGAAAACAGTCCCAGAGTCTGTTCAGAAGTACACATCTGCTCATTCAGTTAAGAAACACTTAGGCCTGAGAGGGCTGGACTTGTCTGGGGAAGCGGTGTGTGCAGGGAAGAGGGACTCCAGGGAGAATGGGCCGCCCTGGCCTCATTCTTGGGCCCTTGGGTCACCGGCACGGCCTCCCTGCTCACCCCCCAGCTGCAGTCACCTGACGGACACTCTGCACCCTGGCCTCTCCATGACCCTCCTAAGACAACCTGAGCATCCGTACCAAGCCCTCTCCCCAGACAGCCTAGCCTTCCTCTTCCTGGGAACTTCCTTCAAAGTCCGGCTGGAAAGCCTTGTCTACCATGAAGTGAGCCTGCAGCTACCTGGGGTGGAGCACATCAGGGTGCCCTGTGCCCACCCAGCCCTGTCGACAGCGGCCACACTGTACTGCAGGATGCCGTCCCCCACGTCTGAGGGCGGCAGTCAGTGGCTGTTAAGAGCAGGGGCTTAGGGGTTTGTGAGCCGGACGTCTCACGTCGTGTGGTCTCTCCACCTCACCGAGCTTCAGTGTCCTTATGGGGTTAATTATCCCTATTTTGTGAGTCACGAGGAACATAACGCCACATACATGGGATGGGGTCGATGATGATGATGGGTCTGATGGCGTGGCTGCAAGCGCAAAGCCTTCAAGCCGGATTGCCTGGGTTCCACCTTGATTCCATCCCTGCAGCAGTGTGCTTTTAGGGAACTTATTTTAATTTCTGTGTGCCTCAGTTTCTCCATTTGTTAAATTCATGCGGTTAATAGAATACCCACTTCATTGGATTATTTTGAGGATCAACTGAGCAAACCCCCACATGTCCGCTCCATCCCCCTGCGTCAGAAGGGAGCCTGGCCAGTGGCAAGTGAGTCAGGGCTTGTGTCAACAGTCAGGGGCAGCTTTTCCTCTTGGTGGAGACCAGGTATTCAGGACGTGGACAAATGCCAGAGGGAGGATGGAGAGGAGAGCCAGCCACCCTGTGCTGCCCCTTCCTGGGCGGAGCCCTCTCTCTGTCTTTTTCTTTGTTCTTTTCAACAGCTGGAGTTCTGAAGGGAGCCAGATGTGGTTCTGAGAGCAGAGGAGGAGAGGGCCCAGGGGAGGGCTGGCTGAAATGTCGGGGTGTGTAGAGGGGATGGGCAGGATGCTCAACATGTCCAAAGGGATGGCCAACCACTGGGGTCACTCCTAGGTCTCTGGATCTCTCCTTCCCCTGCCTCAGACAAGCCTTTCCAGGTGAGCCCTGGGCAGAGGGAGGGGCGAGGGTTACTGGGACAGTTTCCACAGCAACGTCACCCTGGAAACCTGATACCTGAGCCTCCTGCTGAGATGCCCAGAGGCTGCCAGCCTCCTGAGGCCGGTGGAGGCAAACCGGGCAATAATGGCGGCAGGAGGAAGCCCCGTGCTCCTTCCCTGGGGAGGACTCGCTGGAGAGAGGGGCAGGAAGGGCTGCTCTGGCTTGGATTAGCGACGCACTGGCCCGGGGTGGGACCTGCCAGTAGCTTGTCCAGATGGTGCCCATTTCTGGACTCAGGCCTGCCCTGCCACGCCTCTTCTAAAAAGATGGGTTTCAGGGCGTGGTCCATGGGCCTGCCCCGCAAACCACCAGGGCCGCACCTTCAGACCCTCCGACCCGTGTGGAGTGCGCTTTTGGTGAGGGGACAGGCTCTGAGCACCCTCCTGATGTGGAGGGCAGGGTGAATGTGAGGGGTCCTCTCTGCCTCTCTCTGGGGAGAGGCCACCACCGTGCGTACTGTACCAGCAGACAGGAGCCCCACGCTCAGGCCTCGGTTGGGACACAGGCAGATGTGGACACCCGGCGGCCTGCGGGCCGGGTGATGCCCCCCACCTCCCTCTGACCCCCCCCGGCCGGTCAATGACTGGTGGAGGTGAGGAGCAGAGGCCCCTCCTGGGCTTGAAGCAGCAGAAGAGAGGGGTGGGGAGCAGAGGTGTATGACCCTGCAGAATACCTGTCCGCTCCATCCCCCTGCGTCAGAAGGGAGCCTGGCCAGTGGCAAGTGAGTCAGGGCTTGTGTCAACAGTCAGGGGCAGCTTTTCCTCTTGGTGGAGACCAGGTATTCAGGACGTGGACAAATGCCAGAGGGAGGATGGAGAGGAGAGCCAGCCACCCTGTGCTGCCCCTTCCTGGGCGGAGCCCTCTCTCTGTCTTTTTCTTTGTTCTTTTCAACAGCTGGAGTTCTGAAGGGAGCCAGATGTGGTTCTGAGAGCAGAGGAGGAGAGGGCCCAGGGGAGGGCTGGCTGAAATGTCGGGGTGTGTAGAGGGGATGGGCAGGATGCTCAACATGTCCAAAGGGATGGCCAACCACTGGGGTCACTCCTAGGTCTCTGGATCTCTCCTTCCCCTGCCTCAGACAAGCCTTTCCAGGTGAGCCCTGGGCAGAGGGAGGGGCGAGGGTTACTGGGACAGTTTCCACAGCAACGTCACCCTGGAAACCTGATACCTGAGCCTCCTGCTGAGATGCCCAGAGGCTGCCAGCCTCCTGAGGCCGGTGGAGGCAAACCGGGCAATAATGGCGGCAGGAGGAAGCCCCGTGCTCCTTCCCTGGGGAGGACTCGCTGGAGAGAGGGGCAGGAAGGGCTGCTCTGGCTTGGATTAGCGACGCACTGGCCCGGGGTGGGACCTGCCAGTAGCTTGTCCAGATGGTGCCCATTTCTGGACTCAGGCCTGCCCTGCCACGCCTCTTCTAAAAAGATGGGTTTCAGGGCGTGGTCCATGGGCCTGCCCCGCAAACCACCAGGGCCGCACCTTCAGACCCTCCGACCCGTGTGGAGTGCGCTTTTGGTGAGGGGACAGGCTCTGAGCACCCTCCTGATGTGGAGGGCAGGGTGAATGTGAGGGGTCCTCTCTGCCTCTCTCTGGGGAGAGGCCACCACCGTGCGTACTGTACCAGCAGACAGGAGCCCCACGCTCAGGCCTCGGTTGGGACACAGGCAGATGTGGACACCCGGCGGCCTGCGGGCCGGGTGATGCCCCCCACCTCCCTCTGACCCCCCCCGGCCGGTCAATGACTGGTGGAGGTGAGGAGCAGAGGCCCCTCCTGGGCTTGAAGCAGCAGAAGAGAGGGGTGGGGAGCAGAGGTGTATGACCCTGAAATTCCAAGGATTCCCAGGGGCGCTCGCCCTGACCCCTCGCGCTGCGCCTCGCTCCCTCCTGGGTGTCAGACGGTGGTACCTTGTCAGCAGTGGAGACCACCGGCGGGGTGAGGATGCTGGGTGACTCAGGCCGCTTCTTGTGCTTCTGTTTAAGGCGTTCTTTGTCCTTTCGACTCTGGGGAGGAAGAAGGGACCGGACACTGGTGTTAGGCAACAGTCTTGGTGAGGATAAGCACTACACATGCAAGTGGGGAGTGGGGTCCTCTGGGGCACAAGTCTCTGTGGGTTCCTAGGGAGGGACTGGAGGACTTTGGATGGACAGGAGTGGCCCTGGCGGGTTCCTCTGAGAGCCGACAGCCCCTCCCGCATCCTCGCCACCTGCTGAAAAGAGCCTGTCCCAGTACCACGGCCGTGAGACAGAGCGCCTCACAGGGGAGCCCACACCTGTAAGGGTGTCCACTGGGGACACGGGGCTGTGCAGAGGGACGGAGCCAGGCCCACTGGGACGCGTGGCCCCACGGGACGCAGGCATGTGCCTCACAAACTGACACGGGGCAAGACTGTGGCAACATGTGCAAATGTACAGGGCCTTGTGCTGGGGACTCTGAAATGTCATGGGGACGACATGGAGGAACCACACAATACCAAGAGCCCCCGGGAGGCCAGGCTTTCACCTCCCCTCCATGACCCTCCCAGGTCACTGCCTCAGCTCCTCTGGGACCTCAGTGGCTTCAGAGGCAGGAAGGGGACAGGCGCTGTTGCCTGTGGGATACCGGGATGGCTTCATGTGAAAGAAGCAGGTATTTGTTAATGTGGCCAGGAAGGGTGCAGGGAGCAGCCGTTTACCTTCTTCTGGCCCCTCTCATGGTGGGAAGGGTGCTTCTCCTGCTGGGTGGATGGGGAGGCCGACCTGCTCCTCCTGCCGGCCAGGAAGCTGCTGCCGCCGCCCCCTGCACCGCCCCCGCCTCCTCCTGCTCCTCCAGAGCCGCCGCCCCCGCTGGAGTGCCGAGATGTCTTCTGGGGAGAGAATTGAGGGGAATTGCCACACCCTCCTCTCGCTGGCTTAAGGGAAAGGTTCCTGAACATCAGGTGCTCCTCAGAGCCAATACCCCCGTCCCTGCCCCACCTGTCACAAGAAGACCCTGTGTCCTTAATGATACTCTACTCAACAGAGTGCATTCCCTGGCCTGAAATCCTAGTCTCCCCAGCTGGCTTATCCAGGGCACAGACTCAGCAACTGAGGTCCCAAAGAAGTGGGGTATCTTGGCCCCAGCCAGGCAGCAGGCACGGATAGAGGTGGGCTTACTCTCGACCCACGTCCTCCCATGCCACCTCCGTGGCCCTCTCAGGCCCTCAGCCAAAGCCCACCTCAACCTCCTTCCCTGGGGTGGAGGATGTGCCGTGTGGCCTTCATGGGGGCCCCCTGTCCGCCTCACCCCAGCCTCCCCTCCAGACACTGTGCCCCAACCATCACCCCTTCTCTTCTGTTCTGGCCCTCCAGCAACACAGGGGTTCCTTTTGTCCCAAAGAATCTACTGCCCTGAAGACCAGGGGAAGGAAATATCCATAAGGAACACCCACACATCCCCTATTCCTCCCAGTCAGGGCCTTGGGCTCCCCGGGGCCTGGCCTAATGGCTTTACTTGTCCTAGACTCAGTGCTAGCCCCTCTCAGGGCACCCACTATCTCCCAGCTGTCACATCCAAGCACTAGTGTCAGGACTGATCTGACTCAGTGGCTCCCCAGCTGTGGGCACCGGCCCCACTCTGCTAAGCCCGAAACTCTCCACTTGGTTCTCTTTCCCTCTGAGCCTCCACCCCCTAGCCTTATACACCTGGGGCTGCCACCGCCCCCCACCCACTGTGGGGGCCTCACAGTCCACAAATCTCAACACCCCCACCTAGCACCTCCTGTCTTCCAAACCGGGCTCCCTACCTTGTCTTAGGGTTAGTAGCTTAGCGTTGTGTTTAGTCGCTCAGTCTTGTCTGACTCTTTGTGACCCCAAGGACTGTGGCCAGCCAGGCGCCTCTGTGCATGGGACTCTCCAGGCCAGAGTACTGGAGTCGGTTGCCATGCCCTTCTCCAGGGGATCTTCTCAACCCGGGGATCGAACCTGCATCTCTCACACTGCAACTGGATTCTTTACCACTGAGCCCCCAGGGAAGCCCTCTCCTTGGTATCAAACCCTGAACCAAGGTGACCTTAGGATCTCAACCAAGACACTTTTGAAAATGAAAAGAGGGGCAATCAATAGTTACACCAGGGCCACAGGTCCACGCGGGGCCTCTCCAGGGCAGACCAGGCTGTATGTGGGAACCCACCACGCCCCTGAGGTGTTCAAGCCCTGTCCAGCCAGCATCGAGAGCCTGTGTGCCGCCCTCACTCCTCCTCCTCAGCCACCCCCACACGCAGGCAGATCTATCTATAAATACTTCTAGAATCCAGCCTCATCCCTCCATCCCCCCTCTTGCAGCTGTCTCCCAGCCACCAGCCTCAGCCCTTTGGATCTGGCTTCACAGTGGCTGCCAGGGTAATCCTCCTGAAAACAAATCTGATCATGTTACCCTCTTGCTTACAGCAGCCTTACAAGCCTGTGGCCAGGGGGTGAGGTCCAAGCTGCTTCCCCGGTCAGGCCACAGCCTACCTGTCCAGGACACCCCACCACTTGTGAAACACGCAGGTCTCTGCACAAACAGCGGGGAGCACCCCTTCTCCCACCGCGTCTTGGGCCCCTGAAGCTGCAGCGGGAGCAAGTCCAGCTCCGGCCCTGCCTGAGTGTTTTTGTCTCATCTCCTGCCTCATCTCCACCGAACATCCTGTTCTGCCGCTTATGAATGCTCTTTCTTATCTTGGGACTTTGTCCATCCGGCCCCACTCTGCTAAGCCGAAACTCTCCACCTTGGTTCTCTTCCCCTCCCCTGAGCCTCCACCCCCTAGCCTTATACACCTGGGGCTGCCACCGCCCCCCACCCACTGTGGGGGCCTCACAGTCCACAAATCTCAACACCCCCACCTAGCACCTCCTGTCTTCCAAACCGGGCTCCCTACCTTGTCTTAGGGTTAGTAGCTTAGCGTTGTGTTTAGTCGCTCAGTCTTGTCTGACTCTTTGTGACCCCAAGGACTGTGGCCAGCCAGGCGCCTCTGTGCATGGGACTCTCCAGGCCAGAGTACTGGAGTCGGTTGCCATGCCCTTCTCCAGGGGATCTTCTCAACCCGGGGATCGAACCTGCATCTCTCACACTGCAACTGGATTCTTTACCACTGAGCCCCCAGGGAAGCCCTCTCCTTGGTATCAAACCCTGAACCAAGGTGACCTTAGGATCTCAACCAAGACACTTTTGAAAATGAAAAGAGGGGCAATCAATAGTTACACCAGGGCCACAGGTCCACGCGGGGCCTCTCCAGGGCAGACCAGGCTGTATGTGGGAACCCACCACGCCCCTGAGGTGTTCAAGCCCTGTCCAGCCAGCATCGAGAGCCTGTGTGCCGCCCTCACTCCTCCTCCTCAGCCACCCCCACACGCAGGCAGATCTATCTATAAATACTTCTAGAATCCAGCCTCATCCCTCCATCCCCCCTCTTGCAGCTGTCTCCCAGCCACCAGCCTCAGCCCTTTGGATCTGGCTTCACAGTGGCTGCCAGGGTAATCCTCCTGAAAACAAATCTGATCATGTTACCCTCTTGCTTACAGCAGCCTTACAAGCCTGTGGCCAGGGGGTGAGGTCCAAGCTGCTTCCCCGGTCAGGCCACAGCCTACCTGTCCAGGACACCCCACCACTTGTGAAACACGCAGGTCTCTGCACAAACAGCGGGGAGCACCCCTTCTCCCACCGCGTCTTGGGCCCCTGAAGCTGCAGCGGGAGCAAGTCCAGCTCCGGCCCTGCCTGAGTGTTTTTGTCTCATCTCCTGCCTCATCTCCACCGAACATCCTGTTCTGCCGCTTATGAATGCTCTTTCTTATCTTGGGACTTTGTCCATGCCAATCCCTCTGCCTGAGATTCCTTTCTGTCTTTCTTGGCAGGCTCCCGAGGACCTTCAGACTGCTTGTTCTTAATCCCACATACCAACTGTGAGAAAAGTCACATAACCTTAGCGAGTCTTAGCTTACTCATCCGTAAAATGGGAAAATGCAGTACACGTATGTCTTAGGATTGTGTGCGTCTGCACACACACACACACACACACACACACACACACACACACACACACACACACACACAAGCACACACGTAAAGAGATGAGTGCAGAGGCTGGGGCGCGGTGATCCCCACAAATGTTGGCTCGGCTTCCATGCCGCCTCTTCCTTGAAGCCTCCTGGGACGCTGACAGGTAGGGCGTGAGCTCTGTCTTCTGGAGTGGACGGCTCAGCTCAGCTCTGATTCCCCCCTTTAGACTGTACTTAAGTGTACTCCGCATCCAATGGTGAGCTCCTCGAGGCCAGGGACGTAGTTCCTTCCTCCCACATCTGTCTCCCAGTCCCAGGCACGCTGAAACCCACGGCCTCCAGACCACGGCTGGCCGACCCACTCACGCTGACGAAACTCACCATCTTGCTGAAGTGGTACTTGCAGTAGCCGCAGTACTTGACATTGTCGACCTCCAGCACTTCTTCCTCACACAGCAGGCCTGCCATCTGGGCACTGGTCGAGAGAGGTCAGCCCGAGAAGGAAGCGGTCACGCTCCAGACCAGCCGCCTTCCTTGCGCCCAAGCCTGCTAGGGCGAAGCCAAGACCTCCCAAAGAAAGCACTGCCCTCCTCTCCAAAGAGACAGCAGCTAGGATGAACCCATTTGACGGCCCTCTACGGCGAGCCTTGGAGAGCGCTGGGGCAGCTGGCCAGGGCTCCCAGAGAACCCTGGCGGGAGGGCGCAGGGCAGGCAGAAGTCTCACCAGGTGACGTGGAAGGCCTGGCGACATCCATGGCGGTTACAGGTCATGCAGGCTCCCGAGGCCGCCTTGCTCTCCCGGCCCTGCTCCTCGCAGATGTAACATGTCTGCAGGACACGGTGCAGGTGTCCTCTCCTCCCTTCTGCTAGAGGGATCCTTTGGCCCCCTTCCCCCCGACATCCTCTCTCCCCAGGATCCTAGTCAGTCTATCCAATGATGCTTTCTGTGATGATGGAAATGTTCTAGACTGCACTGTCCCATACAGCAGCCATGAACCACGTGGGTTATTGAGCCCTGGAAATGTGGCTAGTGTAACGGAAAAATTGAATATTAAGTTTTGGTCACTGTTAACTAATTTACACAGGCACATGTGGCCAGTAGCTACTATACTAGATGGTGCAGTCTTTGGATGGGGAGCCCCAAGAGGCCAGGGACCGTGTGTACCTTCCTCACCCATGAGCTCATCCCTACCTCGGGGCCTTTGCACATGCTGTCGCTTTGCCTGGAACCTGGAACTCTCCCCCTCCCCAAGGCTGGCTCCTTCTCATCCCCCAGGTCTCGAAAGAAATGTCGCCTTGACTACTTTATCTAAAGTAAGCCCCCACCCCAGCGGGGCGTTCCTTATTTCAGTACCTAGCTGGCTTTCTTCACCACGCTCACCACACATGGCATTCATTTTGCCAGTTTATTAATATCTATCGTTGTCCCACACAGGCGGGTGAGCTCTGTGGGGCAGAGTGTCCCTCTGTCTTATCAATACTCAATGCTGTCTGGCCAGCATCTTGCTCCAGTTTTCCCACACAGGGACACTCAGTAAAATGTGCTCATGACAGGTTCAGCCCGACGACAGAGGTCCATCTGGGCACTGGTCGAGAGGTCAGCCCGAGGAAGCGGTCACGCCCAGACCAGCCTTCCTTGCGCCCAAGCCTGCTAGGGCGGCCAAGACCTCCCAAAGAAAGCACTGCCTCCTCTCCAAAGAGACAGCAGCTAGGATGAACCCATTTGACGGCCCCACGGCGAGCCTTGGAGAGCGCTGGGGCAGCTGGCCAGGGCTCCCAGAGAACCCTGGCGGGAGGGCGCAGGGCAGGCAGAAGTCTCACCAGGTGACGTGGAAGGCCTGGCGACATCCATGGCGGTTACAGGTCATGCAGGCTCCCGAGGCCGCCTTGCTCTCCCGGCCCTGCTCCTCGCAGATGTAACATGTCTGCAGGACACGGTGCAGGTGTCCTCTCCTCCCTCCTGCTAGAGGGACCCTTTTGGGCCCCCTTTCCCCCCGACATCCTCTCTCCCCAGGATCCTAGTCAGTCTATCCAATGATGCTTTCTGTGATGATGGAAATGTTCTAGACTGCACTGTCCCATACAGCAGCCATGAACCACGTGGGTTATTGAGCCCTGGAAATGTGGCTAGTGTAACGGAAAAATTGAATATTAAGTTTTGGTCACTGTTAACTAATTTACACAGGCACATGTGGCCAGTAGCTACTATACTAGATGGTGCAGTCTTTGGATGGGGAGCCCCAAGAGGCCAGGGACCGTGTGTACCTTCCTCACCCATGAGCTCATCCCTACCTCGGGGCCTTTGCACATGCTGTCGCTTTGCCTGGAACCTGGAACTCTCCCCCTCCCCAAGGCTGGCTCCTTCTCATCCCCCAGGTCTCGAAAGAAATGTCGCCTTGACTACTTTATCTAAAGTAAGCCCCCACCCCAGCGGGGCGTTCCTTATTTCAGTACCTAGCTGGCTTTCTTCACCACGCTCACCACACATGGCATTCATTTTGCCAGTTTATTAATATCTATCGTTGTCCCACACAGGAGTGTGAGCTCTGTGGGGCAGAGTGTTCCTCTGTCTTATCAATACTAAATGCTGTCTGGCCAGCATCTTGCTCCAGTTTTCCCACACAGGGGACACTCAGTAAAATGTGCTCAATGAATAAGTGAACTGCTGACTGAGGTCTGGGCTTCCCAGATGGCTCAGACAGTAAAGAATCTGCCTATGAGGCAGGAGACCTGGGTGCGCTCCCTGGGTCAGGAGGCTCCCTGGAGGAGGGAACGGCTCCCCTCAGGCCGCACTGCCAGGGAGCCTGCACCTCTATCAGTGGAAGGTGCTCACCCACCTCCTGAGTTCCCCGAAAGGGTAGGCTGGAGAGAATCAGATGACACAGGAGGAAGAGAGGGCTGGAGGGACCCAAGAACGGGTGGGCAGGGAGGGGGCTGGCAGGGGGCACGGCCGGGCCGCTGACCTTGTTGAAGCGATCGTGAGGCACGTACTGCAGGACGATGGGCTCCATGGTGAGCACGTTGGCAAACTGCACCTCGGGGATGTAGAGGGCGCACACCACGTGGGCCCAGCCTGGGGCGGCGGGGGGCCGGCCTCAGCGATGAGGGCCAGCCAGAGCCCCGGACCCCTCACAAAACCTGCAGACAGTCCCCTCCTCCAGGGCCTTCCCAGCAGACTCCACGGCCAGCCAGGGAAGGGAAGGGGAGCCAAGCCTCTGCACGCCACCCCCCACCCACAGACCCCTCCAGCCTTCCCAGACCCTGCTCAGGGGGCCTTGCGGACCTCCACAGGGGAGCCCTGGGGCTCAGCGACCCCCTCACCTCCATTGTCAGTCCTCTTCAATGCCCCGTCTTTGTGTGGGCACAGTTCACACCTCTGCCAATGCAAAGGGGCACAGGCCAGGTTTTAGGGGTTTGGGGATCTGCTGAGCTGACCCTTCCCGGACACAAAGGCCCCAAGGTTTGGCTCCTTCTCATCCCCCAGGTCTCGAAAGAAATGTCGCCTTGACTACTTTATCTAAAGTAAGCCCCCACCCCAGCGGGGCGTTCCTTATTTCAGTACCTAGCTGGCTTTCTTCACCACGCTCACCACACATGGCATTCATTTTGCCAGTTTATTAATATCTATCGTTGTCCCACACAGGAGTGTGAGCTCTGTGGGGCAGAGTGTTCCTCTGTCTTATCAATACTAAATGCTGTCTGGCCAGCATCTTGCTCCAGTTTTCCCACACAGGGGACACTCAGTAAAATGTGCTCAATGAATAAGTGAACTGCTGACTGAGGTCTGGGCTTCCCAGATGGCTCAGACAGTAAAGAATCTGCCTATGAGGCAGGAGACCTGGGTGCGCTCCCTGGGTCAGGAGGCTCCCTGGAGGAGGGAACGGCTCCCCTCAGGCCGCACTGCCAGGGAGCCTGCACCTCTATCAGTGGAAGGTGCTCACCCACCTCCTGAGTTCCCCGAAAGGGTAGGCTGGAGAGAATCAGATGACACAGGAGGAAGAGAGGGCTGGAGGGACCCAAGAACGGGTGGGCAGGGAGGGGGCTGGCAGGGGGCACGGCCGGGCCGCTGACCTTGTTGAAGCGATCGTGAGGCACGTACTGCAGGACGATGGGCTCCATGGTGAGCACGTTGGCAAACTGCACCTCGGGGATGTAGAGGGCGCACACCACGTGGGCCCAGCCTGGGGCGGCGGGGGGCCGGCCTCAGCGATGAGGGCCAGCCAGAGCCCCGGACCCCTCACAAAACCTGCAGACAGTCCCCTCCTCCAGGGCCTTCCCAGCAGACTCCACGGCCAGCCAGGGAAGGGAAGGGGAGCCAAGCCTCTGCACGCCACCCCCCACCCACAGACCCCTCCAGCCTTCCCAGACCCTGCTCAGGGGGCCTTGCGGACCTCCACAGGGGAGCCCTGGGGCTCAGCGACCCCCTCACCTCCATTGTCAGTCCTCTTCAATGCCCCGTCTTTGTGTGGGCACAGTTCACACCTCTGCCAATGCAAAGGGGCACAGGCCAGGTTTTAGGGGTTTGGGGATCTGCTGAGCTGACCCTTCCCGGAACACGTTCAGAGGGCCCCAGGATGTAATGACAGGATGTCTAAGGGGGAACTGGTGGGGCACAGAGGGATCAGGTGGACCATGAGTGACAGTTGTTGAAGACGGGTGAGCCTTATCCACCGGAGACTGCATAGCATTCCCTGCACGTTTTTGTATAGGCTGGAAACTTTCCATAATAAAAACCTCAGACAAACAAGAAAATAAAAATAAAAGGGCCTGTGGTGAGGCAGAGAGAGGGGTGAGCTGAAAGCGAGATAGGGCTGGTGATAGGTGTGCAGGAAACAGGAAGTCTTGGGTGACAGTCCCACCCTAGCCTCAGCCTCAGAGCCCCCAGCTCAGCGGGGAGGGACGGAGGCTCAGGTGCCTACGAGGGGAGAAGGGGGTCTCAAACTCACCACCCTGGCTGCTCGCTCCTGAGATTCACATTTCCGGCAGAACCAGGGTCCTGTTGGCACCTGGACTATGCCATAGCAAGCTGGAGGGGAGGGAGGAGAATCACCAAGCAAATCCGTCACCAGTGGCTTTTCCCAGAATAACTAGGGTAAGGGGTAACTCCAAGGAACCAGAGCCACTTCCGGCCAGCGGGCCGTTCCTGCCCGGGTTAACTCTTAACTCTCGAGACAGCAGGACCACAAGGAACGCCCAACAGCACACGCCCAGCCCAGCCCAGCCTTCATACACAAGCAAGCGCTCCACGCAAAGGTGGGAAGTCTGAGTCCTCCACTTTAAACTTCTAGAAGATCTTAACCCCGTGCCATTTATGTACCCGGCTTTCTGGTTCCCAGCTCATGCCAGGACCAGTCCTCATCATCAGGAACTGAGAAAATCCGAGGAACAACATTTACTAGAGTCAAACACGTTTTGTGTTGTTATGGGGGGGGGGGGCATTTCTTAAAGGGCCAGTAATGGAAGAGCCGGGGAAGTCGGGGGTCTAGGGACCTCATCTTCTGCCTCTAATTATAGGTACAGGTCAAAAGTCAAGGCCGAGGGCAGGTGCACTGCAGGTAACCAATAGGAGAGTGGCGGGAAGAGCCGACAGCGACAGAATTAAGGGCTGTCCCAGGAAGGGGGGTGCCCAGCTGGCTGTGCCAGACAGGCGGGAGATGCCAGCCTGCGCGCCCTCGGCAAGATTCCTCAAGGAGTTAACTCCCGAACCATGTGCTGCTGGGGGAAACTCCAAACCTCCCTCCTCTCGATTCCCGGCCCCCTGCGCCACCTCTCTCCCGTCCGCAGCGCTTCCCCGGAGGGTTTTAGGAGTCCCCTCTCCCCTGGGACCCTTCTCCTCCCTTCCCAATTCCGCTCCTCCCAGTATCCGGAAGCAGGAGGGGAGGATGACCCCCTCCCCCCGACCTCTGCCTCCCCGAGCCGGGACCAAAATAACCGGGCGGGAGGGGACACCTCGCAGGTAAACATTTTCCGATCAGCCCCGACACCGGCGGTTTGGGGCGCGGAGAGCGCACTCCTTGCCCTCCAGACTGTCCCCAAACTCCCTCAACTTGGGGTGGGGGGCGCGGAACTGGAACAATAGGCAAGAAAACAATGCCTGACCCGGTCCTCCCGGACCGGGCGGGGGGAGCCCCCCGACGCCTCCCCTCCCTTCAGGTGGGGTGGGGGGGGGTCCGAGAGGGCGCCCGATCGGAATCCAGGCCCAGAATACTGGGTAAGGGAACTCCAAGGAACCAGAGCCACTTCCGGCCAGCGGCCGTTCCTGCCCAGGTTAACTCTTAACTCTCGAGACAGCAGGACCACAAGGAACGCCCAACAGCACACGCCCAGCCCAGCCCAGCCTTCATACACAAGCAAGCGCTCCACGCAAAGGTGGGAAGTCTGAGTCCTCCACTTTAAACTTCTAGAAGATCTTAACCCCGTGCCATTTATGTACCCGGCTTTCTGGTTCCCAGCTCATGCCAGGACCAGTCCTCATCATCAGGAACTGAGAAAATCCGAGGAACAACATTTACTAGAGTCAAACACGTTTTGTGTTGTTATGGGGGGGGGGGGGCATTTCTTAAAGGGCCAGTAATGGAAGAGCCGAGGAAGTCGGGGGTCTAGGGACCTCATCTTCTGCCTCTAATTATAGGTACAGGTCAAAAGTCAAGGCCGAGGGCAGGTGCACTGCAGGTAACCAATAGGAGAGTGGCGGGAAGAGCCGACAGCGACAGAATTAAGGGCTGTCCCAGGAAGGGGGGTGCCCAGCTGGCTGTGCCAGACAGGCGGGAGATGCCAGCCTGCGCGCCCTCGGCAAGATTCCTCAAGGAGTTAACTCCCGAACCATGTGCTGCTGGGGGAAACTCCAAACCTCCCTCCTCTCGATTCCCGGCCCCCTGCGCCACCTCTCTCCCGTCCGCAGCGCTTCCCCGGAGGGTTTTAGGAGTCCCCTCTCCCCTGGGACCCTTCTCCTCCCTTCCCAATTCCGCTCCTCCCAGTATCCGGAAGCAGGAGGGGAGGATGACCCCCTCCCCCCGACCTCTGCCTCCCCGAGCCGGGACCAAAATAACCGGGCGGGAGGGGACACCTCGCAGGTAAACATTTTCCGATCAGCCCCGACACCGGCGGTTTGGGGCGCGGAGAGCGCACTCCTTGCCCTCCAGACTGTCCCCAAACTCCCTCAACTTGGGGTGGGGGGCGCGGAACTGGAACAATAGGCAAGAAAACAATGCCTGACCCGGTCCTCCCGGACCGGGCGGGGGGAGCCCCCCGACGCCTCCCCTCCCTTCAGGTGGGGTGGGGGAGGGGCGCCCGCGCCCCGGGAGGTCTCCGGAGGGCGCGGCCGAGGGCGCCCTGAGCGCGCCGCCCCCGGGGTCCCGCCGCCCCCCGCGGGCCGCCCCCGTACCTTGGTGGACAGCCACGCTGCACGCGTGCCCATCACAGTAGACCAGCGGATTCTCGGCCCAGCCCCTCTCGTCCGAACATACGCAGCAGCCTCCTACCATCTCCTTCATACTCCCATGAGCTCCCTCCGGGGCTGGGGTGGGGGGCCGGCCGGCGGGGGTCGGGGGTCAGCGGGGGAGGGAGGGAGCGGGGGGCCGCGCGCCTCCTCGCTCCCTCCTCCGCCGCCGCCGCCGCTTCTTTTCTTTGCCTCCTCCTTCCTCCTCCTCGGCGTCCTCCTCCTCCTCCTCCTCGCTCGCTCTGTCTGGCCGCCCCCCCCGCCGTGCTCTCGCCCTCATGCCCCGACGGGCCCCCCCCCCCGCCCCAACAATGAGACCCGCGCGCCGGGCTCGCCCCCTCCGCGCCGCGCGCCCAGCTACCAGGGCCGCCCGGCCGCCGCGGAGCCCGGGCCCGGCGGGGGAGGCGCCGAGTGGCACATCGCGGCCGCCCGCCCGCCCCGCGCCGCCCGCTCACGCACCGCCCCCCCGGCCCCCCTGCCCGGCCGCGGCAGCCATGGCCGCGCGCCTCCGCTCGCTCGCTCCCGGCCCGCCCGCCGCCCGCCGCCGGGTAAAGTCTTCGGTTCAGGAAACAAAGCCCGGCTGGGTAGGGAGCTTTTCTCTCGCTCGCTCCGCGCTCATTTTCCCTCTTTCTTTTTCTCTCTGTGGCTCTCGGCTGGCGCTCCGGAGCCGTGCATCTGCCTGCCCTTCGGCCTCAGCCCCGGGGGCTCCGATTCGCCAGCCCCTGCTGCCCAGGTCTGAGTCTCTGCGACAGTTCTTCCACCCCAAGGAAACTTGGAGATGAGCCGGGGAAGGGGCGCTAGGAGGAGCGGGAGCGCCGTGGGTTGCTCACCCCTCGGTGTCCGGGGGGCTTTGGGGATGGCCGCTCGTGAGCGCTTTCCTCGGAGGCCTGTCTGGAGGGGAGACACTCACACGGAGACATGTGTTCATTTCATTCCACAAATATTTACTGACTGCCTACTACGTGCAGTCGCGGGGACAGAGCAGTGAACGAACGGATGTTCCTGCCCTCGGGGAGCTTCCGGTCCAGCTCACGGACGCACACGCACGCACAGGGGCTCAGAAGCACAGCGAGGCACCCACGGTTTCACACACGCCCTCCGCCTCATCCGGCCACCCCACCCTGCCCTTCTGGGGGGCGCAGACGCCAGGTCCAGCCCCTCAGGCGCGCTTAGAGACCCACCCGAGTTAGGGAGCCACCACGGCGGAAGTGCTCGCGAACAATACAGGTACACTTGAACTCGATGCGTGTACCAAAGACACAACGTAAATACCCCCAAAGGATGAAAGTCCTTGAAACTGGGGCTAGGGAAGAAGTGAGGGGGCGCCAGCCCGAAGGCTTCACCCCCAAGATCCGTGTGGGCCAGGGCGACGAAGCCTGACCCCCCCTACTTCCTAAAGGGGGGTGGACGCCCGCAGGGACCAAAGGTCACACTCCCGCAGCGAGAGATGGGGTGGCGGAGGGGAGAAGGCCGTCCTGGGGGCTTCAGCGACACTTCAAAGACGTCGGGGCCGGGAAAGCTTCCTGCGGGGGAGGGGCGGACGGAGAGGAGAGGGGGAAACCGGCAGGAGGACTAAGGGTGGAGGAGGCTGCCCCCCCTTCAGCGCAGGCCCCCCTGGCCGACTCTTCCGCCGGGACCGCCTCCTTTTCACCAGCACCTGTTCAACCGGAACATCAAGGGGCCGAGGCCCTCCACCACCCCTCCCTTTGCGTCTATTTAGTACCTTTCATCCGGCAAGGGGGGTGAATCTTCGCCCAGGAGGGGGGAGTAGGGCGGGGGAGAACTTGTCCTTGACCTGGTCTGTGGCGTCAGGGATTTAGTCGCTTAATCCCGACGAGGCTGGAGTTTGGGGAGGTCGGGGAAGCTGAGTTCTAGGCTACAGTTCCCACCTCCCCGTGCTCCTGCAGGGACACGGGAATCCGGAGGGCTGCCAGGACGCAGAGGCTGTCCAAACCGGCGGGGAAGCGGGTTAGGGGGAGGCCTGTCTCTGCCGCTTCCGTGCCTGGGGGAAATCAGGGTATTGTTGGGGACGGGTCTGAGGATCGGGATCCCCGCGAGGACTGCCAGGCGCCGGGATCTTCGTCTGCTTTGTGAACTTCGCTCATACGAAAAGTTAAACAAGACACTGACAAGAAGTCTCACTTTAGGAGTTTCTAACGAATTACCTTTCCTGACAAGAGTAAAGCATCAAGGAAATTTAAACGCAAAATGTCAGCCCAAGCCATGCGCCAGTTTTGGAATATTTGACTATTTGCTTTCAGGACCGACTTTGGCCGAGGTGACGGACCGTAGTTTCGGGTTTCGCTGGACGAGGGTCACTCGAAGAATCGTCGGTCCCTGCGTCTAGGGATGGTCGACTTGGGGACAGGGGACAAGGAAACTTTGTTCGGGTCCTCACTGCGTGCGGTGCACCGCCCGAAGCTTGTGGGATGGACGGGTGGCTATCCTGGTACGTTTACTGAAGTGTACTAGGAACTTTGTTTCGCTTAAGTCGCCCACAACTCTTTGGGGGAGGTGTTAACACCCCCATTTTATTGATGGAGCAACTGAGGTTCGGGCAAATAAAGTGACTTGCCCAAAGTCACACTATCTGAAAGCGGCAGAGGGGATTTGAACCCAGTCTGTTCTCCGCTAGAGCCAGGACTCCACCACGTGTTCACCGATTGCCTGTGACGAACTAAGGGTGGAGGAGGCTGCCCCCCCTTCAGCGCAGGCCCCCCTGGCCGACTCTTCCGCCGGGACCGCCTCCTTTTCACCAGCACCTGTTCAACCGGAACATCAAGGGGCCGAGGCCCTCCACCACCCCTCCCTTTGCGTCTATTTAGTACCTTTCATCCGGCAAGGGGGGTGAATCTTCGCCCAGGAGGGGGGAGTAGGGCGGGGGAGAACTTGTCCTTGACCTGGTCTGTGGCGTCAGGGATTTAGTCGCTTAATCCCGACGAGGCTGGAGTTTGGGGAGGTCGGGGAAGCTGAGTTCTAGGCTACAGTTCCCACCTCCCCGTGCTCCTGCAGGGACACGGGAATCCGGAGGGCTGCCAGGACGCAGAGGCTGTCCAAACCGGCGGGGAAGCGGGTTAGGGGGAGGCCTGTCTCTGCCGCTTCCGTGCCTGGGGGAAATCAGGGTATTGTTGGGGACGGGTCTGAGGATCGGGATCCCCGCGAGGACTGCCAGGCGCCGGGATCTTCGTCTGCTTTGTGAACTTCGCTCATACGAAAAGTTAAACAAGACACTGACAAGAAGTCTCACTTTAGGAGTTTCTAACGAATTACCTTTCCTGACAAGAGTAAAGCATCAAGGAAATTTAAACGCAAAATGTCAGCCCAAGCCATGCGCCAGTTTTGGAATATTTGACTATTTGCTTTCAGGACCGACTTTGGCCGAGGTGACGGACCGTAGTTTCGGGTTTCGCTGGACGAGGGTCACTCGAAGAATCGTCGGTCCCTGCGTCTAGGGATGGTCGACTTGGGGACAGGGGACAAGGAAACTTTGTTCGGGTCCTCACTGCGTGCGGGTGCACCGCCCGAAGCTTGTGGGATGGACGGGTGGCTATCCTGGTACGTTTACTGAAGTGTACTAGGAACTTTGTTTCGCTTAAGTCGCCCACAACTCTTTGGGGGAGGTGTTAACACCCCCATTTTATTGATGGAGCAACTGAGGTTCGGGCAAATAAAGTGACTTGCCCAAAGTCACACTATCTGAAAGCGGCAGAGGGGATTTGAACCCAGTCTGTTCTCCGCTAGAGCCAGGACTCCACCACGTGTTCACCGATTGCCTGTGACGAACTAGGATGTCCGCCCAGGGCAAATGTTCCCTTCTTAAGTCTGGGGAAACCCGGTGCACCGCGGGCTGGACTGGATTCGCCGGGGTAATCCCAGGGCTGAGCTGTCAAGCGCTCTCCATCTTTCAACGCTTTCCAGAGCAGAGCACCGACTCTGTACCGATCCGCGGAAAAACAAGCAAGAGCAGGACTCGGCCAACAAGTGGTTCAAGTTCACTGCGCTCCCCTTGGCGTCACGGGGCACTGATCCGGGATGTTCCGCGGCTGATCCTGGCTGTGCAGTTTTAGGCGAGTGACTTCACCTCTCAGAGGCTCAGCTTGTCCCTCTTAACTGGGGCGTTAACCCCCTCTGGCAAGGGCTGCAGTGAAGATCTAACGAAAATCCTTTTGTAAAGCGCTAGGGCACACAGTAGGCGCTCAGTCCCTGCTCTCCGCCCCTCCGCCCCTCTACAGCGTGCCAGGGCAGCGCGTTCCCGCTCCCGCTTCCCGCCTCCGGCACGCTCGCCCGCCTTGCGCGTCTCGCGGCTAAGGGACTGGGGCAGAGAGGACCAAACAGAAAATTATTTCCGCCCGCTCGGCCCGCCCCGCCCCGCCCCGCCCGTCCCCGGAGCCAGAAGGGGATTGTGGGGCCGCCGCGGCCGCCGCCGGAGCGGAGCGGGGCGGAAGCGCGCATCGCGCTGCTGCTCGGGCCCGACCGCCCTGGCCCCCGCACCTCCCGGCCCGGGACTGCGGGCTGTGGTCGGGGCGGTCTTGGGATCCGAGGCGGCTGCCGCCGATCGCATTTCCACGAAGCCTTGTTCGCTGGTTCCCGGAACCTAGCGGGGGAGGCTGAAGAGTGTTGAGGTTTCGCTTCTGCGAGCCGGCCGGGAGCTTGGTTCTCGCCGGTCCCGGGGGCGCGCCCTCCCCACTAGAAAGCCCCGGACTCCGGGAAAGGTTTGCGCCCGCGCCTGCGGGTTTGCATCTTATTTGCGTCCCGTTTGCATATCACGTTCTACCCCGAAAGCAAAGCTTCTGACCTTGGGGGCGTTCAGAGAGGTTAGGCTGCTTTCCCAAGGTAACACAGTAAGAGGCTTCAGGTGGTTTTCCGGCCGTTTTGGGAGCGCCTGGCATAGCCAAACAGAAAGAGGGGGCGCTAGAGTCAGAAAGACCTGAGTTTGGTACCCAGCTTAGTCGTTTACCGGCTTTGACCATGGACTAGTAATGCCTCCATTTCTCCACCTCAGAATGAGGACACAGTGCCACCCTCAGAGCTGATGTGAGCAGTAGTGACCTGTCGAGTGCCTGGCACGGGGAAGGGTGATTTCCCCGTCAAAGGTTGTGACTGCCGTGGTGTCTACAGTAAGCTTGGTTGGGGTGCGAGAGTGGGTGAACGGGTTCTTTCCTAAGTCAGACATCCTGTGCAAGAGGAATAGAGGCTCGATTTAAAGAGGAACTGGTGGGAGGGAGGGGATTCCCCCAAGCATTAGGAGGCCAGTCGTCATGATTATTGTAATAAATAGTGACTCTACCCTGGTGGAATTTTGGGGTTTTCAGATCTTCATACCGGAAGAGCACAGCGCTTAGTGTCAAATCCTGCCTCTGCCATTAGCTAGAAGTGTGACACAGAGTCTCACGGCCTCTGTTTGCCAGTCTGTAGAATGGGGATAATTGGGTCTCCTCCAATCTCCAGGACTTTGCCAACGCCCACCAGCCAAGGTCCCAGCAGGTGTTAGAAGAGCTTTAACTGAGCCTATATAATTTCTTTAGTCATGTTAGGACACAGGAGATGTCCTTTAGGGAGTTAAAATGGGTAGGAAGGGAAGAGGTTCATGAGGCAAGGTAGCCATCTGCCCAAATTTTTTCCTGGAGCTACTTGGAATCTAGTTCCGGCCCTGCCCCTTACCAGCTAAGTGACTTTGGGCAAAGCAGTTGCTCTCTCTGGCATTTGGCTGGGTGACTGGATCTCGAAAGTCCCCTTGGAGTTAACATTCTGTGGTTGATGATTTTGCTCTAGGAGAACTTTCCAGGCTGAGAGATGACCGATGAATGGCACATTTGCCCTCCTGGGTTCTTCTTTCCCACCAGTTCCTCCTGAAATCTGATCATTCTTCTGTTATAGTGGCCATCAGGACAGAAGTGGGTAAAGTTGTATTATTCCACCTTTCAGCAAACATTCAATCCTTACGGGCAGGCCATAGGAGATGCACAGATAGTACCTGGGATGGTGGGAAGGACAGACGTAGACAAACAGCTTCAATTCAAGACAATAAGGGCTGTGATCGTGCTATGAACAATGCTGAAACCTGCCGGAGGGAGGTGCCTGGGTTTTTGGGGGTCAGGGAAAGCCTGAGCTAGGACCAAGTGAGAGAGAGAGGGTTTGCAGGCAGATAGGGGACAGAGAGCTTTCCAGGCAGGGGGTGCAGCATATTTCAAGGTGCAGAGGTGACAACCAGCAAAGTGTGTACTGGAGTTATCCATTCTGGACACCCCACAGTGGTATGTGGAGTAAAAGGACAGGAGCGAAGGCTAGAGGGAGGGATGGCCAAAAACCGGATGAAGGGAAAGCCTCAGACACGCTGGTAGGGGTTTAGATTTAATCCTGAGGGCAGCGGGGGAGCCAGTAAGAGCTTTGAAGTAAAGGGTGCATAGCCTTATTGGCGCACTGGTTGTCAAGTCTGGGATTGGTTAAGGGCGGGGACGTGGGGAGGCTAGATTGATTAGGACAGCAATTCTCAACCTTTAGTACCTTTGAATCCCCTGAGGGGCTTGTTAAAATGCAGAGTGTGACTCAGTAGGTCTGGGGTGGAAGTCAAGACCCAACATGTGCAGCAAACTCCCAGGCGGTGTTGCTCCAAAGAGCACAGGTGAATCGCAAGCGGTAGGAGACATCTAAGGATCCAGCAGAGAGACTGGCAGGGACCCCAGCAGAAGCAGGGGGGATGAGAGAAGGGCAGGGGATGAGGACGCAAAGGAGGAGGATGTTAAGGCTGCAACAGGCACTGTATGGCCAGGCAAGACTGGGAGGATGACTCCCAGAGGGGCCATGTGGAGGATTTGCTGGTTGGAGCTCATCTCTGCACTCACTGTAGAACTCAGGAGTGGGAGCAGCGTGGTGGAGCTGGCAAGGGACCGCTCTGGACATGCGACATCGGGTGTCTGTGACACGTGGGGTGGCGAGGCTCGGTCTGGCAGTCGATGGTTCGGCTTTGCATCTGCAGTCTGGGCTGCAGAGACCCAGAGTGAGAGGGCCAACGGCTGTCCTGAGAAGCAGGGAGCCCACGTCATGAAAGTCAAAGGGACATTGAAGGAGGAGGAAGTGATGCCAGGTCACATGCCATTGAGGGCTCAAGGGAGGAAAGGAGGAGGGGGAGGGCTTCCTCCTTGGTGACATCCGCCTGGAGAGTTCCAGGCACTAGGGAGGGTGGAGGCTGACCACAGTGCGTCAAGCATAGATTGGGGGGTGAGGAGGAGTAAATAATGGGGAACAATGCTAGGGGAGGGACAGGCAGGAGGCGAGAGTGGAGAAGTGGTGGTGGGGATGATGATGGTGATGATAACGACAACAGTCGTGATCACAGCAGCAGCTCACTCTTGACAAGAGCTGATGGGCCAGGCATGGGGCTAAGCATCTCACACGCTCCTTGCAACAGCAGGCTTCTCTGGTAGCTCAGCTGGTAAAGAACCCACCTGCCATACAGGACACCCGGGTTCGATTCTTGGGTTGGGAAAATTCCCCTGGAGAAGGGAACAGTTACCCACGCCAGTGTTCTTGCCTGGAGAATTCCATGTCTCCTCCATCGGATCACAAAAAATTGGACATGACTGAGCGACTTTCACAATCCCCATCAACTGGAACAGCACTGAGATAGATTTGATTCCTGTTCTAATGTTATAGGGAAGTAAACAGATCCAGCATGCACAGCCAGGAGGTGCAGAAGCGGAATTTGAACCCTGCTTTGAACCATGAGGTCGGTCCAAATGATCTGTCAGGGGTTGGCTCTGGGGACTCGCTAGCCCCGTCTGCCCAAACCTCTCCCTGTCTGTCACCTACTACTAATTCACTGTTGTGTCTTTCATCCAGTACCATTTGTTGACCCCTATGATGTGCCAGGTTACGGGCCAGGCACTGGTAATGCAGAAAGGATCAAGGCAGCCCTGCGGGGGCCCGGGGTGGAGGGGAAAGGCTGGCTGGTGGGCAAGCAAACCTCACCATGCAGTGTGATATGTGTGATGATGGGGAATGGACCGTTCACAGAGCGAGTCCAGAAGACTCTGCAGTGTGCCTGGGAAGTCAGCGACTAATCGGGTGTCTGTGACACGTGGGGTGGCGAGGCTCGGTCTGGCAGTCGATGGTTCGGCTTTGCATCTGCAGTCTGGGCTGCAGAGACCCAGAGTGAGAGGGCCAACGGCTGTCCTGAGAAGCAGGGAGCCCACGTCATGAAAGTCAAAGGGACATTGAAGGAGGAGGAAGTGATGCCAGGTCACATGCCATTGAGGGCTCAAGGGAGGAAAGGAGGAGGGGGAGGGCTTCCTCCTTGGTGACATCCGCCTGGAGAGTTCCAGGCACTAGGGAGGGTGGAGGCTGACCACAGTGCGTCAAGCATAGATTGGGGGGTGAGGAGGAGTAAATAATGGGGAACAATGCTAGGGGAGGGACAGGCAGGAGGCGAGAGTGGAGAAGTGGTGGTGGGGATGATGATGGTGATGATAACGACAACAGTCGTGATCACAGCAGCAGCTCACTCTTGACAAGAGCTGATGGGCCAGGCATGGGGCTAAGCATCTCACACGCTCCTTGCAACAGCAGGCTTCTCTGGTAGCTCAGCTGGTAAAGAACCCACCTGCCATACAGGACACCCGGGTTCGATTCTTGGGTTGGGAAAATTCCCCTGGAGAAGGGAACAGTTACCCACGCCAGTGTTCTTGCCTGGAGAATTCCATGTCTCCTCCATCGGATCACAAAAAATTGGACATGACTGAGCGACTTTCACAATCCCCATCAACTGGAACAGCACTGAGATAGATTTGATTCCTGTTCTAATGTTATAGGGAAGTAAACAGATCCAGCATGCACAGCCAGGAGGTGCAGAAGCGGAATTTGAACCCTGCTTTGAACCATGAGGTCGGTCCAAATGATCTGTCAGGGGTTGGCTCTGGGGACTCGCTAGCCCCGTCTGCCCAAACCTCTCCCTGTCTGTCACCTACTACTAATTCACTGTTGTGTCTTTCATCCAGTACCATTTGTTGACCCCTATGATGTGCCAGGTTACGGGCCAGGCACTGGTAATGCAGAAAGGATCAAGGCAGCCCTGCGGGGGCCCGGGGTGGAGGGGAAAGGCTGGCTGGTGGGCAAGCAAACCTCACCATGCAGTGTGATATGTGTGATGATGGGGAATGGACCGTTCACAGAGCGAGTCCAGAAGACTCTGCAGTGCTTGCCTGGGGAAGTCAGGCAAGGCTCCTTGGAGGAGGCAGGGTCTGAGCCATGACTTGAAGGTGACCAGGACTTTGCCAGATAGCCAGGGGAGGGAGAGCATCACAGGTCAAGGACGAGCGAATATGCACAGCCTGCTGTCAGGGGGTACAAGCTGTTCCATGAAAGAGGACGGAAAGCGGAGGAGGGAAGGGGTCAAGACACCTTACCTGTGGCCCAGATTTGATCCCAAGAACATGAGGTCCCAGGGAGCGTTCTAAGTGGATGTGCAGGCTGCAGGGTTCAGCAGCCACAACACGGTGGTCAGGGGGGTAGAGGTGGAAAACAGATCGACTTCTGAAATTATTGGAAGTTCTAGCATGTAAGATCCACAGAGCAGTGATCTTCTTCTCTTGAAGTAAGTTTATTTCCAATATTGTGTTAGTTTCACGTGTACAGCAAAGTGATACACTTTTTCCGATTATTTCCCCTTATTGCAAGGATAATGTCTTATACAGTAAAGCCTGGTTGCTTACCTATTTTATGCATAGTAGTTTGTATCTGTTAATCCCATGCTCTTAATTTATCCTTCCCCATTCCTTTCCCATTTGGCAACTGTAAGTTTGTTTTCTATGTCTGTGAGTCTGTGTTTGTTTCATAGTAAGTTCATTTGTGTCATTTTATAATCCACATATAAGTGATATCATAATAATTGTCTTCATCTGACTTAGTCCATCTCTAGGTTCATTCATACTTTTCCAAATGGCAACGTATCTCTCTTTTTTGTGACTGAGCAATATCTGTATCTATCTATTTCCCACGTCTCTGTAAACCAATTATTTGTTGATAGGCACTTGGGTTGTTTCCATATCTTAAGCTATGTAAACATTGCTGCTGTGAACATTGGGGTGCATGCCCAGCAGTAGGACAGCTGGATTCTATCGTTGCTTTAAGTTTTTTAAGGAACCCCCATACTGTTTTCCATATGTTCCCACCAACAGCGTAGGAGGGCTCCCTTTTCTCCACACCTCTCCAGCAGTTATTATTTGTAGACCTTTTGATGATAGCCATTCTGACTGGTGTGAGATGACACCTTATTGTAGTTCTTATTTTATTTTGCTTTTACAGAGTTTTGTTGTTTACAGCTCTATATAATCCCAAATCCGACATTGGCATATCTTTGATCCCTCTCACCTGAGCCCTGTAGTTTTTATTTATTTTTTTTTAACTCTATTTATTTTTTGGCCTCTAAGTCATCGTTTTTATTTTCATCCATTTTTATTCTTTGGCCTCTGTGAGCCCCCCACTGCAGTGGCCTCTCTTGTTGCAGAGCACTGGCTCTGGGCGCACGTGCTCCAGAGCGCTGGCTCATAATTGGACACACCGGTCCGTCTGCTCTGTAGCATGTGGGATCTTCCCAGGCCAGGGACTGAACCAGTGTCTCTTGCACTGCAAGGCAGACTCCCTACCCACTGGACCACCAGGGAAGCCCTGTAGTTTTTATTTTTAATACTTAAAAAAATATTATTTTTTAGTTATTTTTGGCTCTGCTGGGTCTTCACTGATGTGTGAGCTTCTCTCTAGTTGTGACAAGCGATGCCTGCTCTTCATTGTGGTACTCAAGCTTCTCACTGCAGCGCCTTCTCTTGTTGCGGACCGCAGGCTCTCGAGACACAGGCTTCAGTAGCTGTGGCTCCCGGGCTCCAGCGCACAGGCTTCACAGGTGTGGCACGTGGGCTTCGTTATGCTGAGGCATGTGGGGCCTTCTCAGATCAGAGATGGAACCAGTGTCTCCTGCAAAGGCAGGCGAATTCTTTACCCCTGAGCCATCAGAGAAGCCCCCCATTGTGGCTTTGATTTGTATTTCTCTAACAATTAGAGATGATGAGCCCTTTTTCACATGCTTGTTGGCACATCTGTATGCTTCCTTTGGAGAAATGTCTGTTGAGGTCTTCTGTAGGGCAGTGGCTTTTACCTGCTGTTTACTGGTGTAACTGAAGCATGTGGATCAGTGTCTGGCACATAGTGGGTGCCCAGTGAATACTTGTTACGTGAATGAATGGGCGAGTGGAGGAGTGCTGGAATGTCTCTGGGAGTGAGGAAGAGGTCTTGGGCTGGAGTGCTGGTGGGGATGGAGAGAGGGGGGTGGAGGGGTGAAACTGAGAGAAGGGGATAATTGACCCTTGGTGGTCGTGGCGTGGGAGGGCGACTCCCTGGTTTTTGTCTCAAACAACTGGACTCCTGAAGAAGGGAGGAGCAGCAGAATTGGGAGGGAGTGGATGGATTCAGGTTGGGCTTGCTGCCTTTGAAATTTAGTCCCATCCCAGAAGAGGGTTGGATTTGTATATCGCTTTAAAAATTGTGAAATGCTTTTGAAGCATATCTGCTTACCTCTTCTGCGGTATCCTTGATAGTCTGAAAAATATTCAGCAATATCTTTGTGTGTTGTCAGCAGTTGGTGGTAACTGAAGCCCTGGCGCGGGTGAGATCAGGCTGGAAAGCTGCGCAGGTGCAGAGAGCAGACAGCCCAGGCCAGAGGCTCAGGGGCCGCTGGCATTTAAGAGCGGGTAGAGGAGGGGGAACCTGCAAGGAGCAGGAGGAGGAACGTCCAGAAATTGTGGGGAACCTCAGAAAAAGTGGTGTCACGGGGGGCTTCCCTGGTGGTCCAGTAGGTAAGGACACCGCCTTGCGGTGCAAGGGGCGCCCGTTCCATCCCTGACCTGGGAAGATCCCACGTGCCGCGGAGCGGCTGGACTGATGTGTCCAATTACCAAGCCGGAGCCGGTGCTCTGCGACAACAGAGGCTACCGTGATGGGAGGCCCACACAGGCCAAAGAAAAAAGATGGATGAAGAATAGACAAATGAAAGACCAATAGAAGCGGCCCCCGCCCCCTCCCTCCCCACCCCACCCCCAAAATAAATCAATCAATAATTTTTTTTTTTTTTTTTTTAAGTGGTGCCCTGGAAACCAGGGAGGAGAAAGGAGGGAGGGAGGGAGTGGCCCGCAGGGTAGGGGGCTCAGAGAGGGGGCAACTGATCCAGTACGAGGGAAGAGATGTCAGCAGATTGGGTGAGAAGCGAGAGAGAATGTGAGCGCTGACATCCTTCCCAAGGGCTGGGCTGGGAGAGATGGGGAGAGAGGACAGCAGCGGAGGAGGATGTAAGGTCAGGGAGGTGTGGCCTGCTGCTTACTGGACAGTCTTCAGCGCTAGGGCTCAGGTGGACCAGACAGGGCACATTGCTTCTTCCAGAGAAGGGAAGACCTGAAGGGTGGGGACACATGTGTGTGTGTGTGTGTGTGTGCGCGCGCGTAGGATTTTTCTGCTTGATAGCATGCTTTTTCCTCATTTTTTTTTAGTTTTCTATTTTTAATCAACATTTTATGGTATAATTTACATACAGTAAAATACACACATTTTAAGTTGTGACCTTTGACAAATGTACAGAGCCATGTAACCACCACCCCAATAAACACATACAGCATTTCCATCTCCCCAGAAAGTTCTTCCATATCCCACAGCCCCAAGCAACACTGATCCAATTTCTAGCACTAATAGATCCTGATAGATTCATTCTGCTGGCTCTTCAGTCATGGCTGACTCTTTGCGATTCCATGGACTGTAGCCCGCCAGGCTCCTCTGTCCATGGAATTCTCCAGGTAAGAATACTGGAGTGGGTTGCCATTTCCTTCTCCAGGGGATCTTCCTATCCCAGGGATCAAACCCAGGTCTCTTGCTTTGCAGGAGGACTTTTTTTTTTTTTTTTTTTTAATTTTGGCCTCTTTTATTGGTCCTTCATTTATTTGTTTTCATCCATCTTAATTCTTTGGCTTGTGTGGGCCTCCCATCACAGTGGCCTCTCTCGTTGCAGAGCACCGGCCCTGGGCACATGCGCTCCAGAGCACGGGCTCGCAACTGGACACACCAGTCCAGCTGCTCCACGGCACGTGGGATCTTCCCGGGCCAGGGATCAAACCAGTGCCCCTTGCACTGCAAGGTGGACTCCTTACCCACTGGACCACCAGGGAAGCCCTGCAGGAAGATTCTTTACCATCTGAGCCACCAAGGAAGCCCTTGAGGCTCTAGAACTTCATAAATGTGTTATCTTAGACTCTTCTGTATTCAGCTTCTCTCAATCAACTCTACATTTTCTTTCTGAAACAGGAAACAAAGCCATTGCTGAGCTGGGGGCCCAGGTGGAGAGCCGGAGAGAAGCCACTCGGACTGGGGGGACGGAAGGACTAGGCAGGGTGGGGGGATAGGGAGTGGGCAGTGTCCCTCAGTTGTGGCAGAGAGAGGGAAGCAGTCACATGGGTCTGGGTTCAGCTATGAGGCTATGCTCAGGGTGCTAGGATTTGAGGATGCAGCAGACCTTGGTCATAGCAGGGTTTCTGTGAGGCCTCATGTGAAGATGAGGCCCTCTCCTGGACTTGGAGGTAGGATGCCGGGAGTTGGGATTCAAAATGCTGGAGTCATGCCTCTCATCTCCTCACCTGCTGATGGCTGTCACCTCTTCTGTTGAACTCTTTCCTGACCCTGGTCCAGGCCCTTAGCCCCATGAGCTTGAAACTCTGCTCTCTCTCTTAAAAAAAAAAATCATTTGTTTGACTGAGCTGGGTCTTAGTTGCATCAGGCTGGATCTTTAGTCTTCATTACTGTATGTGGGATCTACTTCCACGACCAGGGATCGAACCCTGGTCCCCTGCATTGGGAGCATGGAGCCAGCCACTAAACCTCCAGAGAAGTCCCTTTTTTCTCCTTCTTGTGGAGATTCTTAATCCTGATCTACAAGCTCTCCTTTACCCGCCTCTTTCCTGACAGATTCCAAGTGGGCTTGGGCCACCTCTGTCCACAAGGCCATCCCTGATGGGAGGGGATGGGATATACATATGATTAATCTGGGATTATACATATCTGTAAATAACAAAATTCTAAAACTAAAAAAGCTAAAGAAAACAAAAAAGGCCAGCCCTTTGGCCACATCTAGCCATCCCTCTGTCTCCCATCGCCGCTCTACTGTGTCAGTTAGGAGGCTGGACCAAAAGCTCCATCTCCACGTCCACAACTTACATCTCTCTGGCTCCCCCTCTCCCCTGCTAAAACTGCTCTGCCAATGGTCTCACCAGTCACCATCTGTCTTGGATGTTTTTTAGAGGTATGGCTGCCCAGTGTCCTGCTGTCTATTTCAGGGGAACCCCCTAGGTCTCTCCATATACCCCTCCCAGGCCAAGTGCTTCAGCTCCACCTTCTCCATCTCAGTCGATGGCAACTCTGTCTTTCCAGTCATTCATGCCGACAGCATGGGTTCAGCTCTGGTTCCTCTCCTGCATCACTGCGTCAGCAGATCTGGCTGCTCTGCCCTCACACTCCGAACCAGGGACTTCCCACCCTGCCCGCTGGATTATCCCGGTAGCTTCCTAACCAGTCTCCCTGCCTCCATCCTTGCTCCCGCCTTCTGTTCCCTACCCAGTGGCCAGAGTGATCCCCCTCAACTGTTCTGGGTCCCTCCTGGGCTCCAAGCCCTCCAGGAGTTCCCACTGTGCCCAGAGGGAGGCCCAAGTCGTTAGAGGGGCCGACCGTGTCCTAAACGGTCTGATGCCCCATCCCCTGGCCTCATCACTGCTCTTCCTCGGTTCTCATGCTGTGGCCGCGTCACTTTGCCGTGGCCTCTCCGCACCGGGCGCCTCCTGCCTCCTCAGGTAGACTCTCCATGCTCACCTTATTGAAACCGCAGTCCGTACCCTCCCCCGCCACTCCCAATCTTCCTTATACTTTTTCTTTGTCCTTAATCTCCTATGTTATTCACTTATATGTGTCTGTTGGTGGTTGTCTGTCTTTCTTCTCCGATGCCTGTGCCACGAGGCCCAGGATCTTTGTGGGTTTCGCGGCTGTGTTCGGGTCCTAGGGCTGTGGGCCCATAGCAGTCACTCAGTATTTACTGCAGGGACTGAAGGAAGGGTCTGATGTGGTGCCCTGGACACTGAGAGGTGGACATGTGATCCAGCCCTTCCAGTCTGAGGCCGTCACTCTCCACTCTGAGGAGCGAGTGGCCAGAACAGAGGCTGCTGGAGGGGGTGCAGGGGGGCCCCCTCCTGATGGCTTTGCTCCGGGTGCCCGGAGGGTGACATGTCCTGTGCCCATTGCAGAGGAGAGACGACTCTGCCTTTTCACTCCTCAGGCTCTACCTTCGGGCGATTCCTGCCACTTCTTTGTTTTCACTAAGAAGCCAGTTTCCCAAATCCCTGATCAGTTCATCTCACAGTCTCAAAGGCCAGCAGCCCCTCGTCCTGTGAAATCTCTCCATGGCATTGGGTCCTCCTGACCGCCCTGCATGTCTCACTCTCTCGAGGTTTTCAGCCGCCTTTGCTGGGCTCCTTTCCCCTTCCCATCCTGAGGCAAAGTTGGGGGTCCTCTTCTAGATCCACATGACCCTCCTCTGGAAATGCTTGCTCCGGCCAGGAGCTTCTCCCTGGCTGGTGGGCCTGTGACTTAGTCCTGGCGGCTCTCCAGTCCCCGCCCACCTTTCAGGTCTCAGACCACACCCACTTAGATTGGGCTCCTGGTTCAGACCCAGATTGAACTGGACCTCTCCCCATCCCTGGACCCACCCCTCCTCTCGTAGGTGCCCCCCTTAGTCAATAACCTCTCCTTTCTCTCCTGAGACACAGCCCTGAGGGTCCTTCTCAACTCTCTCTTGCTCCTTCTCTGAGTCAGCCCCAAGTCCCATAAGATCTACCTTGTCTACACCCTTTTTTTTTTTTTTTTTTCTACATCTCTTAAATTGAAAAGTTTCCCTCAACACAGCCCCTTTTCAGCCCCGAGCCTTCTTGTAGCCAGTGTTGGCCGCTGCCTCCCAGCTGACCTCTCAGACCATCTTCCTAATCTCTGTTCCCTCCCCGTGGCTCCTGCCACTCACCTCCAGACCACCTCCTGCTGGGCAGGTTTCCGGACCCTACCCTCCGGCAGCCGCCTACCTGAGGGGGAGCCGACACCCCCAAGCTCTAGAGACTCTAGCCGAGCGAGCAGACCGCCCGCGCACCCCTGACATCATTCCCTGGCCCTTGTGGGCTGAGAAAGGAGACAGCACTGCTCTGCGTTCACACTCGCCCTGTAACACTCGTGGAAAACAGGCCTAGTCAGAAGGGACAGAAGAGCGTCCTTGCTTTGATGAAACACCAGTGAAGGATAAGTTAAGCTAATTATTGAGTCATGCCGAAGCAGGGGCCCCCTCCTGATGGCTTTGCTCCGGGTGCCCGGAGGGTGACATGTCCTGTGCCCATTGCAGAGGAGAGACGACTCTGCCTTTTCACTCCTCAGGCTCTACCTTCGGGCGATTCCTGCCACTTCTTTGTTTTCACTAGAAGCCAGTTTCCCAAATCCCTGATCAGTTCATCTCACAGTCTCAAAGGCCAGCAGCCCCTCGTCCTGTGAAATCTCTCCATGGCATTGGGTCCTCCTGACCGCCCTGCATGTCTCACTCTCTCGAGGTTTTCAGCCGCCTTTGCTGGGCTCCTTTCCCCTTCCCATCCTGAGGCAAAGTTGGGGGTCCTCTTCTAGATCCACATGACCCTCCTCTGGAAATGCTTGCTCCGGCCAGGAGCTTCTCCCTGGCTGGTGGGCCTGTGACTTAGTCCTGGCGGCTCTCCAGTCCCCGCCCACCTTTCAGGTCTCAGACCACACCCACTTAGATTGGGCTCCTGGTTCAGACCCAGATTGAACTGGACCTCTCCCCATCCCTGGACCCACCCCTCCTCTCGTAGGTGCCCCCCTTAGTCAATAACCTCTCCTTTCTCTCCTGAGACACAGCCCTGAGGGTCCTTCTCAACTCTCTCTTGCTCCTTCTCTGAGTCAGCCCCAAGTCCCATAAGATCTACCTTGTCTACACCCTTTTTTTTTTTTTTTTTCTACATCTCTTAAATTGAAAAGTTTCCCTCAACACAGCCCCTTTTCAGCCCCGAGCCTTCTTGTAGCCAGTGTTGGCCGCTGCCTCCCAGCTGACCTCTCAGACCATCTTCCTAATCTCTGTTCCCTCCCCGTGGCTCCTGCCACTCACCTCCAGACCACCTCCTGCTGGGCAGGTTTCCGGACCCTACCCTCCGGCAGCCGCCTACCTGAGGGGGAGCCGACACCCCCAAGCTCTAGAGACTCTAGCCGAGCGAGCAGACCGCCCGCGCACCCCTGACATCATTCCCTGGCCCTTGTGGGCTGAGAAAGGAGACAGCACTGCTCTGCGTTCACACTCGCCCTGTAACACTCGTGGAAAACAGGCCTAGTCAGAAGGGACAGAAGAGCGTCCTTGCTTTGATGAAACACCAGTGAAGGATAAGTTAAGCTAATTATTGAGTCATGCCGGAAGCCAAATTATAGACATTGTCATGTTATAAACACCATTTCTCAAGAGAGCGGCTTGGAGACATCTGGGTAGCTGGAGCCTGGGCTCTTCCCCTCCGATCTGCTCCATCCCTCCTGCATTCCAGCTTCAGCCTGGGCTCCCAGGTCCTCTCCTCCCACAGCCAGTTGGTAACCAGTGCCCCTGCTCAACCTTCAGAACCTGGCCACGCTCACGGTCACCATGCTCACGGTCACTGCCTCCCTTTTGGTCTTTATGTGCTCTTGCTGTGACCTTGGATGAGTGACTAAATGAATCCTCCATTTTCTTCATCTATAAAATAGGCTTTTTTTTTTTTTTTAAAGATTTATTTATTTACTTTGGGCCGGGGTCGGGTTGGGGAGTGAGGGGAGTGGGCGGGCCACTTCTGTTGGTCTTTCATTTCTCTATTTTCATTCGTCTTCGTTCCTTGGCTCCTGTAGGCCTCCCATCGCGGTGGCGTCTGTTGTCGCAGAGCGCTGGCTCTGGGCGCATGCGCTCCAGAGCTCCGGCTCGGTGATTGGACACATCAGTCCAGCAGCTCCGCGGCACGTGGGATCTTCCCAGGCCAGGGCTCGAACCGGCGCCCCTTGCACTGCAAGGCAGTGTCCTTAACCGCTGGACCACCAGGGGAAGCCCCTAAAATAGGCTTTTTAAAATTATTACTATTATTTTGTCCTCTTTTTTTGTCTTTCATTTTATTTATTTTCATCCATCTTTGTTCTTTGGCCTGTATGGGTCTCCCACTACAGTGGCCTCTCTTGTTGCAGAGCACCGGCTCTGGGCGCATACGCTGCAGAGCGCTGGCTCATAATTGGACACACCGATTTGGCCGCTCTGAGGCATGTGAGATCTTCCCAGGCCAGGGATCAAACCAGCGCCTCTTGCACTGCCAGGCGGACTCTTTACCCACTGGACCACCAGGGAAGCCCAGCTTTTGCTTTTAAACACAGGGAAGGTTTCACTTATGGGCTTCCTTGGTGGCTCAGACAGTAAAGATTCCACCTGCATTGCTGGATACCTACAATGCGGGCTTGATCCCTAGGTTGGGAAGATCCTCTGGAGAAGGGCATGGCAACCCACTCCCGTATTCTTGCCTGGAGAATCCCATGGACAGAGGAGCCTGGCAGGCTACAGTCCATGGGGTCACAAAGAGTCGGACATGACTGAGCAACTAAGCAGATAACTTAGATCAAGTATGCCAAACACCTATGATAAGATCAGTTCAAACTGAGCATTCAGGAAATACTAGTTCCCTATTCCCTTCATGCCTCCCCATCCCTCCTGTTTGCCAACTCAGATCATGTGATTTCCTTTGCTTGCAAGTGGTCCACAATTCCCCCTCCTACAGGATAAAGTCCAAATTTCCTATCAAGGCCTTTGGCCCTTTGAATTCTGGTTCCTGTTCTCACCACTGTTCAGCCACACTGACCTACTTCATTTACTAAAAACATAATCATTCCAAAGTATTGTCCCACAGATTACTTGCTGACTCTAAAAGAAGACAGTACAACTTCTCCCTAAAAGGACCTGCTGTTCCCAGTGAGACCCACCAGTCAGCAACATTCCATTACTAAGAGCAGCACTCAGGCGCTGAGGACACCCTGATGTGGTGCCCAAGGCAGGAAACATCGCGACCCAGCAAGTGTTTTTGCCAAGGTAGTCAACCTGAACCTACTGGAGCCGGTAGGTCTAATTTCCAGTTTACAGGAAATACAGAGTAACCACCACCACAAAGAAACAACCAGAGAAATCTAGAAGGTGGGCCACGATGTCTGAAATTGACCTAAGTGCTTTAGCAATTCGACAACTCAATGGCATAAGGGGAAAAAAGATTATTCTAGATTTAAATGAGATGGAAGAGATATAACCAAATGCAACATGAAGACCTTATTTAGATCCTACTTGGAATAAATCAAAAAGCATTTTGGGTGGGCAATTAAGGAAAGTTGAGTATAGGCTGGGTATTAGAGGATACGTGGAATTATTATTAATTGTGTAAGGAGTGAGTATAATATCGTGCTAAGAAAATTTCCTAAAAGTATTGAGAGGTAAACGGTCATACAAACTTGAAACCACTTTAAAATATTTTGGCAAATATGATAAACATGTTAATAAGGGCTTCCCTGGTGGTCCAGTGGGTAAAGAGTCCACCTTGCAGTACAAGGAGCACCGGTTTGATCCCTGGCCTGGGAAGAGCCCGCGTGCGGCGGAGCAGCTGGACCGGTGTGTCCAATTGCGAGCCAGTGCTCTGGAGCGCATGCGCCCGGAGCTGGTGCTCTGTGGTGAAAGAGGCTGCGGCGGTGAGGGGCCCACACAGGCTGAAGAGTAAAGATGGATGAAAATAAATAAATAAAAAACCAATAAAAGAGGCCAAAATTATGGGGTCACAAAGAGTCGGACATGACTGAGCAACTAAGCCAAAAAGTGGTCAACGAGCAAATACTAGTTCCCTATTCCTTCATGCCTCCCCATCCCTCCTGTTTGCCAACTCAGATCATGTGATTTCCTTTGCTTGCAAGTGGTCCACAATTCCCCCTCCTACAGGATAAAGTCCAAATTTCCTATCAAGGCCTTTGGCCCTTTGAATTCTGGTTCCTGTTCTCACCACTGTTCAGCCACACTGACCTACTTCATTTACTAAAAACATAATCATTCCAAAGTATTGTCCCACAGATTACTTGCTGACTCTAAAAGAAGACAGTACAACTTCTCCCTAAAAGGACCTGCTGTTCCCAGTGAGACCCACCAGTCAGCAACATTCCATTACTAAGAGCAGCACTCAGGCGCTGAGGACACCCTGATGTGGTGCCCAAGGCAGGAAACATCGCGACCCAGCAAGTGTTTTTGCCAAGGTAGTCAACCTGAACCTACTGGAGCCGGTAGGTCTAATTTCCAGTTTACAGGAAATACAGAGTAACCACCACCACAAAGAAACAACCAGAGAAATCTAGAAGGTGGGCCACGATGTCTGAAATTGACCTAAGTGCTTTAGCAATTCGACAACTCAATGGCATAAGGGGAAAAAAGATTATTCTAGATTTAAATGAGATGGAAGAGATATAACCAAATGCAACATGAAGACCTTATTTAGATCCTACTTGGAATAAATCAAAAAGCATTTTGGGTGGGCAATTAAGGAAAGTTGAGTATAGGCTGGGTATTAGAGGATACGTGGAATTATTATTAATTGTGTAAGGAGTGAGTATAATATCGTGCTAAGAAAATTTCCTAAAAGTATTGAGAGGTAAACGGTCATACAAACTTGAAACCACTTTAAAATATTTTGGCAAATATGATAAACATGTTAATAAGGGCTTCCCTGGTGGTCCAGTGGGTAAAGAGTCCACCTTGCAGTACAAGGAGCACCGGTTTGATCCCTGGCCCGGGAAGAGCCCGCGTGCGGCGGAGCAGCTGGACCGGTGTGTCCAATTGCGAGCCAGTGCTCTGGAGCGCATGCGCCCGGAGCTGGTGCTCTGTGGTGAAAGAGGCTGCTGCGGTGAGGGGCCCACACAGGCTGAAGAGTAAAGATGGATGAAAATAAATAAATAAAAAACCAATAAAAGAGGCCAAAATTAAAAAAAAAAGTCTCTCACTTTAAGAAAATGTTACTAATTACAGCAGGCACAATGAAGAACAGCAAAAATAGAGTTATCATATAATCCTGCAATCTCACTCCTAGGCATCTATCTGGAGAAAACTCTTAATTTGAAAAGATACATGCACCCCTATGTTCACTGCAGCACTATTTACAGTAGCTAAGACATGGAAGCAGCTTAAGTGTCCATCAACAGATGACTAGACAAAGAAGACGTCATATAGAATATTACTTAGTCATAAAAAAGAACAAAATGATGCTACTTTCTGCAATATGGATGGATCTAGGGATGGTCATGCTAAGGTCAGGGTTAGTGAAGTAAGTCAGACAGAGAACTATAAATACCAGATGATATCACTTATATGTGGAACCTAAAAAAATGGTACAAACAATGAACTTCTTTACAAAACAGAAATAGACTCACAGACAGAAGACAAACTTATGGTTACCAAAGGGGACAGTGGGAGGAAGAGGGAGAGATAAATTAGGAGTTTGAGATTAACATACACATACTACTATATATAAAATAGGTAAACCACAAAGACCACCTGTATAGCATGGGGATCTCTACTCAGTATGTTGTAATAACCTATAATGGAAAAGAATTACATATAATGGAAAAGGAATACATATATATATATTATAGATATATGTAACTGGATCACTTTGCTGTACACTTGAAACTAACACAGCATTGTAAATTAACTACACTTCAACTAAAAAATTAAAATAATTACTAACATAATTACTCATCTAGGTAATGGGTATTTGGGAGCTTATTTCACTATTCTCAACTTCTCTTTAGGTTGAAATGTGCATAATAAGAAACAGTTTTTAAAATACATTTGACTGCCAATTATGTTGGTAGTCACTGAGCAAAGGCTAAATCTAATGTGGCCCTTGAGACAGAGGGAATTATTATTCTCCCAATAGTCAAGGGAGAGGTGACTAGTTAATCTTACTAGTAAATAGACAGTGACAAGCAGTTGAGACTCTCTGAAGGAAAGGTGCACAGGTCTTTGGGGCAGCGGGGGGTGACGGTGAAGCTGACCTGATCACAGTCTGGATGGTGGGGAGCGGCTTCCTCCCAGGAAGGAGTGGAGCAGGGGGGCTCCGAGTAGAAGCAGGTGTGGGCCAGGCACAGGAGAAGGGAGAGGGGGAAAGTGTATGGTCAGAGGGAACCGTATTTGCTAAGAGAGTGGAGGGAGCAGGTTGCTGGGGTGCTGAAGGAGGTGAGGCTGAGTGGCGGAAGGGAGAGAGGTTGGCCCAGGGGAGGTAGAAGGTGAACGAATCCGTCCCCCCAACCCCCACCCCGGGAGGACCCGTGAGCCCAGTTAATGGCTTCATTCTTCATCCCCAGAGCAATGGGCAGCCATCAGACGGTTTTGAGCGGGGGGTTAACACAATCCAGGTGGGTGGCTAGGTTCGGCATATGGCGAGATGGGGGGTGCCGCGGGGGTGGGCCAGAATAGAGGTGGGCAGAAGCAGACCTGGGGTGTGGTGACCACGTGACTGGCCGAGGCACGGGCTCAGAGGTGCCAGGATGGCGTCTGGGTTTCTGGCTGCGGAAGGGGGTGGCTGGAGGAGCCGCACACTGGAACAGCTTTCCCTGAAAGTGGAACACGCGGCAGGTGGTTTGAGACAGGTCGGGTCTGCGGGGCTTTTGAAATGGCTGAGGCGGGGGCCACGAGGGCATGGGGTGTCGTGGTCAGAGCCGAGAGGCTGGATGGTAACCGCACAGTGGACATAGCAGAGTGTCCAGGGAGAGGGGAGGGCTGTTCTGGACGAACTTTAAAGAACGCTGAGGTTTGCTTGGGCCGAGGAGGGAGGCGTGAGCCTGGGCTGAAGACCGAGGGGGCGCAGCTAGTGAGGCAGGACACAGGGACGTGCGGGGCCCAGAAGGTGAGACTAGAACATTCCTAGAAAGAGGAAGTGGCCAGTCATGGGAGAGGTCAGGGCGGGGGACTGACGCAGAGCCTGCCATTCTGGAGGAGAAGGAGGCCACTGGAACTTCAGCAAGAGCTATTTCAGTGGCCGGTGGGAGTGGAAGCAGATGGAAGGAAGTGGGAAGGGCGAAAAGGAAGACGGTGTGTCCACAGCCCTTGGGGGAACTTTGGGAGGAGGGAGGGATGGGGTAGAGCCCGTGGGGTCAAGGGGGCGATTTGGCTCCTCATGGGAGAGACACGCTGATGAACTTGGGAAGAAAAATAAAAAAGGAGGCCTCCAGGACCAATGCCAGGCCCCCCTCTACTTAGCAGGAGGGGAGAGGTCAATGGCAAGTAGTTGGCAGCACGTGGGCAGGCACTTGCTTGCCTCTGGTCCTTGCCCATGCCGGTTCCTCAGCCGGAATTCTTCTCCCATGCTTCCTGTGAGTACTTCTGTTCACCCGTTTTTGTTGTTGTTAATTTTGGCCTCTTTGTATTGAATTTTTATTTATTTATTTTCATCCATCTTTGTTCTTTGGCCTGTGTGGGCGACCCACTGCAGTGGCCCCTCCTGTCGCAGAGCACATGGTCTGGGCGCATGCGCTCCAGAGCACTGGCTCACAATTGGACACATCGGTCCAGCAGCTCCGCGGCACATAGGATCTTCCCAGGCCAGGAATCAAACTGGCGCTCCTTGCACTGCAAGGCGGACTCTTTACTCACTGGACGACCAGGGAAGCCCCTGTTCACCCTTTGACAGCCTAAATGGAAGATCACTACTTTCTGGGAAAAGACGTCTCTCTTCCACCACCACCTCGCCTCTACTGTTCCAAGAACCATGGCTGAGGCGGGGGCCACGAGGGCGTGGGGTGTCGTGGTCAGGGCCGAGAGGCTGGATGGTAACCGCACAGTGGACATAGCAGAGTGTCCAGGAGAGGGGAGGGCTGTTCTGGACGAACTTTAAAGAACGCTGAGGTTTGCTTGGGCCGAGGAGGGAGGCGTGAGCCTGGGCTGAAGACCGAGGGGGCGCAGCTAGTGAGGCAGGACACAGGGACGTGCGGGGCCCAGAAGGTGAGACTAGAACATTCCTAGAAAGAGGAAGTGGCCAGTCATGGGAGAGGTCAGGGCGGGGGACTGACGCAGAGCCTGCCATTCTGGAGGAGAAGGAGGCCACTGGAACTTCAGCAAGAGCTATTTCAGTGGCCGGTGGGAGTGGAAGCAGATGGAAGGAAGTGGGAAGGGCGAAAAGGAAGACGGTGTGTCCACAGCCCTTGGGGGAACTTTGGGAGGAGGGAGGGATGGGGTAGAGCCCGTGGGGTCAAGGGGGCGATTTGGCTCCTCATGGGAGAGACACGCTGATGAACTTGGGAAGAAAAATAAAAAAGGAGGCCTCCAGGACCAATGCCAGGCCCCCCTCTACTTAGCAGGAGGGGAGAGGTCAATGGCAAGTAGTTGGCAGCACGTGGGCAGGCACTTGCTTGCCTCTGGTCCTTGCCCATGCCGGTTCCTCAGCCGGAATTCTTCTCCCATGCTTCCTGTGAGTACTTCTGTTCACCCGTTTTTGTTGTTGTTAATTTTGGCCTCTTTGTATTGAATTTTTATTTATTTATTTTCATCCATCTTTGTTCTTTGGCCTGTGTGGGCGACCCACTGCAGTGGCCCCTCCTGTCGCAGAGCACATGGTCTGGGCGCATGCGCTCCAGAGCACTGGCTCACAATTGGACACATCGGTCCAGCAGCTCCGCGGCACATAGGATCTTCCCAGGCCAGGAATCAAACTGGCGCTCCTTGCACTGCAAGGCGGACTCTTTACTCACTGGACGACCAGGGAAGCCCCTGTTCACCCTTTGACAGCCTAAATGGAAGATCACTACTTTCTGGGAAAAGACGTCTCTCTTCCACCACCACCTCGCCTCTACTGTTCCAAGAACCATGGTTGTCCTGCTGCTGCTGATTCTCAGATTAGCCTGGAGCGTCCATCTCTCACCACCAGACCGTGTCCTCATTTGCCTCTGAGTCCCCAGGGTCTAGGATGGGGCTTGCAACAAGGGAGGTGCTCAGGACACGTGGAGGTGAATAGATAAATGAACTAACTACAAACCTGCAGAGGGACAGGGGTAAGCCCTGAGCCCACGTGCTACAACTGCCGAAGCCAAGAGAAGCCACCACAGTGAGAAGCCCACACACTGCAAGTAGCGAGCAGAGAGTAGCCTCAAATTGCCACAAATAGAGAAAAGCCTGTGCTGCAATGAAGACCCAGCACAGCCAAAAATAAAATAAATAAATACAACTATAAAAAATTAAAAGCATCTACTTCACAGGGAGTACCTTACACCAGTCAGAATGGCCATCATTAAAAAGTCTACAAGTAACAGGAGTCGGAACCTGTTTGGAAAGGCAGAGAAGTTTCTCGGTGTTACGAGGATGTTCAACCCCCAAAGTGCAGCCAATAATATATACTTGTAGCTCAGTACTTGCGGTTGCCAGGCTCCAGAGCTCAGGCTCAGTAGTTGTGGTGCATGCACTTAGCTGCTCTGCGGCATGTGGGATCTTCCCCGACCAGGGATTGAACCTGTGTCCCCTGCATAGGCAGGTGGATTCTTTGCCACTGAGTCACATTCTCTGTGGAGAATTTTACACAGAAAATGAAATAAAATCAAGGGATTCCATCCGATGCAGAGTATGTGGATACAGAATAATGTACAGGCAAAGGACTAAAAGACTGGTTTTTGATGCTCTGTAAAACATGAATTTCAGAGGAATATCTTCATTTGTATTTGGATTTGCTGTTAATGCTGTATAGATTTTGATTAGTGTACTTTATGAATACAGCTATAAACACATGATTTCATTTTAAAAACCATGTAGTCTTTAGGTGTCTATAAATAGCTTATATAAAGATACTATTTTTTGTTCAGTTTTTTTTTTTTTTTTTTAAAGTCTACAAATAACAAATGATGGAAAGGGTGTGGAAAAGGAAACTTTCCTATACTGTTGGACTTCCCTGGTGACTGAGACGGTGAAGAATCTGCCTGCAATGTGGGAGGCCTGGTTTCAGTCCCTGGGTTGGGAAGATCCCCTGAAGAAGGGAGAGGCTCCCCACTCCAGTGTTCTTGCCTGGCGTATTCCATGGTTCGTCCATGGGTCTCCAAGAGTCAGACACGGCTGAGCAACTTCACTTTCACTTCCTGCCCTGTTGGTGAGAATGTAAATTGGTGCAGGCACTATGGAAAACAGTATGGAGATTCCTTTAAAAACTAAAAATAGAGTTGCCATATGGTTCGGCAATCCCATTCCTGGGCATATATCCAGAGAAAACTATAATTTGGAAAGATACACACACTCCAGTGCTCATAGCAGCACTGTTTACAATAGTCAGGACATGGAAGCCACTTAAATGCCCGCCAGCAGATGAGTGAATAAAGAAAGACGTGGTATATATATACACAATGGAATACTACTCAGCCATAAAAAATAATGACAGACTGCCATTGGCAGCAACATGGATGGACTTAGAAATCATCATACAAACGGAAGCAAATCAGAAAGACAAATACCATATGATATCACGTTTATGTGGAATCTAAAATATGTCACACATGAATTTATTTACAAAACAGAAACAGATTTTAGACATAGCAAACAAACTTATGGTTACCAAAGGGAAAAGGAGGTGGGGAAAGATAAACTAGGAGTATGGAAATAGCAGATACAAGCTACTAGATATAAAATAGGTAAACAACAAGGTCCTACAGTATAGCACAGGGGACTATGTTCAATATCCTGTAACAAACCATAATGAAAAAGACTCTGAAGAAGACTATGGACAGGTATGTATAACTAAATCACTTTGCTGTATACCAAAAACTAACACAACACTGAACATCAACTATTATTCAATGAAAACAGTTGTTGACTCGCTCAGTCGGTGTGTCCAACTCTTTCTGATCCCATGAACCGCCACACACCAGGCTTCCCTGTCCTTTACTATCTCCTGGAGTTGGCTCAGACTCACGTCCATTGAGCCGATGATGCCATCCAACCATCATCCCGTCGCACCTTCTCCTTCTGCCTGTAATCTTTCCCAGTATCAGGATCTTTTCCAATGAGTCAGCTCTTCACATCAGGTGGCTAAAGTATTGGAACCTTAGTCCCTCATAGAATTATTATGGGGATTAACATAAGTTCATAAAGTTAACATAAAATTCTTAGAACAGAGCCAGGAATGTCATCAGTACTACAGCTATTGCTATTTCCCACTGTGGGTATAGAAATGATTATTCCACTCTGGGGAAAGTAGGCAGGTCCCCTGCTCTCAAATCCTTGAACACAGACCTGTGGATGAGACTCAGATATGGAATTCGGAATCCCATTCCTGGGCATATATCCAGAGAAAACTATAATTTGAAAGATACACACACTCCAGTGCTCATAGCAGCACTGTTTACAATAGTCAGGACATGGAAGCCACTTAAATGCCCGCCAGCAGATGAGTGAATAAAGAAAGACGTGGTATATATATACACAATGGAATACTACTCAGCCATAAAAAATAATGACAGACTGCCATTGGCAGCAACATGGATGGACTTAGAAATCATCATACAAACGGAAGCAAATCAGAAAGACAAATACCATATGATATCACGTTTATGTGGAATCTAAAATATGTCACACATGAATTTATTTACAAAACAGAAACAGATTTTAGACATAGCAAACAAACTTATGGTTACCAAAGGGAAAAGGAGGTGGGGAAAGATAAACTAGGAGTATGGAAATAGCAGATACAAGCTACTAGATATAAAATAGGTAAACAACAAGGTCCTACAGTATAGCACAGGGGACTATGTTCAATATCCTGTAACAAACCATAATGAAAAAGACTCTGAAAAAGACTATGGACAGGTATGTATAACTAAATCACTTTGCTGTATACCAAAAACTAACACAACACTGAACATCAACTATTATTCAATGAAAACAGTTGTTGACTCGCTCAGTCGGTGTGTCCAACTCTTTCTGATCCCATGAACCGCCACACACCAGGCTTCCCTGTCCTTTACTATCTCCTGGAGTTGGCTCAGACTCACGTCCATTGAGCCGATGATGCCATCCAACCATCATCCCGTCGCACCTTCTCCTTCTGCCTGTAATCTTTCCCAGTATCAGGATCTTTTCCAATGAGTCAGCTCTTCACATCAGGTGGCTAAAGTATTGGAACCTTAGTCCCTCATAGAATTATTATGGGGATTAACATAAGTTCATAAAGTTAACATAAAATTCTTAGAACAGAGCCAGGAATGTCATCAGTACTACAGCTATTGCTATTTCCCACTGTGGGTATAGAAATGATTATTCCACTCTGGGGAAAGTAGGCAGGTCCCCTGCTCTCAAATCCTTGAACACAGACCTGTGGATGAGACTCAGGTGAGTCACAGAAAGAGAAGCCTGGCATCTAGATCCTGAGGGGCCCTTCCTACCCCTTAATCCTGAGGAGTCAAATGAGAACCGGCATCCAGCCTCTATGGAGAAGAGGTTTCTGCGAAGGGTGCTGCTCCTCATCCAGGCTGAGGACGGGGTCGAGTGTCCTCTACTGTAGACAACGGGAATTGCAGCAGCTGGTCAGCCTCCACATCGTTTCCACCCCCTGATAAGGTTTAAGGAAGCTACTGTGGTGCCTTTTCACTGATAGGGAGATGGAGACTCGGAGAAGCCAGGTGACCCGCCCAGAGTCACACAGCTGGCACCCAGGCCAAGCCTCTGACAATGGAGGTTCCATGACTCTCGCTCCTTTTAGCCGGAGAGTTACTACCCTCCGGTGTTTGCATACCACCTCTGCGCCTGCAAAGAGCTTTCACAGCTGGGCTATATGCTGGGGTGCCTGATTCAAGGAAAGGGAAGAAAGAAAAATGGATGTGGTTGGAATTCCTCCAGGGATGGCCTCTCAGTAGTAATGATCCCCAGGAAAGCTGCTAAATGCAGATTTGTGGGGCTGAAGACTTCCAGAGTGGGAGAAGGAAGAGCCCATTGATTCAGTGTTATGTAAGATTTATTCATACTAGTTTTATTTTGTGAATTCTCTCCTTGTGTTAACCCTGTGCTAGGCACGAGGATGCAAATATGAGCGAGATTCTAGGGCGTACAAAAAGTTTCCCAAACTAGCTTCCTGCAGATGGGACCCAAGTCCACTCCCCAGGCACCTTAGCTGCAGAGGCTGGAGTAGGGTCAGATTGAAGCACATGCCCCCTGCTCCATAAGCAAAAGAAATCTGGTAGTGCAGTTTCACGGTAAAAGTTTTCAACACTGTCCACCAAAAGACACAGCTGTGAAGATCGTCATCTTTCCAGAACTTCCCTCCAAACCTGGAAAGATCCCAGGATCTCCCCTCACGACAACTTCCCTGAAGACTTCTTTGGTAGAAGATGCTGGGGGATGAGGGCTCTGAGCAATAGAACAGCATGGCCCCTTGTTCCTTGAAGTCTAGCCTCACCTTGGGGTCTTCACCTCTGGCCTCTGCAAAAGGGAGGTAGGAGAGGCAGAGCTTCATGATCCCTTTCCACCCAAATATGATGACATGTAGGGGAGCAGTACTTCTGTTGTTATCACCAGGAGGACCAGGACACAAGACTCTTTGTCTCCTAATAGAAACCCTCTCTTATCCCTGCCGGGGAGTAAGCTATTTCTCTCTTTGACCACCCCTCACCCACACCCACACATACCTTTCCATATCATCATATCAGTCTCTGTTATTTCTGGGGATGGGAAGCAGTTATATTCCAATGACTCGATTTTTATCAAGAGAGGAATATTCCAGGGATTCATTCTTTTACTTATAAATATTTATTGAGCATCTAGTAAGTCTGGGCACTGGTCTAAGCAGTGAGGTTGCGGAAGTGATTAAGACCAAGTTCTCATCAGCACATTTCCAAACTAACGGGAGAGACCGACAAGAAAGAAGAAGTACATTCACAGATTTTCATATAATGGTAAACTCCACAGAAGCTACACAAGTCTAAGGGGCTGGACCGTGCTGTGGGTATGTGTTCCTCCATTACCAGGGATTTTAATGGAATTTACCTTTTCTTTGCTTTACCCTCCCTGGGGATCTAGATAAGAGTGAGGGTCTGTGGGTTTCTTCCTCTGGTCTCCTCAACCCGTTTTATTTTGTGCTCTCCGTGTGTTAACCCTGTGCTAGGCACGAGGATGCAAATATGAGCGAGATTCTAGGGCGTACAAAAAGTTTCCCAAACTAGCTTCCTGCAGATGGGACCCAAGTCCACTCCCCAGGCACCTTAGCTGCAGAGGCTGGAGTAGGGTCAGATTGAAGCACATGCCCCCTGCTCCATAAGCAAAAGAAATCTGGTAGTGCAGTTTCACGGTAAAAGTTTTCAACACTGTCCACCAAAAGACACAGCTGTGAAGATCGTCATCTTTCCAGAACTTCCCTCCAAACCTGGAAAGATCCCAGGATCTCCCCTCACGACAACTTCCCTGAAGACTTCTTTGGTAGAAGATGCTGGGGGATGAGGGCTCTGAGCAATAGAACAGCATGGCCCCTTGTTCCTTGAAGTCTAGCCTCACCTTGGGGTCTTCACCTCTGGCCTCTGCAAAAGGGAGGTAGGAGAGGCAGAGCTTCATGATCCCTTTCCACCCAAATATGATGACATGTAGGGGAGCAGTACTTCTGTTGTTATCACCAGGAGGACCAGGACACAAGACTCTTTGTCTCCTAATAGAAACCCTCTCTTATCCCTGCCGGGGAGTAAGCTATTTCTCTCTTTGACCACCCCTCACCCACACCCACACATACCTTTCCATATCATCATATCAGTCTCTGTTATTTCTGGGGATGGGAAGCAGTTATATTCCAATGACTCGATTTTTATCAAGAGAGGAATATTCCAGGGATTCATTCTTTTACTTATAAATATTTATTGAGCATCTAGTAAGTCTGGGCACTGGTCTAAGCAGTGAGGTTGCGGAAGTGATTAAGACCAAGTTCTCATCAGCACATTTCCAAACTAACGGGAGAGACCGACAAGAAAGAAGAAGTACATTCACAGATTTTCATATAATGGTAAACTCCACAGAAGCTACACAAGTCTAAGAGGCTGGACCGTGCTGTGGGTATGTGTTCCTCCATTACCAGGGATTTTAATGGAATTTACCTTTTCTTTGCTTTACCCTCCCTGGGGATCTAGATAAGAGTGAGGGTCTGTGGGTTTCTTCCTCTGGTCTCCTCAACCCGTTTTGGCAGTTCAGGCTTCACAGGGCATAATTTTGGGATTTGGCGGGGTGCTGCAGAGCCAGCCCCTCTGAATTTACTCAAGCAAAGTAAATAAGCTAAGTGAGAAATGGAAACAGGTACTGAGAAAGTCTATTTATCGTCTTTCGTGGGTGTAATGATACTCCTTCTCTCCACATTTATTTCTTCCTTTCTTCACCTTGCACACACATACTAAATTCCTGACTATTCATTCAAAACGTCTTCGAGCCCACTGTGTACCAGGCACGGTTCTAGGCGGCCGAAACTGAGAGGTACAGAGGGAACATTCTCTATCCTCAGGCGACCCTGCTGGGCAAAAGCTTCTAAACAACCTCTTTTTTATCTTTTCTTTCAACTTCGCTTCTGCGATTCCCCCAGGTTTGCGTCACGCAGCCCTACGGGGGTAGATGGGAACATTCCCATTTTACGGATGGGAAAACCACGACTGCCGGGCGGGGGAGCAAACGAAGTGCGCGGCGGCGACTCAGCACTGGGACGCAGCGCGCCACGTGCGGCGGAGGAGCTCGCCCGTCGGGACCCCACCCGCGCACTCACGCCGCTCTCCTGCCTCCCAGCCGCCCCGCGCCGGGTCCACGTGTGTGTGTCTGTGTGCGGAATGGGGACGGGGGCGGTGCCGCGGGAGGGGTGGGGTCCTTCGACGTCACAGACCGTGCCGCCCAATCAGCGGCGGGCTCGCGGCCCCGGCGCTGGTATTGGGGCAGCGAGGGGGCAGTTCTCTATAACGCGGTCTCCGGGAGCCAGCGGGGAAGAAAGAAGCCGAGCGGGCGGAAGGCGCCCTCCCCGCCGCCTGGGCCCCGGCACCGGGTGCCGGGCCCGGGGTCCTTCCCGCCTCCCGCGGCCGCCGGCCGCTTTGTTTCCCCAGCCTCTGCGCTCCGGGCAACTCAAGAGGGGCTCCCGCCGGGGCTCCAGAGGGCTCGCGGCGGCAGGAAGGGCGGCCGACCGCGCCGGGACTCGCAGGGACCCAGGAGTCCGGCCGCCGGGAGGGCCGCGTGACGAGATCGAAGAGGGAGCCGGAGCCCCGTGACCCGGGGGTGCGGGCCGGGGGCGCTCGCGAGCAGAGACCTCCCCGTCGAGGGGGGGCGATGTTCCCCTCGCCCGTGGGCTCTTCGGGCACTCAGGGCATCCCGCCTCCGGGACCCAGGTCCCCGCAGCGGGCGGCCCCCCGGGAAGTTCCATGGAGACCCTGTGCCCGTCTCCCCGCCTCGCAGTGCCGGCGTCCCCGCGAGGGTCGCCCTGCTCCCCCACACCCCGGAAGCCGCGTCGGGGGACCCAGGAGTTCTCTCCGCTGTGCCTGCGTGCCCTTGCCTTCTGCGCCCTTGCCAAACCCCGGGCGTCCTCTCTGGGCCTGGGGCCTGGGGAGCTGGCGCCGCGGGCCCCGGTTCTGCTAGGCCCCTGCGCCCCGCTGTGCACCGGCGGTCGGGCCCCGGATGGGCCGAAGCACCTCGCGGGACAGGCCGGGCGGTCCGGCGACCCCAGCGCCCCGGGCCGCCAGGATGCCGACGCCGCCGTGCGCCGGGGCCGCGGCGAGGAGGAAGAGGGCGGAGGCAGCTTCCCGCACTTGAGCGCTCGCTCCGGCGCACCTCCCGGCCGCTGCCCGGAGCCCCGGCGCCCTCGGGAATCTCCGACCAGCTCCGTCTCGGCCCCGCCTCGGCCAGCCCCGGGTCTCGACTCTCAGCCCGGCCCCGCCGCTAGCCCGCATCGGGAGCCCAGTCCCCGGCCTCCGCCGCCACCTGCGGGCCTCCCCTCCGCGCCTGCGGGGCCCTGGGCCGCGCCGGAGCCGCCCCCGCCCGGCCAGGCAGCCGCCGTCGACGGAGACTCGCCGAAGGTCGCCCCCGGGGCGCCGGCCTCCAGCCCCTCGACGGCCAGCGAAGCTCCGCCTGCGCCCGGCCGTCTCCGCCAGGAACATTTCGATCGTCTGATCCGTCGCTCGAAACTCTGGTGTTACGCCAAGGGTTTCGCCCTCGACACTCCGAGTTTGCGCCGAGGGTCGGAGCGGCCCGCAGCTAAAGGGCCGGCCCGGGGGACCGCCAAGAAACGCCGGCGGCCGGCGCCCCCCCAGCGCAGCGCGCAGCCCCGCCGACCTCCACCGACGCTCCCCAGCACGAGCACCTTCAGCCTCCTCGACTGCTTCCCGTGCCCCCCGGCCCTGGTGGTGGGCGAGGACGGAGACTTAGGGCCGGCATCCTCGCTTCGCCTCCAGGGAGACGCCAAACCCCCGCCTGCCCACCCGCTGTGGAGGTGGCAGATAGGGGGTCCCGCTGTCCCTGAGCCTCCCGGCCTCAAATTCTGGGGAATCAACTTGGAGTGACTGAGCGGTAGACCTCTTCTGCCAAGGGAGAACAGTGGGAGCCGTAGCCCAACTGCGGGCTCGAGAACAGCGCCTCATTTCTCACCTTTGCCAGTCCTCTTCAGGTTTTACGGGCTGTTGTCAGAAGGACCTCAAATGACAGTGATCTTCAAGCACCTAACCGGTTGAGGTGACATCTCCCCTCATCCTTGGGAGAGGAACCGGGAAAGACAAAAGGGTTCGGATTCCATCCCTCCTCTTCATTTCGCAGCCCTGCGCCCGCTGTGCCCCGGGCCCCACCCTTGGAGCCCCCCTGCGCCGCTCGCGGGGCCGCGGCGAGGAGGAAGAGGGCGGAGGCAGCTTCCCGCACTTGAGCGCTCGCTCCGGCGCACCTCCCGGCCGCTGCCCGGAGCCCCGGCGCCCTCGGGAATCTCCGACCAGCTCCGTCTCGGCCCCGCCTCGGCCAGCCCCGGGTCTCGACTCTCAGCCCGGCCCCGCCGCTAGCCCGCATCGGGAGCCCAGTCCCCGGCCTCCGCCGCCACCTGCGGGCCTCCCCTCCGCGCCTGCGGGGCCCTGGGCCGCGCCGGAGCCGCCCCCGCCCGGCCAGGCAGCCGCCGTCGACGGAGACTCGCCGAAGGTCGCCCCCGGGGCGCCGGCCTCCAGCCCCTCGACGGCCAGCGAAGCTCCGCCTGCGCCCGGCCGTCTCCGCCAGGAACATTTCGATCGTCTGATCCGTCGCTCGAAACTCTGGTGTTACGCCAAGGGTTTCGCCCTCGACACTCCGAGTTTGCGCCGGGGGTCGGAGCGGCCCGCAGCCAAAGGGCCGGCCCGGGGGGCCGCCAAGAAACGCCGGCGGCCGGCGCCCCCCCAGCGCAGCGCGCAGCCCCGCCGACCTCCACCGACGCTCCCCAGCACGAGCACCTTCAGCCTCCTCGACTGCTTCCCGTGCCCCCCGGCCCTGGTGGTGGGCGAGGACGGAGACTTAGGGCCGGCATCCTCGCTTCGCCTCCAGGGAGACGCCAAACCCCCGCCTGCCCACCCGCTGTGGAGGTGGCAGATAGGGGGTCCCGCTGTCCCTGAGCCTCCCGGCCTCAAATTCTGGGGAATCAACTTGGAGTGACTGAGCGGTAGACCTCTTCTGCCAAGGGAGAACAGTGGGAGCCGTAGCCCAACTGCGGGCTCGAGAACAGCGCCTCATTTCTCACCTTTGCCAGTCCTCTTCAGGTTTTACGGGCTGTTGTCAGAAGGACCTCAAATGACAGTGATCTTCAAGCACCTAACCGGTTGAGGTGACATCCCCTCCCCCTCATCCTTGGGAGAGGAACCGGGGACAGGAGTCTGGAGAAGGCTTAACCGAGAAAGGATTCCAATCCCTCCCCTCTTCCATCTCGGATCTCTGGGGGCAGGGCCTTCACCCCAGGGGGAGTCGAGGAGGCCACCGCTCAAAGAGGAGGAAAATAAAGCGCGAGGGAGACCTTGGTGATGGACAAACCGGTTGTTTCTGTGGGAGAGCCCGGGGATGGGGTGGGGGCTGTGGTGGGGGTGGGGAGGTGATTGGCAGCTCCCTGGGGGCATCCCCTACTCCCACTATCCCGGCCTTTAACCCTTCCCTCCCCTCGGGCCTTCCTTAAGCCTCCGAGGACCACTGCAGCCTTCCTGCGGGGGGGGGAGCAGTTAGGCGAGGGACGCCTTCCCGTTCCTTTCCCAGGGTCCTCTAAATCCAGTGAGCCCCTGGTGACCGAGGTCTGCCTTCTCAGCCATCAGTTTTTCCCCTTTGTTCAGTTCTGGAGTTTCCCTCTTCAGTATACCCTGTTTGCTTTCAGGTTATAAGGTCTGATGTGTAAAAGAGGAACCCCCTCCCCTGCCAGGAGTCCCCTGCCTGCGCAAGTTGCTCCTCCCTATTAGCAGGCGCAGGGCCTAGGAACCTCCTGCCCTTCGGGAGTGAGACAGCCACCATCCCAGGGAAAGTCTTGCGAGGTGGGAGAAACCAATCAAATCAGACCCAGCAAGCTGACCTACCAGGTCCTCTCCACCGGTTTGGGGATAGAGGGCGTGGAGGTAGAGGGCACGCCTAAGGGCCATTCTTTGGCCCTCCAAGCTCGGCCTCCTTCAAGGCTAGAAACAAGACAGGCTGCTCTTGGTGGAGGGTGAATGAGAGGGCTCTTGGCCTAACCACAAGGTTCGGCGGGGGCGTCTGAGGGGACAAAGTTTGGGTCTGGCTGAGAACTGGGCTGAGGAACCTTTAGCAGCCGCCGTCCACCCAACTTCAGGCCTCTCAGGAGTTGTCAGGGACCTGATGGATCCGAAAGGGGCAGGGCCAGGGGATTAGTTTTGAGGTCAGAAGTTCTGTTTTTCTGGGGGAAGGGAGCTCGTCGGAGGGGAGGGACTGACTTTCTCCACCCAGGTAAGGTCTGGGGAGTTTAGCTCTTAAAATTCCAAGTTTAGGTTGGAGGGGAACCTGGGATTGCCCATCTGCCCAACAAGCGAGGGACCCGGTGACCCTTCTGGCCACACGAGTGACTATTGCCCCCTTTTCCCCCAAGACCGGAGGAGGGAGGAACAATTCCCACATAGGATACTGGGGAAGGACTTGTCTCCTTTTCTGTGAAAATGTTTTGTAAAAAGTTGTTAATGTTTGCATAGAGCAGATTCTTTGGGGGGGGGGAATAAAAGCTGTTTTGGGCCATTCTACAAGCTGTCTCTGTTCATTTTTCTATTGCTGGGGGTGGGTGGGGTGGGGTGGGGGGGGGGTGGGGTGGGCACTGCTCTTTCTCCTCAACATCTGGCCTTTATGAACCCTGCTGACCTCCCCTCCCCCTCCAGCTGTGGTGGGGAGGGGGAGGGGGCGTGCCTTCCATGCCGGTGCTTCAGGGGTACCCATGCTATCTGGCCCCCCAAGAATGGGGAAGGGGCGAGGAAGAAGGCGAACGTGAGGAGTGGGGAGAGAGTCGCTGTGAGAGGGGGCAAGGTTTGCAAGGAGAAGTTGAGAAAGGCAGACGCCAGTGTTTAAAGCGCTCCTCCTTGCTCTTAGTCGGGTCAGTTTGGGCCCTTGCGACCAGCCTGGGCAGGATGCGAGAGCTCTGGGCAAAGGAGAGGGGTTGGTGGCTCGTGAGAGACCCTCTGGGGACTCTCCCTTTTCTGAGCGGCGGGGACGCTGTTCCGTTGGTTTCCCTCACCTTCAAGTCAAAATAGTAATCCTCCCCTGGAAGGGGGCTGGGCAGTGAGTTAAAAACGCGCCTTTGCCCAGGTCTGGCACTCCTCTCCTGGCAGAATGGGTTCATTCGGAGACTCCAGAAGCCACCCTAGGCTCTCTCAAGTCAGCTGTAAGAGTAGGGAGCTGTATTATCTTAGTTCCTTCGGCTGCTGCAATGAACTGCCAAGACCTTGGTGGCTTGGTGCAACAGGACTGTGTGCTCTCACAGCTCTGAAGGCTACAAGTCTGAAATGAAGGCGACGTCGGGCTGCGTCCCCTCCAGAGGCTCGAGGGGAGAACCTTTGGCCTCCTCTTGGCGTCCCTTGGGTCATGGCTGCCTGCTTCCGTCACTGCTTCCATCCTCACACGGCCTTTCCCTCTTCAGTCGCTTTTAAGGACACTCGTCGTTGGATTTAGGGCCCACCTGGATAATCCAGGATGATCTCATCTGGACAACTTTAATTACCTCTGCAAAGACCATTTTTTCCCCAAGAAGGTCACGCTCACAGATTCTGGGGGCAGTGGAGTTAGGTCGGGGACTTAGCTTTATGGGGGACACCGTTCAGCTACAGAAACGAAATCTCAAGATGGAGAAACTCTCCTGGATTTCCTAGGGGAAGGAAGCGTGTCCCATGCTGTGTGGGGTCAGTGTGGGGTACAGCCCCTCCTGAGCTGGGGCCACAAGCCTCCCTGAGCTGGAGCAGCCTGGGGAAAGGTAGAGTTGGAGTCCTTGCTTTCCTCAGGGTGAACCAAGGATGCCAGGACTCTACCTTCTTCTAACTGAGGTGGGATAGGGGGGAAATCTCCCCAGGTGGGTCCCAAGGAAGCTCTGGCTCTCTCCCTGGTTTCCTCTGCCATCTCTCCGTGTCTCCTGAGGTCTGCAGCCCCTGCTCCGTCCCCTCCTGCCACCCCTCCCCTCCCCCAGCCCTCATGCTCCGAGGCTCTAGAGGCTCTACCACAGGCCGCTTAGTTTTGCCTGCTTGTGGAGGTTGAAGGTTCTTAGCTTCTGTCTGGGTCTCTAAGTTTTCTTCCTGGGTTATCTCAGGTCCTTCCTTTAGTCCCCGAGGGTCTCTACCTCTCAGCAGCTCTGGGACCAGCTGTCCCCCACACCCCTCCGGCACCTGCACAACCCTGAGAGGAAACGCTTCCTTAAATTTTATTCCCCAGGCACCTTGCCTGCCTTCCTCCTAATCCAGCTCTGCTCTGCATCACCTCCCTCCTCCTGAGAGCCTCAGCTGCCCCACAGCCTCGGCCTCTCGCCTCTTAAATCTTTGTGGCTTGACTTCTACCCCCGAAACGGCTCTTTCCAGGGTCACCCGTGACAACCCCCCACCACAAAACCGATGGTTGCCTCCCAGCCGCCCCGACCCTTGAATCACTCCGTGACCTGGGACGCTGCTGGGTGGGCACCCAGGTCTCCCGATTTTCTCTCTCCCAAGGTCCTCCTCTCTTCTGTGCCCCCTCACCTTCTCTGTCCTCAGGAAGGTTTAATAAGAGGCAGACCTATGACATCCAGGTGCCCGCTAGCCTCTGTCCCCATGTCTCCCCATGAGATTTCTTTTGTCTTCTTCCAAGTCTTCCACGGGCACAGGCAGAGGTTAGTGACTTCTAGACAGGCTGTACCTCCCCCTCTCCCTCCAGTCCAGCCCCTCTCCTGAGCTTTGGTGCCATGTCTCCCGCAGACATGGGCAATTCCCATGCACCCAGTTCCTTGTCTCTACTCCCTGCTCACCTCAGTCCCCTGGGCAGGTCCACCTCCTGGTTACAGCTCTCCTGATCACCTCAGCACCTTGAATTCTCCCCTGGCTCCTCCCTGTGACCCACTTTGATCAATTTCCAAGCCTCCCCCTGCTTTCAGCCTCGCCAGTGTCTCTTATTTGCGCCATCATGGTGCAGCTCCCAGGAGTTGGGTCTGGACTGTGCAGCGGCCCACCTAACTAGTTTCTGAATCTCTGGTTTCTCTCTGTTCCCTTCGGATCAGGTTACCTTTGTACTAAGTGGGTCCCCTGATTTGATTAAATGCAGCCTCCTTGGCCAGTCTATCCTGTCTATGGTTTGGCCGTTAACTCTCCTGGCCAGCCTATCCCTGTTACTTCCCTTTATACACCGTGTGGCCCATCACACGAGAATCCCTTCCTTCCCCAGCCACCCACGCTCTCTCTATCTTCATTTCCCATATGAGATGCCGTCTCCTCCATGCAGTCTTCTTTGATTCCTCCAGTTGGATGTGATCTGTGCCACCGCTAGTATCTCTTCACTCTCTTGTGTTTGGGGAGGAGTAGTGAAGTGTGGTGGAAGAATATGGACTTTAGAGCCAAACGTTCCCTTTTTCCTCTCCATGGAGAGCCAGAAGCTAATCAAGTTACCCTAAGGGAATCACCTTTCTGACCTAAGCTTTCGTTTCATTGCATTGACCTTCACTGAGAGTCACTGACATGAAACGGCCTCTTGGAAACCACTCCTACAAGTAAGAACTCCCCAAGAAGACACTGTTCAGTGTGCCAGGTCCCCCAACGTATTTTAAGATAGAAAATTAAGGTGTTGATAAGGTTCTGATGGTGATTTTTCTTATACCCTCTACAGTTATTTTGTGTATCTTGCTTCATTTTATTCAGATCCTGGATCCGTGTCCTGTACATGGGAGGCACCTAACGTGTATCTGTCCAATGCAGAGTGTATATTATAAAAGGGGTGTTTTTGGTTTTTCTGGCCACTTCTATTGGTCTTTCATTTATTTATCTGCATCTATTTTTGTTCATTGGCCTGTGTGGGCCTCTCAACGCCATGGCCTGTCCGGTAGCAGAGCACTGGCTCTGGGCGCATGCGCTCCAGAGCTCCGGCTCGGTAGTTGGACACATCGGTCCAGCCGCTCCGCGGCACGTGGGATCCTCCCAGGCCAGCCAGGGGTCGAGCCAGCGTCCCTTGCACTGCGAGGCGGTGTCCTTACCCACTGGACCACCAGGGAAGCCCTATGAAAGGGTTTTTGAGGCCGGACTGTACCCAGTTTGGCGAGTGGAATTTGGCTAGCGTGCAGTTCCAGAGTTGTCCACTAGATGCTGCTGTCTGCTAGCACAAGACGGAGAAAGACGCTGGAGAAAGGTGGGTGGAGAAGGGGTAATTCTTCCAAGCAATTGAACGCCCAAGGCTGAGGCTTGGAAGAGGGACAAGTAAGACGGTCTCTGCACACAAGGAACTTAGCCAGGGGCTTTGCAGGCATTATTTTGCTTTTATAACAACAGATATTATTATATCAGATTCATAGATAAGGAAATGGAGGCTCAGGGAGGTTAACCAATTTACCTGACATAGCACAGCAAGTGGATAAACAGAGTTTAACTCTGAACTGTATACCTGGGTTTTCCCAGATAGAGGTAATCATAGCAAACATGTACATGGCTTGAACCAGGTACCGTTCTAAGGGTTTCATGTTCAGTCACTCATCTAATCCTCAGAACATGATGAGGTAGGTACTACTATAGCCCCGATTTTGCAGATGAAGAAACTGAGATACAGAGACATGAAGCCCCCACAACTACATAATTGTGCCCTTAGAGTGTGCACTCTTTTTAAAAATTATTTACTTATTTACTTGCCTGTGCCAGGTCTTAGTTGCAGCACATGGAAATTTCCGTATCTGCTTTGAGGCATGCGGGATCTTTAGTAACAGAATTTGAAATCTTTTTAGTTGTGGCACACAAACTCTTTAGTTGCAGCATGTGGGATCTAGTTCCCTGACCAGGGCAGATTGAACCTGGGCCCTCTGCATTGGGAATGCAGAGTCTTAGCCACTGGACCTCCAGGGAAGTCCTTAGAGTTTGTGCTCTTAATGACCACACCGCTGCCATGTTTCACCACCCCAGTAGCAACCAGTTACAGATTGGGAGTAGTCCCCACCACTTGCAGACCACAGAGCTCTGTGCCCAAGACACAAAGACACAGAGGCTACCCCAAGGAGTTTTTAGTTACATGTATAGTCAACTCAATTGTAGGACAGGGCTTCCCTGGTAGCTCAGTGGTGAGGAGTTCGCCTGCCAATGCAGGAGACCCGGCCCTGATCCAGGAGGGTCCCACATGCTGCGGAGCAACTAACCTGTGAACCACAACTGTGGAGCCTGTGCTCTAGAGCCTCGGAGCCACAACTCTTTTTTTATTTTATTTTATTTTTTTAATTTTTATTTATTTATTTATTTTTAAACCTTTATTTTACTTTTTTTTTTTTTTTAAACCTTTATTTTACTTTTAACTTTTACAGAGTTTTGTTGTTCACAGACATGCATGTTCTCAGATTAGTCACATGTATATCCCCCCCTTCCCTCCCCTCCCGACCATCACACAGCACCCCTGAAGGATCCCCTTTTCTCACAGAGCAATGACTAGAGCTATTTTCTTCACTTATGATAGTACAGGCCTTCATGCTACTTCCCTTACGCCTCTCACCCACTGTTCCTTCCCCAAAATGTCCATATGTCCACTGTCCATGTCTGTCTTTCTGTCGCTTCACTGCATGTGCCATCATCACCATCCTACTAGATTCCATATATATGTGTTAATATACTGTATTTGTCCTTCTCTTTCTGACTGACTTCACTTTTTAGGATACGTTCTAGATCCAGCCACCTCATGAGGGCTGATTCTTCTGCATTTCTCTTTACAGCTGTGTAGTATTCCATTGTATATATGTACCAGAGCTTTTGGATCCATTCGTTCGTCGATGGGCATCTAGGTTCCTTCCATGTTCTAGCTATTGTATAGAGAGCTGCAATGAACATTGGGGTACAGGTGCTTCATTCAGTTTTGATTTCGTCAGGGTATAAGCCTAAGAGTGGGATTGCTGGGTCATATGATGCTTCTATTTTTAGTTTTTTAAGAAATCTCCAGACTGTCTTCCATAGAGGCTGTATCAATTTACACTCCCACCAGCAATGCAGGAGTGTTCCCTTTTATCCGCAGCCTCTCCAGCATTTATTGTCTGTCGATTTGTGGATGATGGCCATTCTGACGGGTGTGAGGTGATATCTCATTGTAGTTTTGATTTGCATTTCTCTAATTCGGAGCCACAACTCTTGAGCCCATGTGCTGCAACTGTTTAAGCCCGTGTGCCCTAGAACCTGAGTTCCACAATGAGAGAAGTCACTGCAACAAGAAGCCTGCTCACCTCAAGTAGAGAGTAGCCCCCACTCCCTGCAACTAGAGAAGAGCGTGCAGTAGCACTGAAAACTCAGAAGAGCTAAAAATAAAATAAATAAATAAACTTTTAAAAAGTAGGACATACAGTCCCTCCTTAGAACGTGGGCTTTCCACAGACGTGCTGGGTGACTCTACCTGAGCGGATTACCCTCTCTAATCTTCAGTTATCACCACCTGGAATCAGAGGAAACTGTAGCAGGAAGTGACTCTCAGACACAGGAGGCTTGCTTGCATAAATTTTTTTTCCAAAATTATAGCACTTTAAAAAATAGAGGTAATGTTATCTACTTTCTTTTTTAAGATTTTTAAAATTTTTTTGGCTTCTTATATTTTTATTTATTTATTTATTTTCATCCATATTTATTCTTTGGTCTGTACAGGCCTCCCGTGGCAGTGGCCTCTCGTTGCAGAGCACCGGCTCTGGGCGCATGCGCTCCAGACCACTGGCTCCTAATTGGACACACCGGTTCAGCTGCTCCGCGGCACGTGGGACCTTCCCGGGCCAGGGATCGTACCAGTGCCCTATGCGCTGCAAGGCGGACTCTCTACCCACTACTATGTGTATTACTGTATTTGTCCTTCTCTTTCTGACTGACTTCACTTTTTAGGATACGTTCTAGATCCAGCCACCTCATGAGGGCTGATTCTTCTGCATTTCTCTTTACAGCTGTGTAGTATTCCATTGTATATATGTACCAGAGCTTTTGGATCCATTCGTTCGTCGATGGGCATCTAGGTTCCTTCCATGTTCTAGCTATTGTATAGAGAGCTGCAATGAACATTGGGGTACAGGTGCTTCATTCAGTTTTGATTTCGTCAGGGTATAAGCCTAAGAGTGGGATTGCTGGGTCATATGATGCTTCTATTTTTAGTTTTTTAAGAAATCTCCAGACTGTCTTCCATAGAGGCTGTATCAATTTACACTCCCACCAGCAATGCAGGAGTGTTCCCTTTTATCCGCAGCCTCTCCAGCATTTATTGTCTGTCGATTTGTGGATGATGGCCATTCTGACGGGTGTGAGGTGATATCTCATTGTAGTTTTGATTTGCATTTCTCTAATTCGGAGCCACAACTCTTGAGCCCATGTGCTGCAACTGTTTAAGCCCGTGTGCCCTAGAACCTGAGTTCCACAATGAGAGAAGTCACTGCAACAAGAAGCCTGCTCACCTCAAGTAGAGAGTAGCCCCCACTCCCTGCAACTAGAGAAGAGCGTGCAGTAGCACTGAAAACTCAGAAGAGCTAAAAATAAAATAAATAAATAAACTTTTAAAAAGTAGGACATACAGTCCCCTCCTTAGAACGTGGGCTTTCCACAGACGTGCTGGGTGACTCTACCTGAGCGGATTACCCTCTCTAATCTTCAGTTATCACCACCTGGAATCAGAGGAAACTGTAGCAGGAAGTGACTCTCAGACACAGGAGGCTTGCTTGCATAAATTTTTTTTCCAAAATTATAGCACTTTAAAAAATAGAGGTAATGTTATCTACTTTCTTTTTTAAGATTTTTAAAATTTTTTTGGCTTCTTATATTTTTATTTATTTATTTATTTTCATCCATATTTATTCTTTGGTCTGTACAGGCCTCCCGTGGCAGTGGCCTCTCGTTGCAGAGCACCGGCTCTGGGCGCATGCGCTCCAGACCACTGGCTCCTAATTGGACACACCGGTTCAGCTGCTCCGCGGCACGTGGGACCTTCCCGGGCCAGGGATCGTACCAGTGCCCTATGCGCTGCAAGGCGGACTCTCTACCCACTGGACCAGCAGGGAAGCCCAAGTTACCTACTTTAAACATTTTTTTTGGCTGTGCTGGGTCTTCGTTACTGCAGATGGACTACCCTCTAGTTGCAATGCTCAGGCTTCTCACTGTAGCGACTCCAGTGCACATGGGCTAGAATCCAATCCTCCGGATTCCCTGCAGTGGCAAGCAGATTCTCTCTCTTTTTTTTTTTAAAAAAGATTTATTTATTTATTTATTTAGGTGGGGGGAGGGAGGGGAGCAGGCAGGCTACTTCTATTGGTCTTTCATTTGTCTATTTTCATCCATCTTTATTCTTTGGCCCGTGTGGGCCTCCCATTGCAGTGGCCTCTCTCACTGCAGAGCACCGGCTCTGAGCGCATGCGCTCCAGACCACTGGCTCCTAATTGGACACACCGGCCCAGCCACTCCGTGCATGTGGGATCTTCCCTGGCCAGGGATCCAACCAGTGTCTCTTGCACTGCAAAGCGGACTCTTTACCCACTGGACCACCAGGGAAGCCCAAGTTACCTACTTTAAACATTTTTTTTGGCTGTGCTGGGTCTTCGTTACTGCAGATGGACTACCCTCTAGTTGCAATGCTCAGGCTTCTCACTGTAGCGACTCCAGTGCACATGGGCTAGAATCCAATCCTCCGGATTCCCTGCAGTGGCAAGCAGATTCTCTCTCTTTTTTTTTTTAAAAAAGATTTATTTATTTATTTATTTAGGTGGGGGGAGGGAGGGGAGCAGGCAGGCTACTTCTATTGGTCTTTCATTTGTCTATTTTCATCCATCTTTGTTCTTTGGCCGGTGTGGGCCTCCCATCGCAGTGGCCTCTGTCGTTGCAGAGCACCGGCTCTGAGCGCATGCGCTCCAGAGCTCCGGCTCGGTAATTGGGCACATGGGTCCAGCCGCTCCGCGGCACGTGGGATCTTCCCAGGCCAGGGCTCGAACTGGCGCCCCTTGCACTGCAAGGCGGTGTCCTTACCCACTGGACCACCAGGGAAGCCCGGCAAGCAGATTCTTAAGACCACTGGACCACCAGGGAAATCCCCAAGGTATCTACTTTAAAGTGCACCAAAAATCCATCTTGATTAACATTTACACACGAATATACCTGCGTGATCACCACCTAGGTCTAGGTGAGTGACGTTTTCCAGCCCTCTAGCGAGCTCTGCCAGTTAGTTATCACCAGAGGTAACCACGGTGCTGTCTCTGTTGCCAGAGGTTCATTTTGGCTGTTTTCAACCTTCATAGAAATGGAAGGTACTTTTGGAGTCTGACTTCTTTTGCTCAACCTTCAGCAGGTGGGCTTCATCATGCTGTTGTGCGAGCGATGGTTCATTCTTTTCATTCTCGTGCAGCAGTGTTTCATTGTACGGATATTCTACCACTGATGTATTCCGTTAATGGATGTTTGGGTCGTTTCCAGTTTTTAGCTTTGTATAGCAAGCTGTGCGGCATGGTTTTAAATGAATTGGGAATGGCGGTAAAGAGAGCTAATATTTACTCAAGAATTAACTGTCCTGGACAATGGGCTAGAGATAAAAAATGACATAATTCCCATATTTCCCCCCATAAAACTCACACCTTAGTAAGGGAGAGAGAGGTGTGAGCAAACAGTCTCAGAAAAGCATGACCAGCATGGAGATGGAGATCCGTGAAGCTGAGGGGAAGGCGGAGCAAGTCAAGGAGGACTTCCCAGAGGAGGTGTTCTGTGAATGAAGGTGTGAAGAGTGAGGAGGAATTCGTGACTTGAGTGAGTGGGCCTCTTGAACAGATCATATGTCCTGGAACACAGGGCACGTGTGACAAGACATGAGGACTGTGATGAGCTGAATGGGTAGGGTCCTGGCCCTTGTGTGTGTGTGTGCATATGTGTATGTGTGTGTGTGAGAGAGAGACCAATCATCATCAATAATCATGCAGCTGAGACAAGTGGGAAGGAGACACGTACAAGAGGCTGGGAGCTGTGCCAGGAAGGTGTGCCCTGGTCAGGGCGACAGAAGCGGCTTCTCTCGGGAAATGATGCTTGAGATGAGCTTGGAATGATGGTTCGAGGTTAACGGCAAGGAGGAGAGAGGAAGAGTGTTCCAGGCAGAGGGAAAATTGTTCTGGGACTGGAGGGAGTGAGGCACATCCAAGAACTGGGCACAGCCAGGGCCGAGTCAAGAGAGAGGCTGGGTGGAGGCGGGTATGGCCTCGTAGGCCCAGGTAAAGATCTTGGCCTGTTTGGTCAACACCGGGAAGACAGGGATGGTTTAAGGCTACGGCAATCAGATATATGGTGTTGCGAGAGGATCACCGTGGGAACTGGGAGGTGTTTTCAACCTTCATAGAAATGGAAGGTACTTTTGGAGTCTGACTTCTTTTGCTCAACCTTCAGCAGGTGGGCTTCATCATGCTGTTGTGCGAGCGATGGTTCATTCTTTTCATTCTCGTGCAGCAGTGTTTCATTGTACGGATATTCTACCACTGATGTATTCCGTTAATGGATGTTTGGGTCGTTTCCAGTTTTTAGCTTTGTATAGCAAGCTGTGCGGCATGGTTTTAAATGAATTGGGAATGGCGGTAAAGAGAGCTAATATTTACTCAAGAATTAACTGTCCTGGACAATGGGCTAGAGATAAAAAATGACATAATTCCCATATTTCCCCCCATAAAACTCACACCTTAGTAAGGGAGAGAGAGGTGTGAGCAAACAGTCTCAGAAAAGCATGACCAGCATGGAGATGGAGATCCGTGAAGCTGAGGGGAAGGCGGAGCAAGTCAAGGAGGACTTCCCAGAGGAGGTGTTCTGTGAATGAAGGTGTGAAGAGTGAGGAGGAATTCGTGACTTGAGTGAGTGGGCCTCTTGAACAGATCATATGTCCTGGAACACAGGGCACGTGTGACAAGACATGAGGACTGTGATGAGCTGAATGGGTAGGGTCCTGGCCCTTGTGTGTGTGTGTGCATATGTGTATGTGTGTGTGTGAGAGAGAGACCAATCATCATCAATAATCATGCAGCTGAGACAAGTGGGAAGGAGACACGTACAAGAGGCTGGGAGCTGTGCCAGGAAGGTGTGCCCTGGTCAGGGCGACAGAAGCGGCTTCTCTCGGGAAATGATGCTTGAGATGAGCTTGGAATGATGGTTCGAGGTTAACGGCAAGGAGGAGAGAGGAAGAGTGTTCCAGGCAGAGGGAAAATTGTTCTGGGACTGGAGGGAGTGAGGCACATCCAAGAACTGGGCACAGCCAGGGCCGAGTCAAGAGAGAGGCTGGGTGGAGGCGGGTATGGCCTCGTAGGCCCAGGTAAAGATCTTGGCCTGTTTGGTCAACACCGGGAAGACAGGGATGGTTTAAGGCTACGGCAATCAGATATATGGTGTTGCGAGAGGATCACTGTGGCATCGGTGTGAACAAGGGCAACCTTGGCAGGTGTAGGGAGGCTGGTGAGGAGGCTGCTGCCAGAGTCCAGGCAGGAGATAATCGTGGCTGGGCTGAGCGGATGGATGTGGGGTGATGTGGATGTGGACTGAAGTGGACCCAAGTGCAACTGCCTGAGAGTTAGACCTGGGGGTTGGAGGAGAGGGAAGAGACGGGCGCGAGTCTTGGGACTCTGACTTTAGATGCGGGACTGGCCACGAGACACGACACGCTGCACCGGGTGGGAGCAGGAGGAACCTCCTGAGCTCAGGTGTGGGCACCAAGAGTCCAAGACGCCCTTGAGGCATCCGAGCGGATATGTGGTCTGATGCTCAGAGAAGCGGGCAGGGCCAGCGATGTACACGTGTGAGTCACGTGGGTGTCCTTGGGAACGGAGGCTGGGAGGCTGGATGTGGACGGAAAAGTGGGACAAGAAGAGGGCTCGGGACTGGGAGGCCCACGTGTCCCTAGAGGATGGTGAGAAGTGGGAGGAGGCAGGGAGATGAGCTTGGAGGCTGTGAGTGAAAGTGAGGGAGTTTGCAGGGAGAAGGCGAGAAGAGGCCTTTATAAAGCAGAATTGTCAGGCAACAATGGAGTAAGGGGTGAGGGTGGGGAGGAATCTCCCTTGAATCTCAGCTTTTGGCCCTCGGGGGGGTCTGCTGTTCGAGTGGGAGGTTTGGGCTGGGGACAGAAATGCTTGGAGTCATCAGTGTGCAACTGGACAGGAATGATCAGGGGATGCGTGTCCAGTGGGAAGAGATCCAAGAATAGAACCCTCAGGGACAAATTAGAAAAATGGGTTGGAGTCATCAGTGTGACAACTGGACAGGGACGAGTGTTCCAGGCAGAGGGAAAATTGTTCTGGGACTGGAGGGAGTGAGGCACATCCAAGAACTGGGCACAGCCAGGGCCGAGTCAAGAGAGAGGCTGGGTGGAGGCGGGTATGGCCTCGTAGGCCCAGGTAAAGATCTTGGCCTGTTTGGTCAACACCGGGAAGACAGGGATGGTTTAAGGCTACGGCAATCAGATATATGGTGTTGCGAGAGGATCACTGTGGCATCGGTGTGAACAAGGGCAACCTTGGCAGGTGTAGGGAGGCTGGTGAGGAGGCTGCTGCCAGAGTCCAGGCAGGAGATAATCGTGGCTGGGCTGAGCGGATGGATGTGGGGTGATGTGGATGTGGACTGAAGTGGACCCAAGTGCAACTGCCTGAGAGTTAGACCTGGGGGGTGGAGGAGAGGGAAGAGACGGGCGCGAGTCTTGGGACTCTGACTTTAGATGCGGGACTGGCCACGAGACACGACACGCTGCACCGGGTGGGAGCAGGAGGAACCTCCTGAGCTCAGGTGTGGGCACCAAGAGTCCAAGACGCCCTTGAGGCATCCGAGCGGATATGTGGTCTGATGCTCAGAGAAGCGGGCAGGGCCAGCGATGTACACGTGTGAGTCACGTGGGTGTCCTTGGGAACGGAGGCTGGGAGGCTGGATGTGGACGGAAAAGTGGGACAAGAAGAGGGCTCGGGACTGGGAGGCCCACGTGTCCCTAGAGGATGGTGAGAAGTGGGAGGAGGCAGGGAGATGAGCTTGGAGGCTGTGAGTGAAAGTGAGGGAGTTTGCAGGGAGAAGGCGAGAAGAGGCCTTTATAAAGCAGAATTGTCAGGCAACAATGGAGTAAGGGGTGAGGGTGGGGAGGAATCTCCCTTGAATCTCAGCTTTTGGCCCTCGGGGGGGTCTGCTGTTCGAGTGGGAGGTTTGGGCTGGGGACAGAAATGCTTGGAGTCATCAGTGTGCAACTGGACAGGAATGATCAGGGGATGCGTGTCCAGTGGGAAGAGATCCAAGAATAGAACCCTCAGGGACATTAACTGAGATGAGAAAACCAGCAGGGAGGTAGGAGCGATGCCAAGGACGCTCGGGCGACCCCTGCTGGTTCCTCTGCCCTTGTCTTGCTTCCCAGCTCCTGGCTGCCAGGTGGGGCTGTGAGACTTTATCCCACCAGTGGGGACACCAAGGGGAGGTGGGTGAGCCCTGCACCACCTGGGCTGCAGGACCCTAGGTATATCCTCTCCACACTCCCTTTCTCCTCCCCAAGGCTGGAGCCCTGCAGGGCAGTCACCCCGCTTTGGTCTTGAGTTACGGATAAGCCCTAGGGGGCAGTGCGTCAACACATGGAACCTGGGTCTCCCAATCACTGTGCGAGGGGAATTCTCATGGACCTGGAATATTCACTCAGAATGTGAGTGAGCCTTATAATTTTATTAGACTAATTAGTTATATTAGTTGGATTAGGCTACATTGTGTTAGCTTACTTAAATTTTAAAAAAAAATTTTGGCCTCTTTTATTGATTGATTTTTTTATTCATTTATTTTCATCCATCTTTATTATTTGGCCTATGTGGGCCTCCCATCGCAGTGGCCTCTCTTGTTGCAGAGCTCCGGCTCTGGGCACATGCTCTCCAGAGCTCTGGCTCACAATTGGACCCACCGGTCCAGCTGCTCCGCGGCACATGGGATCTACCTGGGCCAGGGATTGAACTGGAGCCCCCTGCACTGCAAGGCAGACTCTCTACCCACTGAAACACCAGGGAAGCCCTTGACTTTTTTTTGTTTTTTTTAATTTTTTTTTTCTTTTAAACCACACATTGTATTTTTCTTTTTTTTAAGATTTATTTATTTATTTTGAGTAGGGGTTGGGTTGGGGAGGGAGGGGGGCGGGTGGGCCACTTCTATTGGTCTTTCATTTCTCTATTTTCATCCGTCTTTGTTCTTTGGCTCCTGTGGGCCTCCCATCAGCGGTGGTGTCTGTCGTTGCAGAGCGCCGGCTCTGGGCGCACGCGCTCCAGAGCTCTGGCCCGGTAATTGGACACATCAGTCCAGCCGCTCCGCGGCACGTGGGATCTTCCCAGGCCAGGGATGCGTGTCCAGTGGGAAGAGATCCAAGAATAGAACCCTCAGGGACATTAACTGAGATGAGAAAACCAGCAGGGAGGTAGGAGCGATGCCAAGGACGCTCGGGCGACCCCTGCTGGTTCCTCTGCCCTTGTCTTGCTTCCCAGCTCCTGGCTGCCAGGTGGGGCTGTGAGACTTTATCCCACCAGTGGGGACACCAAGGGGAGGTGGGTGAGCCCTGCACCACCTGGGCTGCAGGACCCTAGGTATATCCTCTCCACACTCCCTTTCTCCTCCCCAAGGCTGGAGCCCTGCAGGGCAGTCACCCCGCTTTGGTCTTGAGTTACGGATAAGCCCTAGGGGGCAGTGCGTCAACACATGGAACCTGGGTCTCCCAATCACTGTGCGAGGGGAATTCTCATGGACCTGGAATATTCACTCAGAATGTGAGTGAGCCTTATAATTTTATTAGACTAATTAGTTATATTAGTTGGATTAGGCTACATTGTGTTAGCTTACTTAAATTTTAAAAAAAAATTTTGGCCTCTTTTATTGATTGATTTTTTTATTCATTTATTTTCATCCATCTTTATTATTTGGCCTATGTGGGCCTCCCATCGCAGTGGCCTCTCTTGTTGCAGAGCTCCGGCTCTGGGCACATGCTCTCCAGAGCTCTGGCTCACAATTGGACCCACCGGTCCAGCTGCTCCGCGGCACATGGGATCTACCTGGGCCAGGGATTGAACTGGAGCCCCCTGCACTGCAAGGCAGACTCTCTACCCACTGAAACACCAGGGAAGCCCTTGACTTTTTTTTGTTTTTTTTAATTTTTTTTTTCTTTTAAACCACACATTGTATTTTTCTTTTTTTTAAGATTTATTTATTTATTTTGAGTAGGGGTTGGGTTGGGGAGGGAGGGGGGCGGGTGGGCCACTTCTATTGGTCTTTCATTTCTCTATTTTCATCCGTCTTTGTTCTTTGGCTCCTGTGGGCCTCCCATCAGCGGTGGTGTCTGTCGTTGCAGAGCGCCGGCTCTGGGCGCACGCGCTCCAGAGCTCTGGCCCGGTAATTGGACACATCAGTCCAGCCGCTCCGCGGCACGTGGGATCTTCCCAGGCCAGGGATCGAACCGGCGCCTCTTGCACTGCAAGGTGGTGTCCTTACCCACTGGACCACCAGGGGAAGCCCAGCCCTTGACTTTTTATTTATTTATGTTTCATCCATCTTTATTCTTTGGCCTGTGTGGGCCTCCCATTGCAGTGACCTCTCTCATTGCAGAGTACCAGCTCTGGGTGCATGCGCCCTAGAGCGTTGGCTCGCAATTTGACCCAGTGGTCCAGCTGCTCCGCAGCATGTGGGATCTACCCGGGCCAGGGATTGGACTGATGCCCCTTGCACTGCAAGGTGGACTCTTTATCCACTGGACCACCAGGGAAGCCCCCTTGCTTACTTAAATTTTATTTGTTGTTCAGTCTCTAAGTCGTGTTTGACTCTTTGTGACCCCATTAAATACAGCACGCCAGGCTTCACTGTCCTTCACCACCTCCTGGAGCTTGTTCAGGCTCATGTCCATTGAATCAGTGATGCCATCCAACCATCTCATCTTCTGATGCCCCTTGTCCTCTTGTCCTTTTCCTTCTTCTCCCTGCTCCTCTTTTTTTCTTTTAAAAACTTCATTTATTTGTTTGTTTTTGAATATTCTGGGTTTTCACTGCTGCTGCATGCTCTTCTCTAGTTGCAGGGAGTGGGGACCACTTTCTAGTTGAGGTGGGCAGGTTTCTTGTTGCAGTGACTTCTCTTGTTGTTGAGCTCAGGCTCTAGGACACACGGGCTTCAGTCGTTGTGGCACGTGGGCTCCACAGTTGTGGCTCCGAGGCTCTAGAGCACAGGCTCCATAGTTGTGGTTCACAGGTTAGTTGCTCTGCAGCATGTGGGATCTTCCCGGATCAGGGATCGAACCCGTGTCTCCTGCACTGGCAGGTGAACTTTTCACCACTGAGCTACCAGGGAAGTCCCTCCCTGCTCCTCTTACTCTTTCCCAGCATCAGGGTCTTCTCCAATGCTTTGGCTGTTCGTCTCAGGTGGCCAAAGTATTGGAGCTTCAGACTCAGCATCAGTTCTTCCAGTGAATATTCAGGGTTGATTTCCTTTAAGACTGACGAGTTTGATCTCCTTGCAGTGTCAGAGACTCTCAATGAGTCTTCTCTAGCACCAAAGTTCAAAGGCATCAAGTTTTCAGTGCTCAGCCTTTTTTATTGTTCAGCTATCATACCTGTATATGACTACTGGAAAAACCATAGCTTTGACTATGTAGATCTTTGTCGGCAAAATGATGTCTCTGTTTTTTAATATGCTGTCTAGATTTGTCATAGCTATTCTTTCAAGGAGCAAGTGTCTTTTATATTTGTGGCTGCATTCACCATCTGCAGTGATTTTGGAGTCTACGAAAATATTACTTAAGCTAAACTCCCATAACAAAGAGATCCAAGAAAGACAGCAGCTCAAACAATGTGAAGTTTCTCTCTTTCTCTGGTGGCTCAGCCAGTAAAGAATCTGGCTGGTAATGCAGGATACCTGGATTCGACTCCTAGGTCAGGAAGATTTCAAGGAAAAACGCCTGGAGATTCAATGGACTCTTTATCCACTGGACCACCAGGGAAGCCCCCTTGCTTACTTAAATTTTATTTGTTGTTCAGTCTCTAAGTCGTGTTTGACTCTTTGTGACCCCATTAAATACAGCACGCCAGGCTTCACTGTCCTTCACCACCTCCTGGAGCTTGTTCAGGCTCATGTCCATTGAATCAGTGATGCCATCCAACCATCTCATCTTCTGATGCCCCTTGTCCTCTTGTCCTTTTCCTTCTTCTCCCTGCTCCTCTTTTTTTCTTTTAAAAACTTCATTTATTTGTTTGTTTTTGAATATTCTGGGTTTTCACTGCTGCTGCATGCTCTTCTCTAGTTGCAGGGAGTGGGGACCACTTTCTAGTTGAGGTGGGCAGGTTTCTTGTTGCAGTGACTTCTCTTGTTGTTGAGCTCAGGCTCTAGGGCACACGGGCTTCAGTAGTTGTGGCTCCTAGGCTCTAGAGCACAGGCTCCATAGTTGTGGTTCACAGGTTAGTTGCTCTGCAGCATGTGGGATCTTCCCGGATCAGGGATCGAACCCGTGTCTCCTGCACTGGCAGGTGAACTTTTCACCACTGAGCTACCAGGGAAGTCCCTCCCTGCTCCTCTTACTCTTTCCCAGCATCAGGGTCTTCTCCAATGCTTTGGCTGTTCGTCTCAGGTGGCCAAAGTATTGGAGCTTCAGACTCAGCATCAGTTCTTCCAGTGAATATTCAGGGTTGATTTCCTTTAAGACTGACGAGTTTGATCTCCTTGCAGTGTCAGAGACTCTCAATGAGTCTTCTCTAGCACCAAAGTTCAAAGGCATCAAGTTTTCAGTGCTCAGCCTTTTTTATTGTTCAGCTATCATACCTGTATATGACTACTGGAAAAACCATAGCTTTGACTATGTAGATCTTTGTCGGCAAAATGATGTCTCTGTTTTTTAATATGCTGTCTAGATTTGTCATAGCTATTCTTTCAAGGAGCAAGTGTCTTTTATATTTGTGGCTGCATTCACCATCTGCAGTGATTTTGGAGTCTACGAAAATATTACTTAAGCTAAACTCCCATAACAAAGAGATCCAAGAAAGACAGCAGCTCAAACAATGTGAAGTTTCTCTCTTTCTCTGGTGGCTCAGCCAGTAAAGAATCTGGCTGGTAATGCAGGATACCTGGATTCGACTCCTAGGTCAGGAACATTCCCTGCAGAAAGGAATGACTATCCACTCCAGTATTCTTGCCTGGAGAATTCAATGGACAGAGGAACCTGGCCGGCTACAGTCCCTAGGGTTGCAAAGAGCTGGACAGGACTGAGCAACTAAAGTTTTCACTTTTTAACCTAACTAAGACAACATAAAAATAAAATAAAAAGCCTAATGATAAAATATAACTTATCCTAACTAATAAGAGAACCAAAAGGAGAGTGCTTAAAGAAAGAGGGAAACCATGTTTTTTTTTTTTTTTTTTAATATTTATTTGTTTGACTGTGCTGGGTCTTAGTTGCAGTATGTGGGATCTAACTCCCTGACCAGGGCTCAAACCCAGGCCTCCTGCATTGGAGGCCAAGAGTCTTAGCCACTGGGTTACCAGAGAAGTCCCGGAAACCATGCTGAATATTGCGTGTGCTCAGTTGCTCAGTCGTGGCTGACTCTTTGGGAGCCTATGGACTGTAGTCCACCAGGTTCCTCTGTCCAGAGGATTCAACAGGCAAGAATACTGGAATGGGTTGCCAGGCCCTTCTCCAGGGGATCTTTTTGACCCCAGGGATCGAACCCACGTCTCATCTCCTGTGTCTCCTGCACTGCAGGCAGATTCTTTACCGCTGAGCCCCTAGGGAAGCCACACAAAGGTCAGGTAAAACAAGGTATGGAGAACATCTGCCAGCCTTGGCAACCAGGAGGCGATGGTGACTATAGCGGCCTGCTCCAGGGCAGCAGCGGGGCGTGGGCTGGGGGGACGGGTGAAATAGGCGGTAAAGAGGTCGATTTAGCAAGTACAGACATCTCTTTGGAGGAAGCTGGATTGATCGCAGAGTCAAACCTGACAAAGGTTCAATCCCTGGGTCACGACAATCCCCTAGAGGAGGGCATGGCAACCCACTCCAGTATTCTTGCCTGGAGAATCCTCTGGACAGAGGAGCCTGGTGGGCAACAGTCCGTAGCACTCGGAAGAGTTGGACATGACTGAAGCTACCGATTACGCACACGTGTGAAACATCGAATATGCTTCTCCACTTTCTCTTTCTTGGTGCACTCTCCTCTTTTGTATTTTTCATTTTTATTTTTAATTTTTTTAAAGGAATTACCAAAGCAAAAGATGGAACCATTATTTATTTATTTATTTATTTAAATTTTGGCTTCTTATTGGTCTTTATTTATTTTCATTCATCTACACTCTCTGGCCCGCATGGGCCTCCCATTGCAGTGGCCTCTCTTGCCGCAGGGCAACAGCTCTGGGCTCATGATTAATTGGACACACCGGTCCAGCCGCTCCTCGGCACGTGGGACCCTCCCAGGCCAGGGATGGAACCGGCACCCCTTGCACTGCAAGGTGGTGTCCTTACTCACTGGACCACTAGGGAAGCCCTGCTTTTTAAATATCTCTTATTTTATTTGTGTGTTTGGCTGAACCAGGTCATAGTCGCGGCAGGTAGACTCTTAATTCCGGCATGTGGGATCTAGTTCCCTGAACAGGGATTGAACCCAGGCCCCTTGCATTGGGGGCCAGAGCCTCAGCCACTGGACCACCTGGGAAGTCCCCTCTTTGTTTCCTTTGAAGGAAAGAGATGGGGAAGGTTCTAGAAGGGGCTCAGAATCAAGCATGATTACAGTGGAGCTAGGGGAGAGAATGGAGTGAAGGACATTGGAGAGAGGAAGACTGAGGGAGAGGGGCCTCTGCTGATGGGGAGGAGCTGGGATCCAGAGCTTGGTGACAGGGCAGGAAAGGCATGTTTTCAGACAAGTGTGTGTGTGTGTGTGTGTGTATGCACACGTGCACACACACACACATTCAAGGTGCGTTGGCAGCTGTGGGAGATGGAGGGACTACTTTCTAGAGAGCTTCCATTTTCTCTGAGAAGCCGGAGGAGTGCACGCGGGGCGGGGTGAGCTGGGTAGAGGATTGAGATCAGAAAAAGTGAAGTTGAGAGAAGGGATTTGTTAATAATACAGAGACAGTTGGAAACTGGGAATTGGTGGAGGCACCAAACTTCCCAGATGTGGGTGCTTTGTCTTCAGTGGAGTTTAACCTCTGGGACTGGGGTCCAGGAGTGCAGCATGCAGGCAGGTGGGCCCACCGCAGAGGAAGTTCAGGCCAGGAGAGTGAGGGTATGATGTGGTGCCTCCAGGCTTGGACGGGAACAAAGGGTGAAGGTGTGGGCCAGACCTCGAAGCAGGGGAAGTGTGAGGGTCAGGGTGTCAGGAGGGCGTAGAGCAGCTACAGCCGAAGCAGGGAGGCTGAGGCCTAGAAGGAGGGGAAGGTGGCCACAGGAGGCTGCCTACTTTTGGGGTTTGCAGGGATCCGGAACTGACGTGGATGACAGCAGGTCTTGTGTTGGAGAGGCATTTTGGGATCAAGAGCCAGGGTCTTTGAGATGTGAGGGACATGGCAGGGCAGCCAATGGCCTGAGCCTCCCCTTGGCCCACCCCACAGACATCAGCAGGCCAAAGAAACGGTGACCTCTTGCATTGAGGTCATGGAGCTGGACTGTTTACAAAGGCTTTCATGTTCCTACCTGTGCCACTCGGCAGTTGTTTTAACAGAGGAACAGCTGAGAGGGATTAAAATCCTAAAGGCCGAACGGTGAGGCTGCCATACCCACTTCCTGTGGTCTCCACAGACCCACGTCACAAGACCTTGCCTGTTGCCATGAAAACAGGTAGGAAGTGCCTTCCACTTTTGGCTTTTCCCTTGGAGGTACTGGGTGCGGTTGTGGGGAAATTAGGTATTAATATCTACAGTTCCAAAAGGTGTGCGTGCCCCGGAGAGAGGAGAGGAGGCCCAGAATTCATTCCCGGATTGGAGATGATTTGGTTCCCATGGCTGGGGCAGCCATGAGCCTCCTTTGGTGTTATATTAGCTAAAAGGCTGGGGACCCGGGAGCAGGACACAGTGGGGCGCCCCCATGGGGAATTGTCTGTTTTATGGGGACCCGTATGCCCGTCCATGTGTCTGTTAGTCCTGCGTGTGTGTCTGTGCGTGGGTCCCTGATGGGGTTCCTGAGTTGTGGAGGAGGTGGCTCTGGATGTGTGTGCGTGTCCGCGTGAATCTCAGTGTGTTCGGAGCCCACAACAGAAGTTCCTGCGTCAGGCTCCCCTGAATGCAAGGAGCATGCGTTTCTCGGCCAAGCACAGCCACGCACAGGCTCTGCGTGTAAGGAGTGTCCCCTCTGCATCGAGGCAGAAACTAGGTCATTGTGCGCCGGAATGGAGCTAGGGATCGATTCTCCAGCAGTATCTGGCTGAGTGGGGAAAAGGGGCAGGGGTGGAGGAAGGAGAGGGCAGGGAAAGGTACCATTGGACCTGGGAGCCTCCTAGCCTCTTTGAAACACCTGTCCTTGGGGGAGGGCGCCAAAGAAGGGAGTGGGAGCCGTGGAGTACCTGACCAGGGACCAGGACGGGGAGGTGGCTGGCAGGCCCAGAGGCAGAGATGTTGGGGGTCTCTTGGCCTGGGGCAGGTGGGATGGGGAGCCAGATGTTACATGAGCCTCCCTTGGCCCACCCACAGACATCAGCAGGCCAAAGAAACGGTGACCTCTTGCATTGAGGTCATGGAGCTGGACTGTTTACAAAGGCTTTCATGTTCCTACCTGTGCCACTCGGCAGTTGTTTTAACAGAGGAACAGCTGAGAGGGATTAAAATCCTAAAGGCCGAACGGTGAGGCTGCCATACCCACTTCCTGTGGTCTCCACAGACCCACGTCACAAGACCTTGCCTGTTGCCATGAAAACAGGTAGGAAGTGCCTTCCACTTTGGTTTTTCCCCTTGGAGGTACTGGGTGCGGTTGTGGGGAAATTAGGTATTAATATCTACAGTTCCAAAAGGTGTGCGTGCCCCGGAGAGAGGAGAGGAGGCCCAGAATTCATTCCCGGATTGGAGATGATTTGGTTCCCATGGCTGGGGCAGCCATGAGCCTCCTTTGGTGTTATATTAGCTAAAAGGCTGGGGACCCGGGAGCAGGACACAGTGGGGCGCCCCCATGGGGAATTGTCTGTTTTATGGGGACCCGTATGCCCGTCCATGTGTCTGTTAGTCCTGCGTGTGTGTCTGTGCGTGGGTCCCTGATGGGGTTCCTGAGTTGTGGAGGAGGTGGCTCTGGATGTGGGGCGTGCCCGCGTGAATCTCAGTGTGTTCGGAGCCCACAACAGAAGTTCCTGCGTCAGGCTCCCCTGAATGCAAGGAGCATGCGTTTCTCGGCCAAGCACAGCCACGCACAGGCTCTGCGTGTAAGGAGTGTCCCCTCTGCATCGAGGCAGAAACTAGGTCATTGTGCGCCGGAATGGAGCTAGGGATCGATTCTCCAGCAGTATCTGGCTGAGTGGGGAAAAGGGGCAGGGGTGGAGGAAGGAGAGGGCAGGGAAAGGTACCATTGGACCTGGGAGCCTCCTAGCCTCTTTGAAACACCTGTCCTTGGGGGAGGGCGCCAAAGAAGGGAGTGGGAGCCGTGGAGTACCTGACCAGGGACCAGGACGGGGAGGTGGCTGGCAGGCCCAGAGGCAGAGATGTTGGGGGTCTCTTGGCCTGGGGCAGGTGGGATGGGGAGCCAGATGTTACATGAGCTGGCCAGCTGTCTGGGGCTTTTGGTAAAAAATGTCTTTTTTCCTGATATTCCTCCTGCCTGACACCTCCAGATCTGCTGGAGCCAGAGCCCATAACAACACACCTCCCTCCCTTCCCTCTTCCTCTACCTCCCCCTGGGCGTGAGGCAAAGCTGCAGGTGGGCCCAGAGTCGTCCCTCACGTGGGTGGGGAAGAGAGCTGAGGGGCGTCTGATCTGATGGGAGAGTAAGGGTTAGATTTGGGTTAAGAAAAGGATGGACGGCATCTGTCTCCAGATATTGCTGGGGAGGGGGAACCTACACTTTTTCTCTGGGGAAGGACACGGACCCGGCTGCATGGGAAGGATCTCTTACCCCAGGGAGGGAGATTCCTTACTCCTCTGGGACCTGAGTGCCCCCAGCCAGGGAGATGCTCTTTTGTCCACTCCCCCAGTGTTAGACACCCCGTGTTTGGGATCCCTAAGCCCTAAGCCCACGGCCTTCCATGTCCTCAGGTGTAATGGGATCAGGGAGTGTGAATGCCAGGGCCCTGGAGAGGGCAGTGGGCCCTTCCCAATGCCAGGCCTCTCTAGGGAGGGCATGCTCGCCCGTGTCAGAGCCCCGTGCCGGCCCTGCCGCCAGCTCCCACTTCCTCCTCCATCTGAGCTGTCGCAGAAGCAGCAGCACCTTCTCTCGCAACACCTTCCAAGCCGGGGCCCAGCCAAGTACCACCCAGCCCACGGCAAGCAGGCACACAGCAGCCCCAGAGCTGGCGCACTCGTGGCTCCTACCCCTCCCTTCTGCTGCCTCCTCCAGCCCCTCCCTGCCTGCCTTCTGCCTCCCAGGGAGGCTGTGGAGAGCCCCCTGCTCTGTCTGGGGCCCCCACTTCAGCCCTCTTTAGGTCAGGGGCTTCCTTTTCAGGGCCATACCAGCCCGTGTGAGCTCCGTGTCACCCTGGGCCCCTGTGTGGCATCCCCTTGGTCCTTTGTGGTACCAGGTCAGTGCAGACCCCTGCGACTGCTGTGGGCTCCATCTCACTCTGGACCAAAGCAGGCTCCACTTGGGTCTACTTCCTTGTGGGCTCCATGATATATTTTTTTTTTTTAGCAGGGGGATTTTTTTTAAAAAATTATTTATTTATTTATGGCTATTCTGGGCTTTCACTGCTGCCACAGGCTCTTCTCTAGTTGCAGAGAGTAGGGGCTACTCTCTACTTGAGATGAGCAGGCTTCTTGTTGCAGTGATTTCTCTTGTTGTGAACACGGGCTTCAGTAGTTGTGGCCCATGGACTCCATAGGTGTGGCTCCAAGGCTCTAGAGCCCAGACTCCATAGGTGCGGCTCATGGGCTTTGTTGCTCCGCATCATGTGGGATCTTTCCCAGATCAGAGATCGAACCTGTGTCTCCTGCATTGGCAGGCAAATTTTTCACCACTGAGCTACCAGGGAAGACCTCCATGATATCCTGAAGCAACGTAAGCCTTCTATTAGTTCAAAACCTCCCTCCTCCACCCCCTCCCCGGCTCCTGTTGCTCCAGGTCCTGTAGGTGCCTTCCTGTGGACGGCTGTGGGCTCCTTGACATTCTGGGCTAGGAGTTCCATGTCAGCTTGGGGCCAGCAGGTGCCACGTGGTTCTCATTCCTTGATCCACTGGACACCGTGGATAGGCAACATCTTCATCAGCAGCCTGGACCTCTCAGGACCCCTGGGGGTGCTTTGTCCATCTGAGCCAAAGTGAGCGCCATGTTCTAATTCCTTGCAGAGCATGGTTGCTCAGTTGGGGGTCCGTGGACCAGTCTCATTGATATCACCTAAGACTTGCTGGAAATGCAGAGTCTCAGGCCCCACCCTGGCCCTCTGAATCAGAGCCTGCCTAGGTAGCAAGACCTCGGAGGTGTGTCGTGCACATTCAAGTTTGAGCGGCACCATTGTCAAGTTCATGTCCATCTGGATCAAGGTGGAATTACCTTGACCCAATGCTATATGAGCTCCGTAACCTCCCCGGCCAACGTGGGCGCCAAATTAAAGAGTTCCCAGCGCTGCCTGGGAGCTGAAGTGCTCTCCCTGTGGTTCCCCAGGCCGCTGCCTCCCTCCATCTCACCTTTCTTTACTTCCTCTCTGAGACCTTACCTCTGACCAACTTCCTTTTTCAAAAACCAGAGGCTTGTTCCTCTGTCCTGAGTACCCTGGTCCCCTCCAGACAGAAGCCAGGCACAAAGGGCATTTGTCATCCTCCACTCTGAGCTGGGCTTTGGGGGTCCGCCTGACCCCCCTCCCCACCAACCTCCCGCTGACCTCAGGCCACCCGAGCTGGAGGCCCCTGCTGTAACTTTCCGTCCCTGCTGTTCTCTGCCTTAGACACACGCTGCGCAGATAGATCCAACGTCTATATCTATATATACTTCTCACCCCCCACCCCCAGACGGCGTGCGTCTCCTCTGCCAGGCTGTGGTTGTGCAGTCTGTCGCTCGTGAAGGCACTGTCTCGGATTCGCATCTTTAATATTTTATCCAGGAAGCGCTCCTGGCTGGGGCCCGGGGAGCTGGTGTGAAGCTGACAGAATGTCAGGCCCCAGAATGGTTGCTCATGGGGGATGGTGGTGGGACGAGAGCCGGGTGGGGGGTGGGCTGTGGACAGGAGAGTGGTGACGCCAGTTCTTGGCTGCTGACCTAGACGTCCATATTAGGGTGGGGGCGGGGAGAACACCTCCGCAGTCAGCAGCTCCAGCCTGCACAGAGAGCCACCCCCGACCCCTTCCCGGGGCAGAGCCATCGCCAAAGGCTGATGTGAACTTGCTTTATAGGTTCAGCGACTTGAGGTTCAGGTCTTGGGCCGTTTCAGTGTCTGGGGATTTTCTGGTGGGGAGAGGCGCTTGCTCCTTGGGGAGGCAGCGAGGAGCTCACCTTCTTATCTGGTTTCCTCCATACACAGGGGAAACCGTGGAGGAAGACAGAGTGGGAGGGAGAGCTGGGCAGGAGAGAGCAGGTCTGGCTGGTGCTGGGTGACCTTGAGGTGTCATTGAGCTGGCTGGCTCCTGTGAGTGACAGGGAAGAATCATCAGCAGTTTCCTTCCCTCTCTGGCAGGTTGGAGATCTGAGTTAGTCGCAAGCCGAGCAGAATATTGACAGCGATTCCTTCTGTTCCCAGATATTTGTAAAGAACTTAGCAGGCGGGCGGGGGAGCGGAGGGAGAAAGATGAGGCTCTGGCCCTAGGGCAGATGGAAAAATCTGAAGATGGAAGGGGGATGGGGAGAGCAGACAGACACAGGCCTTTCATTCCGACCCTTGTGAGGCATGAAATGCCTGATTGTGCCGGTGGCCTGAGGGTTCAGTGGGGCCTGAGGGTCAGGAAGTGGGGGGCAGGGGAGGGAGAGGCAGCTCCATCCCCGAAGCCCCTCGGGGAACAAGATCCCCACTCTTTCTGCTGTAGTCTGGCAAGGCTGTGCTGGAAAGGGCTTCTCAGAGGAGGAGGATGGGGCGTGGCCCCAGGCCCCGCTCCCCTCCCCCACCCCCTTGCCAAGTTTGGGGGCCTGGAGGTTTGTCCGTGCGGGGCTCAGCCCTGGTAGGGGGCGGGGGCCAGTGTGGGTGTGTGATTACCCCTTGGCCTGCAGCCTGCAGCCAGGACCTCTCTCTGCCCCAGAGCTGAATGCTCCGCCCTCAGGGGCTCCTGGGAAAGTTCTTCCTGGTGTCTTGCCTCAGTTCTTTGCGGCTGCCACTTTGGAGCCATTACTCTCTGTTGTGCTCTCTGGAGGGATTAGAACCCTCATTTTCTGGGGTTTCTTCTGTCTCCTCTACCCAGGAAGAGGCATCATGATCTGACTGGGAAGCCTGGAGGCCTGGTCTGCCTCTCTGGTCCATTCTCCTGCCCACATACCTAGAGGGCTTGGCCTCTATGTAAAGTGATACCCTCAGGTGAGCATCTCCAGCATCCAACTGCTAATATGGAACTGGGAGCTTAGAGGATATGAAGCACCCATGAAGGATGACACCAAGCTGCACACCAAAGCATGAATATGTTACCTATTAGGGAGCCCTCGGCTTTCACAGTGTCCCCCATCTCCATCAGCAGTTTGCAAACGCCTTTCACCCTTGGGACTTTTGGTCCAAAGGATATCACGTAAAAGCAGAGAGAAACAAAACCAAGACAAGTGCAGTTGCTGTGGGTGGAGGGTCAGGGAGACCTGCCTGTCCTACTCCTTGGAAATCTTCCCACCCTCTCCCACCATCCCATAGGGGCTCCCAAGAGGCCCTGCAGGACCCCCAGTGCTTGGCAACTAGAAAAACACTGATTTGCAAAATCTAGTTTCTTAACTCTTGGAAGCTGCCGATGGAAGGGAATAGGGACCAGAGCGAAAGAGAAGAGTGTATGTGACAGTCCCACAGGAGACAACTGGAAGACAAAGGAAAGAGGTGGAATCATGCTCAGAGGCAGCTCCATCCCGAAGCCCCTCGGGAACAAGATCCCCACTCTTTCTGCTGTAGTCTGGCAAGGCTGTGCTGGAAAGGGCTTCTCAGAGGAGGAGGATGGGGCGTGGCCCCAGGCCCGCTCCTCCCCACCCCTTGCCAAGTTTGGGGCCTGGAGGTTTGTCCGTGCGGGGCTCAGCCCTGGTAGGGGGCGGGGGCCAGTGTGGGTGTGTGATTACCCCTTGGCCTGCAGCCTGCAGCCAGGACCTCTCTCTGCCCCAGAGCTGAATGCTCCGCCCTCAGGGGCTCCTGGGAAAGTTCTTCCTGGTGTCTTGCCTCAGTTCTTTGCGGCTGCCACTTTGGAGCCATTACTCTCTGTTGTGCTCTCTGGAGGGATTAGAACCCTCATTTTCTGGGGTTTCTTCTGTCTCCTCTACCCAGGAAGAGGCATCATGATCTGACTGGGAAGCCTGGAGGCCTGGTCTGCCTCTCTGGTCCATTCTCCTGCCCACATACCTAGAGGGCTTGGCCTCTATGTAAAGTGATACCCTCAGGTGAGCATCTCCAGCATCCAACTGCTAATATGGAACTGGGAGCTTAGAGGATATGAAGCACCCATGAAGGATGACACCAAGCTGCACACCAAAGCATGAATATGTTACCTATTAGGGAGCCCTCGGCTTTCACAGTGTCCCCCATCTCCATCAGCAGTTTGCAAACGCCTTTCACCCTTGGGACTTTTGGTCCAAAGGATATCACGTAAAAGCAGAGAGAAACAAAACCAAGACAAGTGCAGTTGCTGTGGGTGGAGGGTCAGGGAGACCTGCCTGTCCTACTCCTTGGAAATCTTCCCACCCTCTCCCACCATCCCATAGGGGCTCCCAAGAGGCCCTGCAGGACCCCCAGTGCTTGGCAACTAGAAAAACACTGATTTGCAAAATCTAGTTTCTTAACTCTTGGAAGCTGCCGATGGAAGGGAATAGGGACCAGAGCGAAAGAGAAGAGTGTATGTGACAGTCCCACAGGAGACAACTGGAAGACAAAGGAAAGAGGTGGAATCATGCTCAGAGGCAGACTCGCAAGCCTGAAGGGCTCAAGACCATTAGTTTGGGGGCGACCTTGATTGCATCTCAAGAATCTCCAGGGAGGGGACGGGACTCATGCTCAGAGCAGGGGCATTGTGCATCAAGGGGAGATTAGGGTTGGTGGAAAGGAATTAGATAAGAAAGTTGAGAAAGATTGCCTCCTTTCCACGATGGTTAAAACACAAAAGTATGGAACAAATTGGATCCTCAAAGGTGAACCCTGAACTCCTGGGACATGTTGACTCATTCAGAGCTCACAGCAGGGGTTGTCAGGTGAGAAATGTTCGTCTAGACTCAAGATGATATCTGAGTCTTTACCGTGTCTATTTATCCCCCCACCAGAGTGTGTTCCCAGAAGTTGGAAATAATGTCTACTACTTGTCTACTGCCTCTGCCTCTGGACTTTATGCAGAATGGGTGCTTCACAAGTATTTACTAGGTGAGTGTGCAGTAAGTGATCTACCTGGGTATGGTAACCAGTCCCCTTCTTCCAGGCCAGAGCCCAGTTTGCCTGGCGGGAGGCGTATGTTATTCTTCAGTTTAGTTAATGAATCCTGCAAGGGATCTTGACCCCAGGCAACCCTGGGAGAAAGCTGGGAAGGGTGCGCCCAAAAGTGCCTGAGCTGTTGACTCAAAAAGAACAGATGCTCATTCGCAATGCAATTTACATATCATTTGCATATTGCTTTGACTATAATTTGCATGCTGCTCCTTTAAAGTCAAAAGGCACGCTGGGCCTGCCTTTTCCACCTCTGTCCCTCCACTCTTTTTTTGGTCCCTCTATGGGGGAATATTCACCTGTTGGACCCACATTTAGTTAGACTCCTGAGGACCAGGCACAAAAACAACTTAGGAAACCCATTCATGGTAAGATACAAAAACAGAAATAAAAAGCAGGCCACTTGTATTTTGCCCATTTCTTGTGGTCCAGATTCTGACCTTTGGTAGCCACGTGTTTGAGTTTCAACTCGGCCTCTGCTCCTCCATGAACTGCATGATCTTGGGCAAATTCTTTCATTTCTGCCCCTCAATGCCCTCATCTGTGAAATGATGCCCTCATCTGTGAAATGGGAGTCATGATGGAGTTAATGGGATGATTCAGTAAGAGAATCTATTAAAGTGCCAGGCATCTGGTAGGCACACAAGAAATGGTGACTGTGTTACTTACCATAAAGTCTGGTTTCTTTGAAGCAGCTGTTGCTGGGAGAAGCTGCTTTTCTGAACTGCTTGCTCTGTGGTTCTTCCCTTAGCTGATCTCTCTCCTTTTTGAAACTCTGCTCTTGCCTTGTATGCAGGATTTCCTTCCTGCCAGCCAATCTTTATGGTCCTGATTCCTTCTCACCTGCCTACCTCGAAGGTTTGAAGGGTCCCAGAGCTTGTTCCGAGGCCCCTTCACCTTTTCTCTCTGGGTGTCCATGGGTTCAACCATGGCAAGAACTCTCAATTATTTCTCTAGCCTGGAGACTTATAATCCACACCTACATGGTATTTCCACTTGATGTCTAAAAGGCATCTTAAAATCAACATAGTGATTTCTAATCCTTTTCCTTTCCCAGGCTTTCCCACTTCGGAAAATGATACTGTCATCTCCCTAGTTGCTCAAGCCCCGAAGCTCAGAATCAGTCTTTGATTCCTCTCTCCCTCATTCCCTGTTTTAGTTATCTCTTACTATGGAACACATTACTCTCAACATTTAGTGGCTTAAATTGATAAGTATTTATGGTCTCATATAAGATATACTTCTTTGAGTCAGAAATCTGGAAATGACTTAGGTGGGCTCAAGGTCTCTTATGAGGTTTCAGTCAAGATGTTAGTGTAGAGGACTCCCTGATGGTCCAGTGGTTGAGAGTCTGTCTGCCAATGCAAGGGACACGGATATGATCCCTGGTCCGGGAAGATTCCACATGCCTTGGAGCAACTAAGCCTGTGTGCCACAGCGACTGAGCCCCATGCTCTGGAGTCCATGCTCTGCAATAAGAGAAGCCACCAAGCCTACGCACTACAACTAGAGACTCGTCCTGCTCGCTGCAACTAGAGAAAGCCCTCCAGCAGTGACAAAGACCCAGTGCCACCAAAACCAAATAAATAATAAATAAAAGTTAAAGAAAAATGTCATTGAGGATGTAATCATCAAAAGGCTTGCCTGGGGGCTTCCCTGGTGGTCCAGTGGGTAAGGACACCGCCTTGCAGTGCAAGGGGCACCGGTTCGATCCCTGGCCTGGGAAGATCCCACGTGCCGCGGAGCGGCTGGACCCATGTGTCCAATTACCGAGCCGGAGCTCTGGAGCGCATGCGCCCAGAGCCAGTGCTCTGCGACAACAGAGGCCACCGCGATGGGAGGCCCACATGGGCCAAAGAACAAAGATGGATGAAAATAGAGAAATGAAAGACCAATAGAAGTGGCCTGCCTGCCCCCCTCCCACCCCCACCAGCCCCCGCCCCCCAAAAGAGGCTTGCCTGGGCTGGAGGATCTGCTTCCTAGGGCATGCACTCACATGCCTGGTAAGTTGATGCTGATGATTGGCAGGAAGGCTACCTTCCTTGCCACATAGACATCACAGAGCTGCTTGATGTCTAAAGGCATCTTAAAATCAACATAGTGATTTCTAATCCTTTTCCTTTCCCAGGCTTTCCCACTTCGGAAAATGATACTGTCATCTCCCTAGTTGCTCAAGCCCGAAGCTCAGAATCAGTCTTTGATTCCTCTCTCCCTCATTCCCTGTTTTAGTTATCTCTTACTATGGAACACATTACTCTCAACATTTAGTGGCTTAAATTGATAAGTATTTATGGTCTCATATAAGATATACTTCTTTGAGTCAGAAATCTGGAAATGACTTAGGTGGGCTCAAGGTCTCTTATGAGGTTTCAGTCAAGATGTTAGTGTAGAGGACTCCCTGATGGTCCAGTGGTTGAGAGTCTGTCTGCCAATGCAAGGGACACGGATATGATCCCTGGTCCGGGAAGATTCCACATGCCTTGGAGCAACTAAGCCTGTGTGCCACAGCGACTGAGCCCCATGCTCTGGAGTCCATGCTCTGCAATAAGAGAAGCCACCAAGCCTACGCACTACAACTAGAGACTCGTCCTGCTCGCTGCAACTAGAGAAAGCCCTCCAGCAGTGACAAAGACCCAGTGCCACCAAAACCAAATAAATAATAAATAAAAGTTAAAGAAAAATGTCATTGAGGATGTAATCATCAAAAGGCTTGCCTGGGGGCTTCCCTGGTGGTCCAGTGGGTAAGGACACCGCCTTGCAGTGCAAGGGGCACCGGTTCGATCCCTGGCCTGGGAAGATCCCACGTGCCGCGGAGCGGCTGGACCCATGTGTCCAATTACCGAGCCGGAGCTCTGGAGCGCATGCGCCCAGAGCCAGTGCTCTGCGACAACAGAGGCCACCGCGATGGGAGGCCCACATGGGCCAAAGAACAAAGATGGATGAAAATAGAGAAATGAAAGACCAATAGAAGTGGCCTGCCTGCCCCCCTCCCACCCCCACCAGCCCCCGCCCCCCAAAAGAGGCTTGCCTGGGCTGGAGGATCTGCTTCCTAGGGCATGCACTCACATGCCTGGTAAGTTGATGCTGATGATTGGCAGGAAGGCTACCTTCCTTGCCACATAGACATCACAGAGCTGCTTGAGTGTCCTGCCAACATGGCAGCTGGCTTTCTCAGAATGAGTGATCTAAGAGAGACCAGAGAGCAATCTGCAGTCCCTCCTCTGATCTCGTCTTGAAAGTCTCACACTGTGACTTCTGTCATGTGCTGTTTGTTAGATACAAGTCACAAAGTCCAGCCCGTGTTCAAGGGGAGGAGAATTAAGCTCTGTTTCTTGAAGGGAGGCATGTCAGAGAATTCGTGGGCATATTTTAAAACCACTACCGTGTGTTTCCAAAATGGTGGCAGCGATGGATGTGGATACCCTGAGTGGCTCCAACAGCGGCATGGGCAAGAAGCGCTTTGAAGCGAAAAAGTGGAGGGCAGTAGCCCTCTGGGCCTGGAATATCGTGGTTGATAACTGTGCCATCTGCAGGAACCACATTATGGATCTTTGTCTAGAATGTCAAGCCAACCATGTGTCTACGACTTCTGAAGAGTGCACCGTGGCGTGGGGCATCCGTAACCATGCTTTTCACTTCCACTGCATCTCTCGTTGGCTCAAAACACAACAGGTGTGTCCGTTGGACAACAGAGAGTGGGAATTTAAAAAGCAGCCATATTGTATTCTATGTCAAATAAAATTCAGCTGGATTCTAGAAAAAAAAAAAAACCCACTACCTAAAATATCCTGAGTTATCTACTTCCCCTCATCTCCCCTGCCATCAGCCCAGTCCTCCTCATGCTCATCACTCACCTCTGCTATGGCAGTGGCCTCCTGACTGACTGATTTTTTTTTTTAAAGCATTTCAAAACTTTTCATTTAATATTGGAGTACAGGTGATTAACAATGTTGTGATAGGGCTTTCCTGTAGTTCAGTGGTAGGGAGTTTGCCTGCCAATGCAGGAGACACGGGTTTGACCCCTGATCCGGGAAGATCCCACATGCTGTGGGGCAACAAAGCCCTTGAGCTGAAACTCTGGAGCCTGTGCTCTAGGAGCCTCAGAGCCGAAACTATGGAGCCCATGTGCCACAACGACTGAAGCCCGTGCGCCCTAGAGCCCGAGTTCCACAACAAGAGAAGTCCCCACAACAAGAGAAGTCCCCACAACAAGAGAAGTCCCCGCTCACCTCAACTAGAGAGGAGCCCCCACTCCTGTGGCAGCAGTGAAAACCCAGAATAGCCAAAAATAAATAAATAAATAAATAAATAAATAAATAAATAAATAAATAAAAAAAAACCGATGTTGTGATAGTTTCAGGCCCACAGTAGAGCCACTCAGCCATACATATACATGTATCCATCCTCTGCCAGGGGTTTCCCTGGTGGCTCAGACAGTAAAGAATCCACCTGAAATGTGGGAGACCCAAGTTCAATCCCTGGGTGGGGCAGATCCCCTGGATGGCAACCCACTCCAGTAGTCTTGCCTGGAGAATCCTATGGACAGAGGAGCCTGGCAGGCTACAGCCGGACACGACTGAGCGACTAAGCACAGCACAGTGCCTTCTCCCTCTGACTCCCCTTTCACCCAGGCTGCCACATAACATTGAGCAGAGTTCCTAGTGATAGACAGTAAGTCTTTGTTGGTTATCCATTCTAAATTTAGCATTGTGAATGTGCTGATTGACTTTCTGGCTACCACGCCTGCCCCTCCACAATCCATTCTCCACAAAGCAGCAGGGGACAATCTCAATCCCATATGGGGGTTCTAGTTAGTGATGGTGAATTGCATCTTCTTTACCTTTTAAGATCCCACTAAAATGGTAATAAAGAAAGAAGGAAGGCATAAATCTATAAGGACAGAAAAAATGATATCTCAATAGAGAAAGGATTCTAGCAGCATTTTGGAAGGTTAGCAGTGGACTGAGAATGAGTCATAGATTTAGTGATGGGGACAGAGGAAGACAGGGGATAAGAAGAGGCAAGGGGATTCGGAAGCATAAGAGTACAGAGGGAGAGGTGATCAGAGGTAGAGAACAGTTGATTCTCCACAAGTGCTCTGCATTTCAAAACTTTTCATTTAATATTGGAGTACAGGTGATTAACAATGTTGTGATAGGGCTTTCCTGTAGTTCAGTGGTAGGGAGTTTGCCTGCCAATGCAGGAGACACGGGTTTGACCCCTGATCCGGGAAGATCCCACATGCTGTGGGGCAACAAAGCCCTTGAGCTGAAACTCTGGAGCCTGTGCTCTAGGAGCCTCAGAGCCGAAACTATGGAGCCCATGTGCCACAACGACTGAAGCCCGTGCGCCCTAGAGCCCGAGTTCCACAACAAGAGAAGTCCCCACAACAAGAGAAGTCCCCACAACAAGAGAAGTCCCCGCTCACCTCAACTAGAGAGGAGCCCCCACTCCTGTGGCAGCAGTGAAAACCCAGAATAGCCAAAAATAAATAAATAAATAAATAAATAAATAAATAAATAAATAAATAAAAAAAAACCGATGTTGTGATAGTTTCAGGCCCACAGTAGAGCCACTCAGCCATACATATACATGTATCCATCCTCTGCCAGGGGTTTCCCTGGTGGCTCAGACAGTAAAGAATCCACCTGAAATGTGGGAGACCCAAGTTCAATCCCTGGGTGGGGCAGATCCCCTGGATGGCAACCCACTCCAGTAGTCTTGCCTGGAGAATCCTATGGACAGAGGAGCCTGGCAGGCTACAGCCGGACACGACTGAGCGACTAAGCACAGCACAGTGCCTTCTCCCTCTGACTCCCCTTTCACCCAGGCTGCCACATAACATTGAGCAGAGTTCCTAGTGATAGACAGTAAGTCTTTGTTGGTTATCCATTCTAAATTTAGCATTGTGAATGTGCTGATTGACTTTCTGGCTACCACGCCTGCCCCTCCACAATCCATTCTCCACAAAGCAGCAGGGGACAATCTCAATCCCATATGGGGGTTCTAGTTAGTGATGGTGAATTGCATCTTCTTTACCTTTTAAGATCCCACTAAAATGGTAATAAAGAAAGAAGGAAGGCATAAATCTATAAGGACAGAAAAAATGATATCTCAATAGAGAAAGGATTCTAGCAGCATTTTGGAAGGTTAGCAGTGGACTGAGAATGAGTCATAGATTTAGTGATGGGGACAGAGGAAGACAGGGGATAAGAAGAGGCAAGGGGATTCGGAAGCATAAGAGTAGGCAGAGGTGCAGAGGTGAGTCAGAGGGTAGATGAACAGTTGACCTTCTCCACAAGTGCTCTGCACAGAAAGGCAGAAGACCAGAATTTTCTTATCAGGAGAAACTGCAAGGCTCTGAAGAAAAATTCCATAGAGTAATGTTTGGAGGATTTCCAGCGAAACAGTTGGCTCTCTGCCCAGTCACTAAAAAGCAAAATCCACCAGTAAAAAACCCTCACTTCTGCCTATGGAACTTTCAGGCTGCTTATAAAGCTTTTCATTAAATACAAATGGTTGAGCAAGAATCACCTGACAAGCAAAGAAAACGCTTGTGTCCTGGGAAACAGACATCAAATGGAGTTAGGAGTGCATGAAACTTACTGTGGGTAATGCTGGTGGATAGTCTTCAGACTGTGATGCAGGACTGACCTGTGAGAGGGAAGAGGGGGAAGGAGAGAGGACTGGGGAGGAGGAATCCCAGTGCAGCGTCTCAGCCAGAGCTTCTCTAGGGGAGAGACCCTGCTGGGCTGAAGTGTCAGGGGTGGTAAAACCCCCCACCGAGCTGGGTAATTGGCTGGAGTTGCCTGAGGAAAGTGTGTCCTCAGTTCAAACACTGCAGTTGATTCAGAAATCTGTAGAAGCTGAAGTCTGTCAGCTGACAGCCCTCCTCAAGGCAACTGCTCTCTTGAAGTGAGATCTGGGTGGTGCATTTCCGTGGCTGCTACAATCCCAGCATGAAAAGGAAAGACAAAAAAGGAACAAAAGCTAAGGAAACAGTGGGAAAAATCCAACCAACTTAAACACACACCCTCCTGGTAGTTAATATGCTCTGATAATTATTTTATTTTTAATAATTATTTTAGAAAGAATGGCTTTCCCAGTGGCTCAGCAGATTGAGAATCTGCCGGCATTTCAGGAGACACAAGAGACACAGATTTGATCCCTGGGTCAGGAAAATCCCCTGGAGAAGGAAATAGCAACCCACTCCAGTATTCTTGCCTGGGAAACCAATGGACAGAGGAGCCTGGCAGGCTACAGAATAGAATGCAGTGAAAAAGAACTATAAAGAAAAAGAAAGAGTTCTTTATTAAATAGACAACAGAATGGCTGAAGAAATAAAAAAATCACTGGGAGAGTAGCAGAACAAAGAGACAAAGAGGGCTTCCCTGGTGGCCCAGTGGGTAAGGACACCACCTTGCACAGAAAGGCAGAAGACCAGAATTTTCTTATCAGGAGAAACTGCAAGGCTCTGAAGAAAAATTCCATAGAGTAATGTTTGGAGGATTTCCAGCGAAACAGTTGGCTCTCTGCCCAGTCACTAAAAAGCAAAATCCACCAGTAAAAAACCCTCACTTCTGCCTATGGAACTTTCAGGCTGCTTATAAAGCTTTTCATTAAATACAAATGGTTGAGCAAGAATCACCTGACAAGCAAAGAAAACGCTTGTGTCCTGGGAAACAGACATCAAATGGAGTTAGGAGTGCATGAAACTTACTGTGGGTAATGCTGGTGGATAGTCTTCAGACTGTGATGCAGGACTGACCTGTGAGAGGGAAGAGGGGGAAGGAGAGAGGACTGGGGAGGAGGAATCCCAGTGCAGCGTCTCAGCCAGAGCTTCTCTAGGGGAGAGACCCTGCTGGGCTGAAGTGTCAGGGGTGGTAAAACCCCCCACCGAGCTGGGTAATTGGCTGGAGTTGCCTGAGGAAAGTGTGTCCTCAGTTCAAACACTGCAGTTGATTCAGAAATCTGTAGAAGCTGAAGTCTGTCAGCTGACAGCCCTCCTCAAGGCAACTGCTCTCTTGAAGTGAGATCTGGGTGGTGCATTTCCGTGGCTGCTACAATCCCAGCATGAAAAGGAAAGACAAAAAAGGAACAAAAGCTAAGGAAACAGTGGGAAAAATCCAACCAACTTAAACACACACCCTCCTGGTAGTTAATATGCTCTGATAATTATTTTATTTTTAATAATTATTTTAGAAAGAATGGCTTTCCCAGTGGCTCAGCAGATTGAGAATCTGCCGGCATTTCAGGAGACACAAGAGACACAGATTTGATCCCTGGGTCAGGAAAATCCCCTGGAGAAGGAAATAGCAACCCACTCCAGTATTCTTGCCTGGGAAACCAATGGACAGAGGAGCCTGGCAGGCTACAGAATAGAATGCAGTGAAAAAGAACTATAAAGAAAAAGAAAGAGTTCTTTATTAAATAGACAACAGAATGGCTGAAGAAATAAAAAAATCACTGGGAGAGTAGCAGAACAAAGAGACAAAGAGGGCTTCCCTGGTGGCCCAGTGGGTAAGGACACCACCTTGCAGTGCAAGGGGCGCCGGTTCAATCCCTGGCCTGGGAGGATCCCACGTGCTGCAGAGCGGCTGGATCGATGTGTCCAATTACTGAGCCCAAGCTCTGGAGCGCATGCGCCCAGAGCCAGTGCTCTACAACGAGAGAGGCCACTGCTATGGGAGGCCCACACAGGCCAAAGAACAAAGATGGAAATGAAAGACCAATAGAAGTGGCCCCCCAAAAAGAAAAAAAGACAAAGAGATGAAGTTTGTTGAGTGCCACTAGATGCTAGGCATTGTTCCAGTCTCTGATGATAAGCAGCAGACAAAATCCAAAGCCCTTGCTCTTGAGAGGCTCCTAAGAAGAGAAACATGGGGGAAAAGGTATGGAATACCTACGTGGACCAGTCCAGTAGGTTCAGTGTTGACTGAGGAGTTTCAGAAAAAGAAGACAGAAATGAAGAGGACAGGAAATTGACAAAACGTTTTTTTCTTTTTTAACCAGTTTTTAAATTTTTATTATTTATTTTCATCCATCTTTGTTCTTTGGCCTGTGTAGGCCTCCCATCTCAGTGGCCTCTCTCATTGCAGAGCACTGGCTCTGGGCGCATGTGCTCCAGAGGGCTGACTGGAAATTAGACACACCCGTCCAGCTGCTCCACTGCATGTGGCATCTTTCTGGGCCAGGGATCAACCGATGCCCCCTGCACTACTGCAAGGCGGACTCTTTACCCACTGGACCATCAGGGAAACCCAACAAAAAGTTAATACAAGAAAATGGCACAGAATTGAGGGACATGAATGTTTGAAATGAATGATCTGAACTTCTGCTTTGGTTCAAGATGAAGTAACAGGGAATAGGTTTACTCTCCCATCTGAAACACCTAACAAGCCAGACAAAATATATGAAACGATAAAGTTCAGATATTAGCAATCAGGCAGCATGGGACAATGATCCCTGAGAGAAGAGAAAGCTATAAGCTCTACAGCTGTCCCAGCCTACTGCCTGGAGTGAGCTCCCAGGCCACAGCACAGGAAGGGGTACTCAGGTAGAGCCTGGTGGTCTACCCAAGTGTTGGTAAGTTTATAGTTGTGAACCCCATATGGTAGGTTTAACCTCAACCATATCAGTAATTGCAGTCAACATACATAGTCTAGGGCTTCCCTAGAGGTTCAGTGGTAACGAATTTGCCTGCCAGTTCAGGAGACTTGGTTTCTGTCCCTGGGTTGGGAAGATCCCCTGGAGAAGGAAATGCCAGCCCACTCCAGTATTCTTGCTTGAGAAATCTCATGGACAGAGGAACCTGGCGGGCTATAGCCCATTGAGTCGTAAAAGAGTCAGACACAACTTCAAGACTAAGCAACAACAATACATTGTCTAGATAACCTAATTAAAAGGCAGATAGGGACTTCCCTGGTGGTCCACTGGCTAGGACTCCACGTTCACAGTGCATGGGGCCTGGGTTCGATCCCTGGTCAGGGAACTAGATCCCGCATGCTGCAACTAAGACCTAGGACAGCCAAATAAAAATATAAATAAATAAAATATATTTTAAAAAAAAAGGCAGATAAAAGGAAAGACCCAACTATATGTTGTCTATAGGAAGCCCACTTAAAAATAAAGACACAAGTAGATAAAAAGTAAAACAATAAACCATGCTAACACTAATCAAAAGAATGTTGAAATGACTGTATTAACATGGGATATATCATGCTAATACTAATCAAAAGGTCTATATTAATATCAGAAAAAATAGACTTAAGAGCAAAGATGATCACAAATGATAAAGAGGGCCATTTCATAATGATAACAGGGTCATTTCAACAAGAGGACACAATTCTTTTTTTTTCTTTTTAATAATTATTTTTATTTTAATTTTTACTTCACAACTCTTTTTTTTTTTTTCCACAATTCTTTTTCTACTTAAAAATTTAAAAAATTTAACTGTGGTTGATTAACAATGCTGTGTTAGTTTCAGGTATTCAGCTCCAGGTTCTTTTTCATTATAGATTATACCAAGATATTAAATATTATTCCATGTGCTATACAGTAAATCCTTGTTGTTTATTTTATATATCATTCTGTGTACCTATTAATCCCATATTCCTAATTTATCTCTCTACCTCATCTTTCCCCATTGGTAGCTAGAAGTTTGTTTTCCATGTCTGTGAGTCTGTTTATGTTTTGTAATTAAGCTGATCTGTATTATTTTTTCAGAGTCCACATATAAGTGATATCATACAATAGCTTTCCATGTTTTACTTACTTTACTTAGTACGACAATCTCAAGGTTTATCCAGTTGTTACAAATGGCAATATTTCATTCTCTTTTATGGCTGGATGATATTCTATTATATATGTATACTCTACATTTTTATCAGTTCACTTGTCTATGGACATTTAGTTGTTTCCATACCTTGGCTGTTGTGAATAGGGCTCCAATGAATCTTGGAGTATATGTATCTTTTTTAAAAAATATTTGTTTATTTTTGACTGCATGGGGTTTTAGTTGCAGCACACAAGATCTTGTTTGAGGCCTGTAGAACTTCTCTCTAGATGTGCACAGGCTCCAGAGTACAGGCCTCTGTGGTTGGTGGCCTACAGGCTTAGTGGCCCCGTGGCACGTAGGATCTTAGTTCTGCCCATCCATCTGATCAAGTCCCTTGCATCAGAAGGTGGATTCCCAGCTACTAGATCACCAGGGATGTCCCTGAGGTATATGTATACTTTTAAATTAGAGTTTTGAGCTATTTTAGATATAGGCCCAGAAGTAGGATTGCTGGATCATATGGTAACTCTATTTTTAGTTTTGTAAGGAACCTCCATACCGCTTTCCTTAAGGGCCTCACCAATCTACATTCTCGCAAATAGTTTAGGGGTGTTCCCTTTTCTCCACCTTCTTCTCCAGCATTTATTATTTGTAGACTTTTAAAAACATAATTATAATAGTAAAAGATGTTTATCAGTTTTCACAGTCGATAGCCAGACCAAAAAAAAAAAAAGATAATTACAATTGCAAGCCATATGGGAATATGATTAACCTAACAATATAAAATAATTACATACAATATGGAGGGTCAAGCAGAGTGATGTCACAAGTGGAAGTGGTCAGCCAGTCTATACCTTTTGGTTGGTGAATTTAATCCATTTACATTTAAGGTAATTATCAATATATATGATCCTATTACCATTGTCTTCATTATTTTGGATTTATTTCCTAATTTATCTCTCTACCTCATCTTTCCCCATTGGTAGCTAGAAGTTTGTTTTCCATGTCTGTGAGTCTGTTTATGTTTTGTAATTAAGCTGATCTGTATTATTTTTTCAGAGTCCACATATAAGTGATATCATACAATAGCTTTCCATGTTTTACTTACTTTACTTAGTACGACAATCTCAAGGTTTATCCAGTTGTTACAAATGGCAATATTTCATTCTCTTTTATGGCTGGATGATATTCTATTATATATGTATACTCTACATTTTTATCAGTTCACTTGTCTATGGACATTTAGTTGTTTCCATACCTTGGCTGTTGTGAATAGGGCTCCAATGAATCTTGGAGTATATGTATCTTTTTTAAAAAATATTTGTTTATTTTTGACTGCATGGGGTTTTAGTTGCAGCACACAAGATCTTGTTTGAGGCCTGTAGAACTTCTCTCTAGATGTGCACAGGCTCCAGAGTACAGGCCTCTGTGGTTGGTGGCCTACAGGCTTAGTGGCCCCGTGGCACGTAGGATCTTAGTTCTGCCCATCCATCTGATCAAGTCCCTTGCATCAGAAGGTGGATTCCCAGCTACTAGATCACCAGGGATGTCCCTGAGGTATATGTATACTTTTAAATTAGAGTTTTGAGCTATTTTAGATATAGGCCCAGAAGTAGGATTGCTGGATCATATGGTAACTCTATTTTTAGTTTTGTAAGGAACCTCCATACCGCTTTCCTTAAGGGCCTCACCAATCTACATTCTCGCAAATAGTTTAGGGGTGTTCCCTTTTCTCCACCTTCTTCTCCAGCATTTATTATTTGTAGACTTTTAAAAACATAATTATAATAGTAAAAGATGTTTATCAGTTTTCACAGTCGATAGCCAGACCAAAAAAAAAAAAAGATAATTACAATTGCAAGCCATATGGGAATATGATTAACCTAACAATATAAAATAATTACATACAATATGGAGGGTCAAGCAGAGTGATGTCACAAGTGGAAGTGGTCAGCCAGTCTATACCTTTTGGTTGGTGAATTTAATCCATTTACATTTAAGGTAATTATCAATATATATGATCCTATTACCATTGTCTTCATTATTTTGGATTTATTTCCTATGAAAGTGTTAGTTACTCAGTCATGTCTGAGTCTTTGCAACTCCATGAACTGTAGCCCTCCGGTCTCCTCTGTCCATGGGATTTCCCAGGCAAGAATACTGGAGTTGGTTGGCATTTCCTTTTCCTGGAGATCTTCCCGAGGGATCGAACCCAGGTCTCCCACATTGCAGGCAGATTCTTTACTGTACGAGCCACTTATTTTCTATAGGTAGGTCTTTTCCTTTTCTTGTTTTCTGCCTAGAGAAGTTCCTTTAGCATTTGTTGTAAAGCTGGTTTGGTGGCGCTGAATTCTCTTATCTTTTGCTTGTCTGGAAAGTTTTTGATTTTGCCATCAAATCTGAAGGAGAGTCCTGCTGGGTAGAGTATTCTTGGTTGTAGGTTCTTCCTTTTCACCACTTTAAATTTATCATGCCATTCCCTTCCAGCTTGTAGAATTTCTGTTGAGAAATCAGCTGATAGCCTCATTAAAGTCTCCTTGTATGTTGTCATTTTTCCCTTGTTGCTTTTTTTGGTTTGTTTTAAAGATTTTTTTATTTTTGGCTTCCCTGGGTACTTGATGCTGCACACAGGCTTCCTCTAGTTGCAGCGAGCAGGGGCTACTCTTCATCAAGGTACACAGGCTTCTTTTTTTGGTGGCTTCTCTTGTTTAGAGCACGGGCTCTGGGCATGCGGGCTCTGTGGTTGCAGCTTGCAGGCTCTAGAGTGTGGGCTCAACAGTTGTGGCATGTGAGCTTAGCTGCCCCATGGCATGTTGGATCTTCCTAGACCAGGGATTGTGCCTGTATTCTCTGCATTGGCAGGCGGATTCTTAACCACTGGACCACCAGGAACGCCCCTTCTCTTGTTGCTTTTAATATTTTATCGTTGTCTTAAATTTTTTTTTTTTTTTTACTTTTTTTGGGGGAGATGGGTTGGGGAGGGAGCGGGCAGGCCACTTCTATTGGTCTTTCATTTATCTATTTTCATCCATCTTTGTTCTTTGGCCCGTGTGGGCCTCCCATTGCAGTGGCCTCTGTTGTCATAGAGCACCGGCTCTAGGCGCAAACTGGACATTGGTCCAGCCGCTCCGTGGCACGTGGGATCTTCACGGGCCAGAGATTGAACTGGCACCCCTTGCACTGCAAGGCGGTGTCCTTACCCACTGGACCACCAGGGAAGCCCTGTCTTTAATTTTTGTTAGTTTGATTACTATGTGTTTTGCTGTCTTCCTCCTTGGATTTATCCTGCCTGGGACTCTCTGTGATTCCTGGACTTGGTTGATTTTTTCTTTTCTCATGTTAGAGGAGTTTTCAGCTATTATCTCTTCAAATATTCCATCAGGTCCTTTCTCTCTCACTCTCTCTTTTCTCCTTCTGGAACCCCAATAATGAGGATGTTGGTACATTTAATGTCGTCCTAGAAGTCTCTTAGACTGTCTTCATTTCTTTTCCTTCCTTTTTCTTTATTCTATTCTATGGCAGTGATTTCCATCACTCTGTCCTCCAGGTCATTTATCCATTTTTAGTTATTCTGGCCACGATCTTGCATTCCTTCCGTTGTAGAATTTTTTGAGATCAGCTGATAGCCTCATTAAAGTCTCCTTGTATGTTGTCATTTTTCCCTTGTTGCTTTTTTTGGTTTGTTTTAAAGATTTTTTTATTTTTGGCTTCCCTGGGTACTTGATGCTGCACACAGGCTTCCTCTAGTTGCAGCGAGCAGGGGCTACTCTTCATCAAGGTACACAGGCTTCTTTTTTTGGTGGCTTCTCTTGTTTAGAGCACGGGCTCTGGGCATGCGGGCTCTGTGGTTGCAGCTTGCAGGCTCTAGAGTGTGGGCTCAACAGTTGTGGCATGTGAGCTTAGCTGCCCCATGGCATGTTGGATCTTCCTAGACCAGGGATTGTGCCTGTATTCTCTGCATTGGCAGGCGGATTCTTAACCACTGGACCACCAGGAACGCCCCTTCTCTTGTTGCTTTTAATATTTTATCGTTGTCTTAAATTTTTTTTTTTTTTTTACTTTTTTTGGGGGAGATGGGTTGGGGAGGGAGCGGGCAGGCCACTTCTATTGGTCTTTCATTTATCTATTTTCATCCATCTTTGTTCTTTGGCCCGTGTGGGCCTCCCATTGCAGTGGCCTCTGTTGTCATAGAGCACCGGCTCTAGGCGCAAACTGGACATTGGTCCAGCCGCTCCGTGGCACGTGGGATCTTCCCGGGCCAGAGATTGAACTGGCACCCCTTGCACTGCAAGGCGGTGTCCTTACCCACTGGACCACCAGGGAAGCCCTGTCTTTAATTTTTGTTAGTTTGATTACTATGTGTTTTGCTGTCTTCCTCCTTGGATTTATCCTGCCTGGGACTCTCTGTGATTCCTGGACTTGGTTGATTTTTTCTTTTCTCATGTTAGAGGAGTTTTCAGCTATTATCTCTTCAAATATTCCATCAGGTCCTTTCTCTCTCACTCTCTCTTTTCTCCTTCTGGAACCCCAATAATGAGGATGTTGGTACATTTAATGTCGTCCTAGAAGTCTCTTAGACTGTCTTCATTTCTTTTCCTTCCTTTTTCTTTATTCTATTCTATGGCAGTGATTTCCATCACTCTGTCCTCCAGGTCATTTATCCATTCTTCTGCTTCAGTTATTCTGCTATTGATTCCTTCTAGTGTGTTATGTATCTCTGTTTCTTTGTTCTCTGGTCTTTGGTAAACATTTCTTATTTGCCTCTATTCTTTTTCTGAGATCCTGCATCATCTTCACCATCATTATTCTGAATTCTTTTCCTGGAAGGTTGCCTGCCTCCATTTCATTTAGTTGTGTTTCTGGGGTTTTATCTTGTCCCTTCATCAGGACATAACTTTCTGCTTTTTCATGCTGATTAACTTTCTGTAATGTGGCTTTTGTTTTAGTCACTGTGAGGCTGTGGTTCTTCTTGCTTCACCTCTGATGGAGGCGGCTTATTTACAGACTTTTTGATGGTGACCATTCTGATTGGTGTGAGGTGATGCTTCATTATAGTTCTGATTTGCTTTTCTTTAACAGTTAGTGATATGGAGCATATTTTCTCATGCTTGTTGGCCACCTGTATGTCTTCTTTGGAGAAATTTCTATGAAGAGGATATACTTCTACGGGTTTATTTGCAAGGCTTTGAAATACATGACCGCAAATACTGATAGAAACAGACATTCAGAAGTATAGTCAGAGATTTTAACACTCCTCTCTCAACAAGTGATAAAACAAAAGAAAATCAGTAAGAATACAGAAAGTTTGGCCAATAATATTAACTACTTTGACATATGTACATAATTTGTATTTATATTATATATTTTTCTATGTGCACTATTACATTGTCTATGAAAATGATGATAATTTCTTCCTTTTAAATTCTTATACCTGTTTTATCATTCTTGCTTTATTACATTGACTAGAAGTTCTAGTACAATCTTAAATTGTGGTGATATAGACATTCTTGTCTTCTTTCCTTTCTCAGAGGAAGGTTTTTGATAGTTTTGCATTTATCAGATTAAAGAAATTCTCTTCTTATTTTGCTAAGAATTTTCTTTTTTAAAGATCATGAATTGGTATAGAATTTTTTCAAGTTCTTCTGCATCTACTGAGATAACCATATGCATTTTGTACTTTATTCTTATAAAAAGATGAATGACTATTTTATTTTCTCATGTTAAATAAGTCTTGCACTCGTGGAATAAACCCAATTTGGCAGATAGGTACTAGTTATTCTCTATATTATTGTATTGGGTATGCTAATATTTGGTTTAATTTTTTTTCTATTTCTGTTCAACAGAGTGACTTGTAATTTTCTTTTCTTTGTAATATCTTTATCATGTTTCTATATCAAGGTTATGATGGCCTCGTATAATGAACAGGGAAGTGCTTCTTTTCTTTCTCATTGTGGAAGAGGTTCTTGATTAAGTTTTATATCTCTCCTTTAAATATTTGGAAGAATTTACTGATGAAGTCATCTGGGCCTGGGGCTTTCTTTGTGATTAGGCTTCCAATTACTGATTCAATTTCCTTAATGGATATTGAACTAGACATTTTTATATTCATTCTTATTTCAGTTTTGGTAAGTTGTGCTTTTGTTTTAGTCACTGTGAGGCTGTGGTTCTTCTTGCTTCACCTCTGATGGAGGCGGCTTATTTACAGACTTTTTGATGGTGACCATTCTGATTGGTGTGAGGTGATGCTTCATTATAGTTCTGATTTGCTTTTCTTTAACAGTTAGTGATATGGAGCATATTTTCTCATGCTTGTTGGCCACCTGTATGTCTTCTTTGGAGAAATTTCTATGAAGAGGATATACTTCTACGGGTTTATTTGCAAGGCTTTGAAATACATGACCGCAAATACTGATAGAAACAGACATTCAGAAGTATAGTCAGAGATTTTAACACTCCTCTCTCAACAAGTGATAAAACAAAAGAAAATCAGTAAGAATACAGAAAGTTTGGCCAATAATATTAACTACTTTGACATATGTACATAATTTGTATTTATATTATATATTTTTCTATGTGCACTATTACATTGTCTATGAAAATGATGATAATTTCTTCCTTTTAAATTCTTATACCTGTTTTATCATTCTTGCTTTATTACATTGACTAGAAGTTCTAGTACAATCTTAAATTGTGGTGATATAGACATTCTTGTCTTCTTTCCTTTCTCAGAGGAAGGTTTTTGATAGTTTTGCATTTATCAGATTAAAGAAATTCTCTTCTTATTTTGCTAAGAATTTTCTTTTTTAAAGATCATGAATTGGTATAGAATTTTTTCAAGTTCTTCTGCATCTACTGAGATAACCATATGCATTTTGTACTTTATTCTTATAAAAAGATGAATGACTATTTTATTTTCTCATGTTAAATAAGTCTTGCACTCGTGGAATAAACCCAATTTGGCAGATAGGTACTAGTTATTCTCTATATTATTGTATTGGGTATGCTAATATTTGGTTTAATTTTTTTTCTATTTCTGTTCAACAGAGTGACTTGTAATTTTCTTTTCTTTGTAATATCTTTATCATGTTTCTATATCAAGGTTATGATGGCCTCGTATAATGAACAGGGAAGTGCTTCTTTTCTTTCTCATTGTGGAAGAGGTTCTTGATTAAGTTTTATATCTCTCCTTTAAATATTTGGAAGAATTTACTGATGAAGTCATCTGGGCCTGGGGCTTTCTTTGTGATTAGGCTTCCAATTACTGATTCAATTTCCTTAATGGATATTGAACTAGACATTTTTATATTCATTCTTATTTCAGTTTTGGTAAGTTGTGCTTTTTAAAGAATTTTCTCACTTCTTCCAAATTTACAAATTTAGTCAGATAGTAATTAATAGCATCCTCATTATCTTTTTTTTTTTTTAAAGATTTATTTATTTATTTTGGGCGGGGGTCGGGTTGGGGATGGAGGGGAGCGGGCGGGCCACCTCTGTTGATCTTTTCATTTCTCTATTTTCATCCATCTTTGTTTTTCGGCTCCTGTGGGCCTCCCATCGCGGTGGCGTCTGTCGTCGCAGAGCGCTGGCTCTGGGCGCATGTGCCCCAGAGCTCCGCCTCGGTAATTGGACACATGAGTCCAGCCGCTCCGCGGCACGTGGGATCTTCCCAGGCCAGGGATCAAACTGGCGCCCCTTGCACTGCAAGGTGGTGTCCTTATCCACTGGACCACCAGGGAAGCCCCTCATTATCTTTTAAGTGGATGTATAACACGCAAGGTGCAAACATCTTACGGCTTGATGAATTTATCCTTTAGTATATGGTATAACCACTCCCAGATCAAGATGTAGAGCTTTTTAGTTTATTCTTTTGGCCTCGCTGTGCGGTTTGTGAGATTTTAGTTCCCTGATCAGAGATCAAACCTAGGCCCTTTGCAGTGAAAGCAGGGAGTTCTAATCACTGAATCACCGGAGAATTCTCTTCTTTTTTTGTTGTATTTGCTAGCTGGTTTTATTTTTTAGATTCCACACATCAGTGATACCATACAGTATTTGTCTTTCTCTGGTGGATATTTCATTTATCATAACACCTTCCAAGTCCATCCATGTTACTGTAAATGACAAAATTTGATTCTTTTTTGTGGCTTAGTAGTAATCCGTTATATATATATTCCACAGCTTCTTTATTCATCTGTTAATGAACACTTGGGTTGCTTCTAAATAATGGTGCTATGAACATTGAGGCATATCTTTTCTTACTAGTGTTTTTTTTCTTTTATATTTTTCAGATATATGCTCAGGAGTGAAATTACTGGATCATATAGTAGTTCTATTTTTAGTTTTTTTTCTTTTTTTTTTAATCTTTTGAGAAAACTCCATGGTATTTTCCCCAGTGGTTGCATCATTTTATATTCCCACCAAGAGTGTATGAGGGATTTTTGCTTTATGTATCTTTGATTCTTTGTTGTTAAGGTAATGGCTTATGATGTCCATCTTCTTTGTTAATTGTACCTTTTATCATTTAAAATATGCATCTTTTTCATTTTAAATAAACTAAAAGGAAAAGAAGAGTGTATGAGGATTGGTTTAGATTCCCTTTCTTTTGTATTTTAATAGAATCTTGAATAAATGTTTTTATTTTCAGAAGATGATTACATTAGTATGTTTCTAATCACTTTCATATTTCTGGTCTCTTGGTCTATATTCTTTGAATCTGTTTTCTTTCACTTAATGTTATATTTGTGAGATTCACCCATATTACTGTATGCAGCAGAATTTTGTTCCTTTTATTATTGTGTAAAATTTCATTTCATGACTATGGTACAATTTATCTACTCTACTATTGATGGACATTTTTTTTTCAGTTTTTGGCTCTGCATTTTTTTTTACTAGAGACATATATATTTCTCATGTATCTAAGAGTGGAGTTGCTATATCATTGGGTAAGCTATGTTTATCTTTCATAAAAGCTGTCAAGTAGTTTTCAGAGTGATTATATCAATTCACACTCCCATCATAAATTTCGTTAAAAGCTTATGTTGTATTCAGGGAGTGCTAATCACTGAATCACCGGAGAATTCTCTTCTTTTTTTGTTGTATTTGCTAGCTGGTTTTATTTTTTAGATTCCACACATCAGTGATACCATACAGTATTTGTCTTTCTCTGGTGGATATTTCATTTATCATAACACCTTCCAAGTCCATCCATGTTACTGTAAATGACAAAATTTGATTCTTTTTTGTGGCTTAGTAGTAATCCGTTATATATATATTCCACAGCTTCTTTATTCATCTGTTAATGAACACTTGGGTTGCTTCTAAATAATGGTGCTATGAACATTGAGGCATATCTTTTCTTACTAGTGTTTTTTTTCTTTTATATTTTTCAGATATATGCTCAGGAGTGAAATTACTGGATCATATAGTAGTTCTATTTTTAGTTTTTTTTCTTTTTTTTTTAATCTTTTGAGAAAACTCCATGGTATTTTCCCCAGTGGTTGCATCATTTTATATTCCCACCAAGAGTGTATGAGGGATTTTTGCTTTATGTATCTTTGATTCTTTGTTGTTAAGGTAATGGCTTATGATGTCCATCTTCTTTGTTAATTGTACCTTTTATCATTTAAAATATGCATCTTTTTCATTTTAAATAAACTAAAAGGAAAAGAAGAGTGTATGAGGATTGGTTTAGATTCCCTTTCTTTTGTATTTTAATAGAATCTTGAATAAATGTTTTTATTTTCAGAAGATGATTACATTAGTATGTTTCTAATCACTTTCATATTTCTGGTCTCTTGGTCTATATTCTTTGAATCTGTTTTCTTTCACTTAATGTTATATTTGTGAGATTCACCCATATTACTGTATGCAGCAGAATTTTGTTCCTTTTATTATTGTGTAAAATTTCATTTCATGACTATGGTACAATTTATCTACTCTACTATTGATGGACATTTTTTTTTCAGTTTTTGGCTCTGCATTTTTTTTTACTAGAGACATATATATTTCTCATGTATCTAAGAGTGGAGTTGCTATATCATTGGGTAAGCTATGTTTATCTTTCATAAAAGCTGTCAAGTAGTTTTTCAGAGTGATTATATCAATTCACACTCCCATCATAAATTTCAAGTTTAAAAAATTTTAGCCATATTTGCAGATGTGCATTGATAGTTCATGGTAATTGTAATTTGCATTTTCCTGATGCCTAGTGATTTGAGCACTTTTTCATATGTATCTGTTGATACATGAATATTTTCTTTTGTAAAGTATATTCAAGTATTTCCTCTTTTTTTTTTTTTTTTAAATAAGCTCTTGCCAGTTTTAATTAAAGAAAAATTGTACATGCTTTACTTTTCACCAGTCTGTTCTGGCATGCTTCTGATGATATCAGAATCACCTGGATCAATGATAGCCAGTGTGCATACTCTGTAGTATTTTCCACATGCTGTGCCCAATTCAATATTATTGCCACTGTAGTGATGGACACCAGTTTTGGCCAACATGGCATAGTACTCTATTTCAGATTTCCTCAAGGCTGGGCAGTTGTTGGCGAGGATGACCAGTTTCGCTTTGCCTTGTCTAATCATCTTCAGAGTCTGCTTGTACCCCAGGACGTACTTTCCACTTTTCATAACCAGCTGGAGCCTAGAGTTTATCGACTCCAGTGACTTTTTCTACGAAATAAACATGTAACACGAACTTGAAGGCCTTGTTTGTAATCACTCAAAACTGGATCCAGGGGCTTCCCTGGCGGCCTCCGCGCTTCCAGCCGGGCAGCACAGGTTCCATCCCGTTTTCTTTGCGGCCACCATCTTCCTGCCTTAGGTGCGGGACGCCCCCAACCAAGAGCAGCCGCCAAGATGGCTGGGGAGCGAGAAAAGAAAGCGTATTTCCTCTTTTTAAAAAATATTGGATTGCTTGATTTGTTAGAGTGATTAGTATGAATTGTTTATGTATTCTTGCTTTTTCAGCTTTCTTTATGATGTCTTTGTTTTAAAGATTTATTTTATTTTAAAAATTTAATTATTTCTGATTGCCTTAAGTCTTCATTGCTACTCAAGGAGTTTCCCTATTTGCAGCGAGTGGGAGCTACTCTCTTGTTGCTGTGCACAGGCTTCTCATTAATATGGTTTCTCTCATTGTAGAGCACAGGCTCTAGATGCACAGGTTTCAGTTGTTGTGGCTCATGGGCCCCAGAGCGCTGGCTCCATAGTTGTGGTGCACAGGCTTAGTGGCTCCACAGCACGTGGGATCTTCCCAGATCAGGGATCGAACCCATGTCTCCTGCATTGACAGGCAGATTCTTAACCACTGGCCCACCAGGGAAGCCCTGTGGTATCTTTTGACGAACAGTTCTTAAAATTGTATTATTATTATTATTATTATTTTGTCTGCATCATGCAGCATGTGGGATCCTAACTCATTGACTAGGTATTGAACCTGCCCACCCTGCACTGCATGGAAGTGTTCTGGCATGCTTCTGATGATATCAGAATCACCTGGATCAATGATAGCCAGTGTGCATACTCTGTAGTATTTTCCACATGCTGTGCCCAATTCAATATTATTGCCACTGTAGTGATGGACACCAGTTTTGGCCAACATGGCATAGTACTCTATTTCAGATTTCCTCAAGGCTGGGCAGTTGTTGGCGAGGATGACCAGTTTCGCTTTGCCTTGTCTAATCATCTTCAGAGTCTGCTTGTACCCCAGGACGTACTTTCCACTTTTCATAACCAGCTGGAGCCTAGAGTTTATCGACTCCAGTGACTTTTTCTACGAAATAAACATGTAACACGAACTTGAAGGCCTTGTTTGTAATCACTCAAAACTGGATCCAGGGGCTTCCCTGGCGGCCTCCGCGCTTCCAGCCGGGCAGCACAGGTTCCATCCCGTTTTCTTTGCGGCCACCATCTTCCTGCCTTAGGTGCGGGACGCCCCCAACCAAGAGCAGCCGCCAAGATGGCTGGGGAGCGAGAAAAGAAAGCGTATTTCCTCTTTTTAAAAAATATTGGATTGCTTGATTTGTTAGAGTGATTAGTATGAATTGTTTATGTATTCTTGCTTTTTCAGCTTTCTTTATGATGTCTTTGTTTTAAAGATTTATTTTATTTTAAAAATTTAATTATTTCTGATTGCCTTAAGTCTTCATTGCTACTCAAGGAGTTTCCCTATTTGCAGCGAGTGGGAGCTACTCTCTTGTTGCTGTGCACAGGCTTCTCATTAATATGGTTTCTCTCATTGTAGAGCACAGGCTCTAGATGCACAGGTTTCAGTTGTTGTGGCTCATGGGCCCCAGAGCGCTGGCTCCATAGTTGTGGTGCACAGGCTTAGTGGCTCCACAGCACGTGGGATCTTCCCAGATCAGGGATCGAACCCATGTCTCCTGCATTGACAGGCAGATTCTTAACCACTGGCCCACCAGGGAAGCCCTGTGGTATCTTTTGACGAACAGTTCTTAAAATTGTATTATTATTATTATTATTATTTTGTCTGCATCATGCAGCATGTGGGATCCTAACTCATTGACTAGGTATTGAACCTGCCCACCCTGCACTGGAAGTGTGGCATCTTAACCACTGGACCAGTGGAGAATTCCTGAAGTTTTTAATTTTAATGAAGTCAAACATACCTATATTTTACTTTATCTTTGTTTATTGTACCTTGATTAAAAAATGTTTTCTTTCCCCAAAGTCATATAAATTTCCTTCTAAGATTTTTTTTCAGATGCTTTATTTTTTTCTCTCCCATATTTATATTTATGATCCATCTCAAAGAAATCTTTGGATATTTTAGAGATGGGAGCCAACGTTTTATTTTTCTGATGTGGATATTCTATTACACTAGCACAATCTATTGAAAAGCACCACCCTGTTTTGTTTTATTTTAATTTTGGCCTCCTTTATTGGTCCTTCATTTATTTATTTTTGTCCATCTTAATTCTTTGGCCTGTGTGGGCCTCCCATCACTGTGGCCTCCCTCGTTGCGGAGCACCGGCTCTGAGCGCAAGCGCTCCAGAGCACTGGCTCGTAATTGGACATACCCGTCCAGCTGGTCCGTGACACGTGGGACCTTCGCAAACCAGGGATCGAACCGGCGCCCCTTGTGCTGCAAGGTGGACGCTTTATCCACTGGACCACCAGGGAAGCCCAAAAAGCACCATCTTTTCCCCACTGAATTGCAGTTGTGCCTTTGCTGTATCGTTAGGTAATGAAATATGTGCTGGTCTATTTCTGGACTATGTTCTGTACCAATGGTTTATTTGCCTACCCTTGTGCTAATATATTGCTGTAGATTTATCTATCATCTGTCTACCCTTTTATTCTTAGTTTATTTATTTATTTATTTATTTTTGGTTGCACTGAGTCTTCATTACTAAGCACAGGCTTTCCCTAGTGCCACTGAGCAGGGGTTACTCTTCACTGGGGTGCACAGGCTTCTCACTGTAGTGGCTTCTCTTGCTGCAGAGCCTGGGCTCTTGGCACTCGGACTTAAGTATTTGTGGCTCTCCAGCTCTAGAGTACGGGCTCAGTAGTTGTGGCGCACCAGTTTCAGTTGCCCACAGCCCGTGACAACTTTCCAGACTGGGATAGAACCCATGAACCCTGCATGGGCAGGTGGATTCCACCAGAAACGTCCTATTTATTTCTTATAAGAGGTCCTGCTATCTGATACTGTGAGTCTTTCAAGTTTGCACTTCAAGATGGCCTTGGCTAATCTAGTTCATTTGCAATTCCATACCAATTTTAGAAGCAGTTTGTCAGTTCTACAAAAAAAGTCCTTCTGGGACTTTTGATTGGTATTTCATTCATTTTATTACAAATTAAGAGAATAATTGATGTCTTAAAAATATTGAATCTCCTGATTGTTGACATGGTATCACGATTTAGGTCTTTCGTTTCTCAAATTGATTTCTACTTTTCATCAGTATTTTGCACATCTTTTGTTATATTTATTTCTAGGGGTTTGATTTAAAAAAAATTTTTTTTTAAAGAGTAATTATTTATTTATTTATTTATTTTGGCCGGGGGTTGGGTTGGGGAGGGAGGGGAGCCAGTGGGTCACTTCTATTGGTCTTTCATTTCTCTATTTTCATCCGTCTTTGTTCTTTGGCTCCTGTGGGCCTCCCATCGCGGCGGTCTCTGTTGTTGCAGAGCGCTGGCTCTGGGCGCATGCGCTCCAAAGCTCCGGCTCGGTAATTGGACACATCAATCCAGCCACTCCGCGGCACGTGGGATCTTCCCAGGCCAGGGATCGAACCGGCGCCCCTTGCACTGCAAGGCGGTGTCCTTACCCACTGGACCACCAGGGGAAGCCCTAAAATTTTTTTATATTGTACTTTCTGTTAAACTATTTTCTTATGTTTATTGTTCGTATATAGAAAATTAATAGATCGGACATTGACCTTGTATCTAGAGACCTTGCAAACTTTAATAGTTTATCTGCAGATTCTATTAGATTTTCTACATACAATGTCATTTTCTATTAATTACATTCTATTCTAATCTTTTTCCATTCTAATCTTCATATCCTTTCTTTGCCTAATTGCACTGGCTAAAATCCAATGTCATGTGGACTTTCTTGCCTTGTTCTCAGATTAAGAGAACTTTCAGTGTTTTATCACTAAATATAAAGCTAACTAATTTTTTAAAAATATATTTATTTGGTTGCACTGGGTCTTAGCTATGGTATGTGGGATCTAGTTCACTGACCAGGGATCGAACCCAGGTCCCCAGCATTGAGTGCACAGAGTCTTAGCCACTGGACCACCAGGGAAATCCCTAAATTTAACTCATTTTTTAAACCAATGGTTTTAAGTTTCTTAAAACATCCTAAAAAATTTTGTATGTAATTAACATGCTACTTATGTACATATATGATTAAGCTTCTATTGAGGCCTAATTTACAATAAGATGCACAGATTTTCAAGTATATCATTTTGAGTGGTAAAGCATCTGTCTGCAATACTGGACACCTGGGTTCGATCCCTGGGTTGGGAAATCCTCTGGACAAGGGAATGGCAACCCATTCTAGTATCCTTGCCTGGAGAAACCCACAGACAGAGGAGCCTGGTAGGTCCATGGTGTTGCAAAGAGTCAGATACAACTGAGCGACATATATATCTCATATGTATACCACTACCCCCAATTAAAATGTAGAAAATCTCCACTACCCCAGTAAATTCTCTCATGCCCCTTTCCAGTTGGTCCAGTGGTTAAGAATCAGTCTTATAAGGCAGGGGACACCTGTTCTATCCCTGGTTCAGGAAGATCCCACATGCTGTGGGGCAAGTAGGCCCATGTGCCGCAACTACCAAAGTTCATGTGCCCTAGAGCCCCAATTCTGCCACAAGAGAAACCTGCAAACCACAACTACAGGACCCTCTGCTTGCTGCAGTTAGAGAAGGCTTGCAGTCAGCAACAAAGACCCAGCACAGACAAAAATAAATAAATAAAATAAAACAATAAAAAATAATAATTAAGAAATGTTCAGAGGAAACTACTGGCCTTATTGTTCTCCCAACAGATTAAAATATTTCTGTTTTAGAACCTCATATAAATAGAATCATTCAATATGTTAATATTTAGAAATGTATCATATTCATGCATGCAATAGTATTTAATTCTCTTTTATTGATGAGTAGTTTATCATCTTATGAACATATCACAGTTTATTAATTCACTTACCTGTTAGTGAACCTGGAGCTGATTCCACTTTGAGGTTATTATGAAGACAGGTGCTATGAACATTTTTTTTTTTAAAGTCAGGATGATGGCTACTTCTTTTTCTAAAATTTTATTTATTTATTCTTGGCTGTTCTGGGTTTTCACTGCTGCTGCATGCTCTTCTCTAGTTGCAGGGAGTGGGGGCTACTCTCTAGTTGAGGTGAGTAGGCTTCTTGTTGCGGTGACTTCTCTTGTGTGAAACTCAGGCTCTAGGGCACACAGGCTTCAGCAGTTGGGACACATGGGCTCCATAGTTGTGGCTCTGAGGCTCTAAAGCACACGTTAAATAGCTGTGGCTCGTGGGCTTAGTTGCTGCATAGCATGGGGGATCTTCCTGGATCAGGGATTGAACCCATGTCTCCTGAATTGGCAGGTGAACTTTTTACCACTGAGCTACCAGGGAAGCCCCTGCTATGAGCATTCTTTTTTCTTTGGTCACTTCTGTTGGTCTTTCATTTATTTCCATCTTTGTTCTTTTGGCCTGTGTGGGCCTCCCATCGCAGTGACCTCTTGTTGCAGAGCACTGGCTCTGGGCACTTACGCTCCAGAGCACTGGCTCGGTAGTTGGACGCATCGGTCTAGCGGGATCTTCCCAGGCCAGGGATGAAACTGGCGCCCCTTGCACTGCAAGGCGATGTCCTTACCCATTGGACCACCAGGGAAGCCCTATGAACATTCTTATATAAGTCTTTATGTAGACATATGTTTTCATTCCTCTTGGACAAGACCTAGGCATGCTGGATCATAGGGTTTATGTATGTTTATTTGCCCAATTATTTTACATGTAGGATAGTTCTAATTGTCTATATCTTCTTAATACGTAGTATTTTCAGACTTTAATTTTAGATATTTTGCTGTGCATCCTGTTGTACTTTTAGTCTGAATTTCACTGGTGATGAGGACCTTGAGCATCTCTTCATTTGCTTATTAGCCACTCCAGTATCTTTCGTGAAGTGTCTCTTCAAGTCTTTCGCCTACTTGAAAAATGGATTGTTTTTCTATTACTGAGTTATGGAACTTATTTACTTATTCTAGATCAATCATACCATCACTCAGTGGCTTACTTTTTCATTTGCATGATATCCTCATTTGGATAATATCTTCAGAGTATACCATTTGATGAACAGAAATTTTAAATTAAAAAAATTATTTATTTGGATGTGTTGGGTCTTAATTGTGCCACACAAGATCTTTGTTGTGGAATGTGGGATCTTTAGTTGCAGTATGTGAACACTTAGTTGCAGCCTGTGGGGGCCAGTTTCATGACCAGGGATAGAACCCATGCCTGATTCATTGGGAGTATGGAGCGCCATGGAAGTCCCAGGAATTTTAAATTTTAATTAAATCCATTTTATCATTTTTTTAGTGACTAGAACTTCTTGTCATAAGAAAAAATTTTCTACTCCAAAGCTACAGAAATGTTCTTCTCTGTTTTTTTTTTTTTTTTTTTTTTGCCACTTTTATTGGTCTTTCATTTATTTATTTTCATCCATGTTTGTTCTCTGGCCTGTGTGGGCCTCCCATTGCAGTGGTCTCTTCTGTGGCAGGGCACCGGCTCTGGGCGCATGTGCTCCAGAGTGCCAGCTTGTAATTGGACACGCCAGTCTAGCTGCTCTGTGGCATGTGGAATCTTCCCGTGCCAGGAATCAAACCAGCACCCTCTGCAATGCAAGGCAGACTCTTTACCCACTGGACCACCAGGGAAGCCCTTCTCTGTTTTCTTGTAGAAGTTTTATAGTTTTAGCTTTTGACTTTTAGGTTTATGACCTATCTTGAATTAATCTTTGTGCATAGTGCAAGGTGAAGGCTGGAATTTATTTCATTGTTTCAGCATCAGAACTTTCATTTTCCCATTGAACTGCCTTTATGCCTTGTCAAAAATTGATATTCATTATCTGTTTATGAACATGCTGTTCCATTGATCTATTTGTCTATCCTACACACCTGCACTATAATTGGTATATTTTTAGGGTGTCTTAAAATCTGATAGCATAAGTTTTCTAAGTTTGTTTTTCAAGATTGTTTTGAATATTTTAGTTCCTTTGCATTTCCATACACATGATAGAATCAGCTTGTCATTTTCTGTTTTTAAAAAACCCGTCAAGATTTTGATTATGATGGCATTGAATCTATCGATCAACATAGGAATCATGACACCTTAACAATGTTGGATCTTCCAATCTATGAACGTGAGGCATCTCTCTATCTTTTATTTCTTTAAGTCATGCTTTGTATTTTTGGTGTAGAGGTCTCGCCCATTTTCCATGAAATTTATTTATTAGTATTTTATGGTGTTTTGATACCAATGCTGTTTTTAAATTTTAGTTCTCCTGTTCTTCATTGCTAACATATAGAAAGACAATTGATCTTTGTATGTTGACAGTGTTGTTAAGTTCACTCATTAGCTCTAATAGTATTTGTAGATTCCTTAGAATCTTTTTTTTTTTAATTCTTAAATTTCTTTTTTTTTTTTTAATTTTTATTTATTTATTTTTGGCTGTGCTGGGTCTTTGTTGATGTGTGGGTTTAGCTGCTCTGCGGTATATGGGATCTTCCTGGTTCAGGGATCAAACCTGTGTCTCCTGCATTGGCAGACAGGTTCTTATCCACTGAGCCACAAGGGAAGCCGCCTTAGAATCTTGTATATACATAATCATGTTGTGTATACAGGTCCAGCTTGACTTCCTTTCCAATCATTATTCCTTCAAATTATTTTCTTTCTTTATTGAGATAGCTAGGATAATGTTGAGATAGAAGAAATGAGAGTTGATATTCTTATTTGTTAACCCCCTCTGCAATGCAAGGCAGACTCTTTACCCACTGGACCACCAGGGAAGCCCTTCTCTGTTTTCTTGTAGAAGTTTTATAGTTTTAGCTTTTGACTTTTAGGTTTATGACCTATCTTGAATTAATCTTTGTGCATAGTGCAAGGTGAAGGCTGGAATTTATTTCATTGTTTCAGCATCAGAACTTTCATTTTCCCATTGAACTGCCTTTATGCCTTGTCAAAAATTGATATTCATTATCTGTTTATGAACATGCTGTTCCATTGATCTATTTGTCTATCCTACACACCTGCACTATAATTGGTATATTTTTAGGGTGTCTTAAAATCTGATAGCATAAGTTTTCTAAGTTTGTTTTTCAAGATTGTTTTGAATATTTTAGTTCCTTTGCATTTCCATACACATGATAGAATCAGCTTGTCATTTTCTGTTTTTAAAAACCTGTCAAGATTTTGATTATGATGGCATTGAATCTATCGATCAACATAGGAATCATGACACCTTAACAATGTTGGATCTTCCAATCTATGAACGTGAGGCATCTCTCTATCTTTTATTTCTTTAAGTCATGCTTTGTATTTTTGGTGTAGAGGTCTCGCCCATTTTCCATGAAATTTATTTATTAGTATTTTATGGTGTTTTGATACCAATGCTGTTTTTAAATTTTAGTTCTCCTGTTCTTCATTGCTAACATATAGAAAGACAATTGATCTTTGTATGTTGACAGTGTTGTTAAGTTCACTCATTAGCTCTAATAGTATTTGTAGATTCCTTAGAATCTTTTTTTTTTTAATTCTTAAATTTCTTTTTTTTTTTTAAACTTTTATTTATTTATTTTTGGCTGTGCTGGGTCTTTGTTGATGTGTGGGTTTAGCTGCTCTGCGGTATATGGGATCTTCCTGGTTCAGGGATCAAACCTGTGTCTCCTGCATTGGCAGACAGGTTCTTATCCACTGAGCCACAAGGGAAGCCGCCTTAGAATCTTGTATATACATAATCATGTTGTGTATACAGGTCCAGCTTGACTTCCTTTCCAATCATTATTCCTTCAAATTATTTTCTTTCTTTATTGAGATAGCTAGGATAATGTTGAGATAGAAGAAATGAGAGTTGATATTCTTATTTGTTCCAAATATTAGGGAAAAAACTCTCAATATTGTACTATTACATATGATGCCAGCTATAGTTTTGTGTTTTTTCCTGAGACAGCAGTTATCAAATTGAGGAAATTCCCTTTTATTTCAGCTATGTAAGAGCTTTAAAGGTCATGAATGGGAATTAAATTTTGTCAAGTGCTTTTTCTGCATCTATTAAAAATGGTAGTTTTTCTACTATATTTTGTTTATATGATGAGTTACATAGGTTGATTTTGGAATACCAAACCACCTTCCACTGATGGACAAAACTACATTTGATCATTATTCAAATAGTAACAATAAATATATATGAAATTGATCTGGTATTTTCGTGTAGGATTTTTGTGTCTCTGTTCATTAGAGATATTGGCCATAACTTGCCTGTCTTGTAAGAAGCTGATCAAGTTTTGGTACCGAGATTATTCAAGTCTCATAAAATGAGATGAGAGATTTTTTTTTTTCTCTATTGTCTGAGTTTGTGTAAGGTGGTAGTATTTCTTGCTTAAATGCCTGCAAGATACTCTGGTTTCTCTTCAGATCAAATAAATCTTTTGCCTTTTAAATGGCTGGAAGAATTTGCCAGAAAAGCCATCTTGTCCTGGAACCATCTGTGGGAGGAGTTTTAATGAAGGATTCAGTTTCTTCACTAGATGTGGGCCTCTTGTGATCTTAAAATTCAGAGTATTCTTTTCATATTTTTGGATACTCCTGTGACAGTCTTGGTAAGTTGTGTTGTTTCTTTTTTTTTTTTTTAACTTTTATTTCTTTATTTTTGGCTGTGCTGGATCTTTGCTGACGTGTGGGTTTAGCTTCTCTGCGGTATGTGGAATCTTCCCAGATCAGGGATCGAACCTGTGTCTCCTGCATTGGCAGACAGGTTCTTATCCACTGAGTCACAAGGGAAGGCCCGTGTTGTTTCTTTATAGAGGAATTTTTTCATGTTACCTAAATTTTCAAATGTTGATGTAAAGTTGTTTTTAATATTCTCATATTATTTTTTTTAACATCTGTAGGGTCTGTAGTAATATTTTCATTTTTATTCCTAATATTACTTATTCATGCTACTCACACCATGCCCTAGTTATTTTTCTTGCTAGGTTTTTGTCAATTTTAGCAGTATTTTCCAAAAACCAAATTTTTGGCTTTGTTGATTTCATTGTAATTTTTTTTTTTGAATTTTGTTGATTTTTACTCTTGTTAGTGTTTCTTCCTTCTGCTTTTTCTTTTTTTTTTTTGGAAGGATGGTTGCTGTTTTTTTTTCCTAAAGATTCTTTAAATGGAAACGTAAGTCATTGATTTTCCTCTTTTATATTTTTATAATATATAAATTTAAGTCTATACATTTCTCTTTAAGCCTGGGTTTAGCTGTATCCCATTATGACTCAGTTAAAAATATTTTGTAATTTCCATTGTGGTTTCTTCTTTGGCTCCTTGGTTATTTAGAGGCTTATTAATTAATTTCTGAACTTTGGGGAAGGGGGATTTCTAATTATATTTTAGCTACTGATTTCAATTTCATTTAGTTCAAAGAATGCACTATGCATGATTTTAATAACTTGAAATTTGTTAAGACTTATTTTATGGCCTAGCATATGGGCAATTTTGTTAAGTGTGAAAATTAATATTTGAAAAGAATGTGCCTTCTGTGGTTGCTGGTTTCCTCTTTTTTATAGTATTATATAAATGTCAGGGAAATTCATTAATTATGTTGTTCAAATCATCCATTTCTCTACCATTTTTTAAAATTGACTTGTTCTGTTAGTTGCTGAGAGACATATACTAAAAATATAAACTACTCTGTGCAGTTTAATTTGTTGTTGTCTTTTTTCCTTTTTTTAACTTTTATTTCTTTATTTTTGGCTGTGCTGGATCTTTGCTGACGTGTGGGTTTAGCTTCTCTGCGGTATGTGGAATCTTCCCAGATCAGGGATCGAACCTGTGTCTCCTGCATTGGCAGACAGGTTCTTATCCACTGAGTCACAAGGGAAGGCCCGTGTTGTTTCTTTATAGAGGAATTTTTTCATGTTACCTAAATTTTCAAATGTTGATGTAAAGTTGTTTTTAATATTCTCATATTATTTTTTTTAACATCTGTAGGGTCTGTAGTAATATTTTCATTTTTATTCCTAATATTACTTATTCATGCTACTCACACCATGCCCTAGTTATTTTTCTTGCTAGGTTTTTGTCAATTTTAGCAGTATTTTCCAAAAACCAAATTTTTGGCTTTGTTGATTTCATTGTAATTTTTTTTTTTGAATTTTGTTGATTTTTACTCTTGTTAGTGTTTCTTCCTTCTGCTTTTTCTTTTTTTTTTTTGGAAGGATGGTTGCTGTTTTTTTTTCCTAAAGATTCTTTAAATGGAAACGTAAGTCATTGATTTTCCTCTTTTATATTTTTATAATATATAAATTTAAGTCTATACATTTCTCTTTAAGCCTGGGTTTAGCTGTATCCCATTATGACTCAGTTAAAAATATTTTGTAATTTCCATTGTGGTTTCTTCTTTGGCTCCTTGGTTATTTAGAGGCTTATTAATTAATTTCTGAACTTTGGGGAAGGGGGATTTCTAATTATATTTTAGCTACTGATTTCAATTTCATTTAGTTCAAAGAATGCACTATGCATGATTTTAATAACTTGAAATTTGTTAAGACTTATTTTATGGCCTAGCATATGGGCAATTTTGTTAAGTGTGAAAATTAATATTTGAAAAGAATGTGCCTTCTGTGGTTGCTGGTTTCCTCTTTTTTATAGTATTATATAAATGTCAGGGAAATTCATTAATTATGTTGTTCAAATCATCCATTTCTCTACCATTTTTTAAAATTGACTTGTTCTGTTAGTTGCTGAGAGACATATACTAAAAATATAAACTATAATTGAAGGTTTATCTATTTCTCCTTTAATTCTGTCAGTTTTTCCTTTATATATTTTGAGATTATATTGTTAGGTGCATATAAATTTAGGACTTTTATGTATTCCTGTTAGATTAACCCTTTTATCATCATAAAATATACCTGTCTGTTTTTAGTAGTACTACTTGTCATAAAATTTACATTGTCTGATATTAATATAGCTATACCAACTTTATTTTGGTTGGTGCTTGCATTGTATCTTTTTTGATCCTTTAATTTTTTTTTTTTTTAAAGATTTATTTATTTATTTATTTTGGGCGGTGGTCGGGTTGGGGAGGGAGGGGAGCGGGTGGGCCACTTCTATTGGTCTTTCGTTTCTCTCTGTTCATCCGTCTTTGTTCTTTGGCTCCTGTGGGCCTCCCATCGCGGTGGCGTCTGTCGCTGCAGAGCTCCGGCTCTGGGCGCATGCGCTCCAGAGCTCCAGCGCTCTGGCTCGGTAATTGGACACATCGGTCCAGCCGCTCCGCGGCACGTGGGATCTTCCCAGGCCAGGGATTGAACCGGCGCCCCTTGCAGCAAGGCGGCGTCCTTACCCACTGCGCCACCAGGGGAAGCCCTGATCCTTTCATTTTAACCTTTCTGTGTTTTTATGTTTAAGATATGTCTTTTGTAAATAGCGTATCACTGGATTATTTGTTATAGTTTCCTACCTGTCCCTTTTAACTGGAGTATTTAGCCCACTTACATTTCACATACGTACTAATGTATGTGTGTGTGTGTGTGTGTGTGTGTGTGTGTGTTCAGTCATGTCGGATTCTTTGTAGCCCCATGGACTATAGCCCTCCAGGCTCCTCTGTGCATGGAATTTCCCAGGCAAGAATACTGGAATGGCTTACCATTTCCTACTGCAGAGGATCTTTCCAACCTAGGGACTGAACCCACGTCTCTTGTGTCTCCTTCATTGGCAGATGATTCTTTCTCACTGCACCACCTGGGAAGCCCAAGTACTAAGACAGTGTTTAAATCTACCATAATCTATTTGTTTCCTATTTGTTCCTATATTCCCACTGGCAAAGGTCACAGATTGAAGTGTGAGGATTGGATTTGAGAAACCCTTGGACAGAAACAGGAATACCAGTTAAGAGATTAGCACATGTTTGGGTGAATTAAAAAGGCAGCGTGGATTAGATTCATGGTAATAAGGATAGAAGATATGTGGACAAATCAGCTTTTTACAGGTAGGCAATACCTGTACATGGACTGGACATAGAACTTAGTGACTGGATTTAAATGTGGGGTAAAAGAGAATGAAGAATCAAAGAAGACTCTTAGGGATGAAGGGATGGGATATACATATGACTAATTTGGGAGTATACATATCTGTAAACAACAAAACTCTGTAAAAGTTAAAAGTAAAATAAAAGTTAAAAAAAAAATAAAAGAAAGGATAGTGTCCTGGAAACCGGGATGAGAGTATGCTTTAAGAAGAAGGCAATCGTGACTTCCATGGCAGTTCTCAGGTTGAGACTTCGCCTTCCAGTGCAGGGGGCATGGTTTGACCCCTGGTCAGGGAACTGAGATCCCACATACTTCAGAGCATGGCCAAAAGGCAAAGAAAAAAGAAGGGGGAAATAGGTCATTGCTGTACGCTGCTGAAGGGTCAAATTAGATAAGAACTAAAACGCGAAGAATTCCCTGGTGGTCCAATGGTTAGGACTCTGCACGTCCACTGCAGGGGGCACTAGCTTGGTCCCTGGCTAGGGGAACTAAGATCCCATTTGCTGCCGACCCAGCCAGAAAAAAGACTAAAGAAGATACACTGAGCTCACTATACCAGTCATATAGGTATGAGGGTTGTTTATTGCCATAGCAAAATCAGAATAGGCTTGGTTTTCTATGGCAATAAACAACCCTCAGATTACAATAGGTTAAAGTGCGAACTGGCAACTTTTCCTGCCAAGGGTCAGCTAGTAAATATTTTAGGATCTGCAAGCTGCAACTACTATTACAGGCTACAGGGACTGTAGAGTCTTTCACTACCACACAACTTGGCAGTTGTCATGAAAAAGTAGCCAGAGATGGGGTTTAAACAAAAAGGCATGGCTAGGTTCCAACAAACCTGTATTTAGGGAAATAAACAGTACCGTGGACTTGGCCTGTGGGCTGTAGTTTGCTGACCCCTGGGTTAAAGAACTCTGAGGATCACTGAAATGCACCACGCAGACTTCCTTCAAGGAAACCTGCCACACGGAGCATAGTTGATTGACGGCCCCAGCTGCTACCCTATGAAATCGTCTTGGCATTTGTATGGAGACCATGTTTCCCTCTGCTGTTGGACATAAGAAGACTCTTAGGATGACATGGGATGGGATATAAATGTGGGGTAAAAGAGAATGAAGAATCAAAGAAGACTCTTAGGGATGAAGGGATGGGATATACATATGACTAATTTGGGAGTATACATATCTGTAAACAACAAAACTCTGTAAAAGTTAAAAGTAAAATAAAAGTTAAAAAAAAAATAAAAGAAAGGATAGTGTCCTGGAAACCGGGATGAGAGTATGCTTTAAGAAGAAGGCAATCGTGACTTCCATGGCAGTTCTCAGGTTGAGACTTCGCCTTCCAGTGCAGGGGCATGGTTTGACCCCTGGTCAGGGAACTGAGATCCCACATACTTCAGAGCATGGCCAAAAGGCAAAGAAAAAAGAAGGGGGAAATAGGTCATTGCTGTACGCTGCTGAAGGGTCAAATTAGATAAGAACTAAAACGCGAAGAATTCCCTGGTGGTCCAATGGTTAGGACTCTGCACGTCCACTGCAGGGGGCACTAGCTTGGTCCCTGGCTAGGGGAACTAAGATCCCATTTGCTGCCGACCCAGCCAGAAAAAAGACTAAAGAAGATACACTGAGCTCACTATACCAGTCATATAGGTATGAGGGTTGTTTATTGCCATAGCAAAATCAGAATAGGCTTGGTTTTCTATGGCAATAAACAACCCTCAGATTACAATAGGTTAAAGTGCGAACTGGCAACTTTTCCTGCCAAGGGTCAGCTAGTAAATATTTTAGGATCTGCAAGCTGCAACTACTATTACAGGCTACAGGGACTGTAGAGTCTTTCACTACCACACAACTTGGCAGTTGTCATGAAAAAGTAGCCAGAGATGGGGTTTAAACAAAAAGGCATGGCTAGGTTCCAACAAACCTGTATTTAGGGAAATAAACAGTACCGTGGACTTGGCCTGTGGGCTGTAGTTTGCTGACCCCTGGGTTAAAGAACTCTGAGGATCACTGAAATGCACCACGCAGACTTCCTTCAAGGAAACCTGCCACACGGAGCATAGTTGATTGACGGCCCCAGCTGCTACCCTATGAAATCGTCTTGGCATTTGTATGGAGACCATGTTTCCCCTCTGCTGTTCAACCACTGGGGTACCCGTGCTGGCCCATACCTGTGGGACTTGGGACTCTTCTAATGGTAATCCCTCCATCAGACGTCTGTATGTTTCTTTTCCTGCCCAATCCTTCTTTCTTCTCAAGGTGTCAGACTTCCATTGTGACCTCATGGCTCTCCACGCGTACTGTGGCTCCCAGTCTTTTTCTTCTCCACAGGCATTTGCCCCATTAAATGGCTTGCACATCGAACCCTATCTAGAACTCTGCTTTTTAGAGAAACCAAGCTGTCACTGCGTGGGGGCTTGTTTCTTGCTTGGGCTGTGTGGCCGTCATGAATTGACATGAGGCTCCATTTCACTTTGTACTCACATCAACTTCAGGTGGATGGAGCTTCTGCCAACTAGATTCTTGATGGTCACTCTGGGGAGGAGCGTGGAACATGGCAAATTGTGTACCAGTTCTTTTTCTGTTGTTGTTTTTACTTTTTGCTTTTACAGAATTTTGTTGTTTATAGGTATGTATAATCCCACATTAGTGATTTGTATGTACCAGTTCTTAAAAGTACCCACCTGGAAGTAACACATACAGCTTCTATCTGCCTTTGTTGGCCAAAGCAGGTGACACAGCCATCTCTAACTTCAAGGAGCAATGCAGGGCTTCCCTGGTGGTCCAGTGGGTGGGGACACCGCCTTGCAGTGCAAGGGGCGCCGGTTCGATCCCTGGCCTGGGAAGATCCCACGTGCCGCAGAGCAGCTGGACCGATGTGTCCAATTACTGAGCCAGAGCTCTGGAGCGCATGTGCCCAGAGCTGGTGCTCTGCGACAACAGAGGCCACTGCAATGGGAGGCCCACACGGGCCAAAGAACAAAAATGGATGAAAATAGATAAATGAAAGACCAATAGAAGTGGCCTGCCTGCCCCCCTCCCGCCCCAACCCGCCCCTCCCCCACACCAAAAATGTAAAAGAGTAATGTGATGAAATCTTATCACGTGCCAGGAAAAAAGAGGCACAGGATAGTGATGGACTGTCCTCATGACAACTATAGTCAGTCTGCTAAAAGTTTAGAGAAGTGGGAGACACTGAAAGTTCTTTAGAAATAGGGGGACTAGGGGCTTCCCTTGTGGCTCAGTGGATAAGAACCCGTCTGCCAAGGCAGGAGACACAGATTCGAGCCCTGATCCGGGAAGATCCTACATACCGCAGAGCAGCTAAACCCACACATCAACAAAGACCCAGCACAGCCAAAAATAAATAAATAAAAGGTTTAAAAAAAAAAAAGAAATAGGGGGACTACCAAACACAGGAAGATTGTCAAGCCAGGTCCAGGCTCCATATAGCATCAAGAGCCACCCTTTCCTTCGGTCCCTGTGTGTTTCACGCTGGTAACATGCAGTTACGTGGATACAGGCATAGTGAAAGCAGAGTGTTGGATTCATTCATTTTTTTCATACTGTTTTTTTTTTTTTTTTTTTAAATAATGCCTCCACTTACCATGGAAGCGGGGATTTTGTTTGTTTTGTTTAATGCTATTCCTCCAGCCTAGAACAATGACTGGTCATAAATGGTACTCAAGGGTTAAAAGTGGATTCCCTCCCGTTGCCACTTACTTAGCGATTACAAAACATGTGGGGGTGTGTGCGTGGGGGTGTCCTTCCAAACCTTTTCCCATGCATGGACATGGTATTTCAAAATGAAAAATAAAACATTTATACAGGCTTCTGAAAACTGTCCCACAAAAAAATAGTTGAGTAAATATTTTTAAAAGGTTTTCTTTGCTTTACATGGGCGCACTGCCTTGTGTACTTATTTTATTTATTTCTTTATTTTTGGCTATGCTGGGTCTTTGTTGTTGCACATGGGCTGGCTTTCTCTAGTTGCAAAGCACAAGCTCTAGGCAGATGGGCTTCAGTTTTTGCAGCACAGTGGCTCATTAGTTGTGTCTCTTGGGCCCTAGAATGTGCAGGCTTCAGTAGTTGTGGCTTGAGTGCTCTAGAGCTTGAGCTCAACTGTTTCAAAGCATGCGGAATCTTCCCAGACCAGGGATCAAACCCATGTCTCCTGCCAATGCAGGGGATTCCTAGCCACTGCACCACTGGGGAAATCCCTGAGTAAATATTTTAAAGGCTAGATTCAAGATTAGAATTACTTTGGTTTGCAAGGGACAGAAATGCCACTTAAATTGGCTTCAGCAGAAAAAATGTTGGGCAGGAAGACTTTATTGGTTCACATACTAAATTCCTATGGACTGCTGATTTGGACAGCTGACTTTAGGCCCGATGGGGTGCAGCTGCCCAAATTTTGTATTCATGTATCTTTCACCAATTCATGGCTTTGATTACATTCATGGCTTTGATTTCCTTTGACTGGCTTCTTGGGTCAACTGTTCTATGTGGAATTAAAGTGCCCATGGAAGTTCTGGACATACTCCACCAACTCTCCTTTCTGGAAGACTAGAAAAGTCACAGGGTGTTCTCTAATTTGACCCTCATTCAGATCACATGCCCTGCCCTAAAACCGTTCAGTTTGCTTGAGGGAAGATGACTACACTGACTGATCAAGCTGAAGTCACATCAATCAGTAGGACTGGGAGGTGGGGCCAGCCCAACCAAATCAGATGTCTGAGTAGGAGAGGAGGGGTTTCTCCAGAGAATGTGGGGTTGGAATGGCTCTTGCTAGCTAGCAGAAAGGGAGACAAGCGCCAGGTCGCTGAAACAATAGATTTCGGCTAAAAGTGGAGTTGTTTTCCTCAAAAAAGATTTATTTAACATTTTGATGAGTACTCATAAATTGTACCAGTTTGATTCCCACCAATAGCACTGTATTCCTTTTTATCCTTACTCATGTGAACACTGAACGTTATCAATTGCATTAAGTTTTTGCCAATGTAGTGGACAAAAATGGAGCTCATAATTGTCTTAATCTGCATTTCCCTGACCCTAGTGGATGTGAGCAACTTTTCATATGTTTATTAGCTTTTTCTGTTTAGTCTATAAATTAATTGTCTTATTACTTTTGCCCTTTCTTTTCAATTGGATTTCCTCTTCCTTTTTTTTTTTTTAATTTTTGGCCTCTTTTATTGTTTTTTTTATTTATTTATTTTCATCCATCTTTATTCTTTGGCCTGCATGGGTCTCCCATCGCAGTGGCCTCTCTCGCTGCAGAGCACTGGCTCTGGGCGCATGCGCTCCAGAGCGCTGGCTCGTAATTGGACACACCGGTCCAGCCGCTCTGTGGCATGTGGGATCATCCCTGGCCAGGGATCGAGCGGGTGCCCCGTGGACTGCCAGGCGGACTCTTTAGCCACTGGACCACCAGGGAAGCCCTAGGATTTTCTCTTTCTTACGAACTTACAGGAGCTTGTATCTTAAGGCTAGTAATTAACCTTATCTATGTCTTAAATGTTGCCAGTTCTCCCAGCTTAGCATTCAATTTTTAACTTTGTGGTGCCTCTCACTGTAATCAAATCTGTTGATATTTTTCCTTATGGTTTATGAATTTCATGTCTCATAGAAGCTCTTCTGAGCCCCAGCTTATAAAAAAATCCTTCTATATTTCTCTCTGGTGCTGTTATAGCTTGACTTTTCATACTTAGATATTTAATCCAGCTGGAATTCATTTTTATGTATGGATTCCACTTTTTTTTCCCCACAGATAGATAGCCACTTGTTCTAGCACTGTATCCTTTCTTTGCTGGTTTGGAATGCTGTTTTTATCCTGTGCTAAATTCCCATGTGGTGGGAGGGGGAGGCTGAGAGACATCTCAGAAGGTACACTGAATGAGTGAGGGGGAGAGAGGAATCCAGGGTGAGGACAGGGTGATGGTGTGGAACTCTAAAGTAGAGAGAGGAGCAGCTATAGGGAAGGGGAGTAAGGTGCTTAGGTCAGTTTGGGGCATATTGCCTTGGAGTGCTCATGGATATGAAGGACATTTTTAATAGAAAAACATAATAAAGCTTTACATTATTATGCAATACTCACTGTACACCTTCTGAACTATTCTGTTGATCTCTTCCCTGTTCAGGTACTTGGTCATTCTGAGACAGGCGGGGACCTGGGACCCGAGACCTTTGGCTGCAGTGCTGCTGTGTTTGCACTTGGACAAATGTCTCCTTGAGCAAGAAAATACAAAGAAATTATAAAGGGCTAAAAATAACTGGATGCATGCGCAGATGGGGCAAATTCTGGATTACAAGATACAAAAAGACCAGAAAAACAAAACAAAACGAAAAAACCCACCCGACCACCCCTTCTGGAGAGATGGGAACAAAAGCACAGTGCTGTGAATGCCTCCTGCACTCAACATCACCCAAAAGTCAAAGTGACGTTGTTGGGTCACATCTGACTCTTTGTGACCCATGGACTGGCCATGGAATTCTCTAGGAAAGAATACTGGAGTGGGTAGTATTCCCCCCTTCTCCAGGGTATCTTCCCGACCCAGGAATCCAACCAGGGTCTCCTGAATTGCAGGCAGATTCTTTACCAGCTGAGCTACAAGGGAATCCCTGAATACCACCCAAGAGGTGGGCAAACCACCTAAGTCATCGCTCTGGCCCAACCCCTAGAAACACCCCTACCCTCCATCTCATATGAGGAACCAGCCTGCCCACTCCCCATTATGAAGAGCAAGGGACCCTCTTACTTGTTTTTGCTCCCCACTACTGCAGCAGGGGCCCCAGGAAAGCGTTCTTGAATTTCTTGTCTGGCCTCTAATGAATTTCTGTTGATTGGGGAAGGCCAAGAACTCTGGTTGGTGTCAATTCTACAATTGTTTGGGAAGGATCTACTATGCGTGAAGGTAAGTCTTGTTCTCATAGCAAGTGTATTGAGGGTACATTTGGATCAGTGGTGATGCAAGCAATCTGCGCCAGCCCATTATGCTCACTTCTTTTTCTTGAAAGATTTTTTTGGGCCTCTTTTTATTGGTTTTTATTTCTTTATTTTCATCCATCTTTACTCTTTGTCCTGTGTGGGCCTCCCATTGCAGTGGCCTCTCTTGTTGCAGAACACCGGCTCAGGGTGCATGTACTTCAGAGTGCTGGCTCGCCATTGGACACACTGGTCCAGCCGCTCCATGCCATGTGGGATCCTCCCGGGCCAGAGATGAAACTGGTGCCCCCTGCACTGCAGGGCGGACTCTTTACCACTGGACCTCCATGGAAGCCCCGTTATGCCATTTTTAAAAAACACTTTTTCCTCTTGGTACTCATTTACTCTTCCAGATGAATTTTAGAGTTATCTTTCTAGTTTTCATCAAAGGAGTTGTATTGGATTTATAGAGTAATTTGGAGAGCACAACAGCTTCTCTGAAGTGTTCTTTCATTGTGAGAAAGGGGCATATATCTCTCCATTTATTCAGGTCTTCTTGTATGTCCTCGGTAAAATTTATTCCTCTCTATTTCATCTTTAATTGCTGTTATGAATAAAATCATTTTTCCAACATTTTAAAATTGGCTTTTGTTGGTAAAAAAAAAAGCTATTGATTTTTCTATATTTTTCTCTTAATTGGCCATTTTACTGAACTTGCTGATAAGATCTATAAGACTACAGTTGAATTATTGACTGTTCTAAGTAGATAATAATATAATCGGCTTGTAGGGATGATTTTTACTCTTCTTCCAATATATATATCTCATTTCTTTTTTTCAGATTAGCCCTTGGTTCATTTGATTATTACTTCTTTTTTATTGACCTTTGTATAGCTTTATTGATGGATGATTAATAATATAAGGAATTACACATATTAAAATGTCACTTTGATAAGTTTTCACATTTGAGGACACCTGGGAAGGGGCTTCTCTGATGGCTCAGTGGTAAAGAATCCACCTGCTGATGCAGGAGTCCCTGGGTCTGGAAGATCCCCTGGAGAAGGAAATGCCAACCCACTCCAGTATTCTTTTTTGTTGTTGTTGAGTATTCTTTCTTGGGAAATTCCATTGACAGAGGAGCCTGACAGGGTACTGTCCGTGGGGTCGCAAAGAATCAGACATGACTGAGCTACTAAACAACAGCACCTGTGAAACCTATCGCTAAGTCAAAATAATGAACATATCCATGGCCCTAAGAAGATTCCTTGTTTCACTTCTGCAGGTAACCACAGATGTGTTATCTGTCTCTATAGATGAGTTTGCATTTTCCAGATGTTATTAATTCATGGAATCACACTGTGGATAGTCTTTGTTGTCTGCCTTTTTTTTTTTTTTTTAAAGATGTATTTATTTATTTTGGGCGGGGGTCAGGTTGGGGAGGGAGGGGAGTGGGCGGGCCACTTCTATTGGTCTTTCTCTATTTTCATCCGTCTTTGTTCTTTGGCTCCTGTGGGCCTCCCATCGCGGTGGCGTCTGTCGTCGTAGAGCGCCAACTCTGGGCGCATGCGCTCCAGAGCTCCGGCCCGGTAATTGGACACATGAGTCCAGCCACTCCGCGGCATGTGGGATCTTCCCAGGCCAGGGATCGAACCGCGCCTTGCAGTGCAAGGCGGTGTCCTTACCCACTGGACCACCAGGGAAACCCTCATTGTGGTCCTCTAAAATTTATTCCTCTCTATTTCATCTTTAATTGCTGTTATGAATAAAATCATTTTTCCAACATTTTAAAATTGGCTTTTGTTGGTAAAAAAAAAAGCTATTGATTTTTCTATATTTTTCTCTTAATTGGCCATTTTACTGAACTTGCTGATAAGATCTATAAGACTACAGTTGAATTATTGACTGTTCTAAGTAGATAATAATATAATCGGCTTGTAGGGATGATTTTTACTCTTCTTCCAATATATATATCTCATTTCTTTTTTTCAGATTAGCCCTTGGTTCATTTGATTATTACTTCTTTTTTATTGACCTTTGTATAGCTTTATTGATGGATGATTAATAATATAAGGAATTACACATATTAAAATGTCACTTTGATAAGTTTTCACATTTGAGGACACCTGGGAAGGGGCTTCTCTGATGGCTCAGTGGTAAAGAATCCACCTGCTGATGCAGGAGTCCCTGGGTCTGGAAGATCCCCTGGAGAAGGAAATGCCAACCCACTCCAGTATTCTTTTTTGTTGTTGTTGAGTATTCTTTCTTGGGAAATTCCATTGACAGAGGAGCCTGACAGGGTACTGTCCGTGGGGTCGCAAAGAATCAGACATGACTGAGCTACTAAACAACAGCACCTGTGAAACCTATCGCTAAGTCAAAATAATGAACATATCCATGGCCCTAAGAAGATTCCTTGTTTCACTTCTGCAGGTAACCACAGATGTGTTATCTGTCTCTATAGATGAGTTTGCATTTTCCAGATGTTATTAATTCATGGAATCACACTGTGGATAGTCTTTGTTGTCTGCCTTTTTTTTTTTTTTTTAAAGATGTATTTATTTATTTTGGGCGGGGGTCAGGTTGGGGAGGGAGGGGAGTGGGCGGGCCACTTCTATTGGTCTTTCTCTATTTTCATCCGTCTTTGTTCTTTGGCTCCTGTGGGCCTCCCATCGCGGTGGCGTCTGTCGTCGTAGAGCGCCAACTCTGGGCGCATGCGCTCCAGAGCTCCGGCCCGGTAATTGGACACATGAGTCCAGCCACTCCGCGGCATGTGGGATCTTCCCAGGCCAGGGATCGAACCGGCGCCCCTTGCAGTGCAAGGCGGTGTCCTTACCCACTGGACCACCAGGGGAAACCCTCATTGTGGTTTTAATATGCATTTCCCTAATGACTGATAATGAACATTCTTCCATATGCTTATTTGGCATCTGCATATCTTCTTTGTCAAAGTATCTGTTCAAATCTTCTGCCATTTAAAAATTCAGTTACTTGTTTTCTTATTAAGTTTTAGAGTTCTTTAAATAACCTGGATGAAACTCATTTATCACATTCATGCTTTGCAGATACTCTCTTCTAGGCTGGGACTTGTCTTTATTCCTGTAACACTGTCATTCAAACAGCAGAAAGCATTAAGTTTGATAAAGTCCAATTTTTCAAGTTTTTCTTTTAAAATGTTTTATCTAAGAAATCTTTGCCTAACCCAAGGTGGCAAAGATTTTCTCCTATATTTTCTGGAAATTTTATACTTTTAGGCTTATGTTTAGGTCTAGGATGCATTTTGAGTTAATTCTTGTATATGGTGTAAGGCATTTTATTTTGTATACGGATATTCATTTCTCCCAGGAACATTTGTTGAAAAGTCTATCCTTCTTCCCCTGAACTGCCTTTATTTATTTATTTATTTATTTTGGGTGGGGGTCGGGTTGGGGAGAGAGGGGAGCAGGCGGGTCACTTCTATTGGTCTTTCATTTCTCCGTTTTCATCCGTCTTTGTTCCTTGGCTCCTGTGGGCCTCCCATCGCGGTGGCGTCTGTCATTGCAGAGTGCCGGTTCTGGCCGTATGCACTCCAGAGCTCCGGCTCGGTGATTGGACACATGGGTCCAGCCACTCCGCGGCACGTGGGATCTTCCCAGGCCAGGAATCGAACCGGCGCCCCTTGCACTGCAAGGCGGTGTCCTTATCCACTGGACCACCAGGGGAAGCCCCCTGAACTGCCTTTGAGTCTTTGTTAAAAATCAACTGACAATATATGTGTGGGTCTATTTATAGACATTACATTCTCTTTCTTTGGTCAATTTGTCTATCTTGATGCCAACATGCTTTAGCTTTCTGATAACCTTGAATTGACATATAAGTCTTTCAACTTTTTTTTTTTAAGAGTGAGGAAAAAAGGAAAGAAAGAATGAATGAGACAGTTTATTAACCCAGCATTCGTTCTACAAATATTTTTAAATTTTTATTTATTTGCGTATTTTTTGGCTGTGCTGGGTCTTCGTCTGCTTCTTGGGCTTTTCTCTAGCTGGGGTGAGTGGGACTGCTCACTAGTTGTGCTGTGCAGGTTTCTCATTGTGGTGGCTTCCCTTGTTGCCGGAGCATGGGCTCTAGGGTGTGTGGACTTCGGTAGTTTTAGCTCCCAGGCTCTGGAGCACAGGCTCAATAGTTGTGACCCAGGGGCTTAGTTACTCCGAGGCATGCGGGGTCTTCCCAGACCAGGAATGGAACCCCTGCCTCTTGCATTGGCGGGTGGATTCTCTCCCACGGAACCACCAGGGAAGTCCCCACGGATTTGTTCTAATGCTTCTTATTGGCAGCTGCCTCATCTGGCAATTCTCTCCAGAGCTCTTTGTCCCCGAGGTATCAGCTTGCAACTCCTATTTGGTCCTTGTCCACCATTTTCAGTTCTTCCAGGGCTTGGAGGAACTGCCAGGCCACATTTTTTTTTTTTAATAATACAAATTGTTTAGGTCTAGGATGCATTTTGAGTTAATTCTTGTATATGGTGTAAGGCATTTTATTTTGTATACGGATATTCATTTCTCCCAGGAACATTTGTTGAAAAGTCTATCCTTCTTCCCCTGAACTGCCTTTATTTATTTATTTATTTATTTTGGGTGGGGGTCGGGTTGGGGAGAGAGGGGAGCAGGCGGGTCACTTCTATTGGTCTTTCATTTCTCCGTTTTCATCTGTCTTTGTTCCTTGGCTCCTGTGGGCCTCCCATCGCGGTGGCGTCTGTCATTGCAGAGCGCCGACTCTGGGCGCATGCGCTCCAGAGCTCCGGCCCGGTAATTGGACACATGGGTCCAGCCACTCCGCGGCACGTGGGATCTTCCCAGGCCAGGGATCGAACCGGCACCCCTTGCACTGCAAGGCGGTGTCCTTATCCACTGGACCACCAGGGGAAGCCCCCTGAACTGCCTTTGAGTCTTTGTTAAAAATCAACTGACAATATATGTGTGGGTCTATTTATAGACATTACATTCTCTTTCTTTGGTCAATTTGTCTATCTTGATGCCAACATGCTTTAGCTTTCTGATAACCTTGAATTGACATATAAGTCTTTCAACTTTTTTTTTTAAGAGTGAGGAAAAAAGGAAAGAAAGAATGAATGAGACAGTTTATTAACCCAGCATTCGTTCTACAAATATTTTTAAATTTTTATTTATTTGCGTATTTTTTGGCTGTGCTGGGTCTTCGTCTGCTTCTTGGGCTTTTCTCTAGCTGGGGTGAGTGGGACTGCTCACTAGTTGTGCTGTGCAGGTTTCTCATTGTGGTGGCTTCCCTTGTTGCCGGAGCATGGGCTCTAGGGTGTGTGGACTTCGGTAGTTTTAGCTCCCAGGCTCTGGAGCACAGGCTCAATAGTTGTGACCCAGGGGCTTAGTTACTCCGAGGCATGCGGGGTCTTCCCAGACCAGGAATGGAACCCCTGCCTCTTGCATTGGCGGGTGGATTCTCTCCCACGGAACCACCAGGGAAGTCCCCACGGATTTGTTCTAATGCTTCTTATTGGCAGCTGCCTCATCTGGCAATTCTCTCCAGAGCTCTTTGTCCCCGAGGTATCAGCTTGCAACTCCTATTTGGTCCTTGTCCACCATTTTCAGTTCTTCCAGGGCTTGGAGGAACTGCCAGGCCACATTTTTTTTTTTTTTTTAATAATACAAATTCACCAATTTCTTCTTTATTTATTTATTTTTTTAATCTTTTTGGGGGGTGAGGTGGGGAGGGAGGGGGACGGGTGGGCCACTTCTATTGGTCTTTCATTTCTTTATTTTCATCTGTCTTTGTTCTTTGGCTCCTGTGGGCCTCCCATCGCGGTGGCTTCTGTCGTCGCAGAGCGCCGGCTCTGGGCGCATGCGCCCGAGTTCCGGCTCGGTAATTGTACACATCAGTCCAGCTGCTCCGCTGCACGTGGGATCTTCCCAGGCCAGGGATCTAACCGGCACCCCTTGCACTGCAAGGCGGTGTCCCCACCCACTGGACCACCAGGGGAAGCCCTAGGCCACACTCTTGAAGTCGGTAACTGTAGTGAGTAGATGTGATATGGTTTTCTTTTTTTTTTTATTTTTTTTTAAAGATTTTATTTATTTATTTATTTATTGGAGGGGGCGGGTTGGGGAGGGAGAGGGCGGGCGGGCCACTTGGTCTTTCATTTATCTAGTTTTCATCCATCTTTGTGCTTTGGCCCGTGTGGGCCTCCCATCGCGGTGGCCTCTGTTGTCACAGAGCACCGGCTCTGTGCGCATGCGCTCCAGAGCCCCGGCTCGGTAATTGGACACATTGGTCCAGCCACTCCACGGCACGTGGGATCTTCCCAGGCCAGGGATCGAACCGGCGCCCCTTGCACTGCAAGGTGGTGTCCTTACCCACTGGACCACCAGGGAAGCCCGTGATATGGTTTTCTGATGTCTCCATAGATCTTGGTCTTGGAACCTACCTAGTATTGTTTTGCAGCAAGGGGGACCGTTACCAGGGCCCAAAAGTGGGCTCTCGTCTAACACTCAAAAATGAATTGTCCAAGGAAACACATGTGCTGACAAAGCAAGAGGTTTTATTGGGAAGGTGGAGAGCAGTAAGGTAAGGGAACCCAGGAGAACGACTCTGTCTTGTGGCTCGCAGTCTTGGGTTTTGTGATGGTGGGATTTTTTTCCTGGTTGACTTTGGCCAATCATTCTGACTCAGAGTCTTTCCTAGTGGTTCACATATTGCTCAGCCAAGATGGATGCCAGCAAGAAGGATTCTGGGAATTGACTGGACACGTGGCGTCTCCTTTTAACCTTTCCTGACCTCTTTCAGTTAGTGGTGGGTTATTAGTTCCATGTTCCTCACCAGGATCACCTGTCATAAAAATAACTCACTCAAATGGTTACTAGGGTGCCTGGCCAGGGTGGGCAGATTCAGTTAGTGTGCTTCCCCTAACAGTACAGTCCCAGAGATAGAGGCACAACACTGTGGAAGCCATTCCACTGTAGTGATTAAGGTCTTTACTTGGCCAGCTTGATGGTGTCTGCCCATCCAGGGACTTTCAGATTCCCAGACTTTTAGAGGAAGGCTGCCAGAGCCCTGATGAACTCCTGCTGGTTCACATCTTTTATGGGAACTCCAGGCACTGTGTGGCTTCCTTGCTGCCAGCCATAGGGAAAGGTGTTCCAATGTTTTCCTCTCCTTTCTTTTCAAAATCGTTTTGACTATTTCTCCCTTGTATTTCCATAAGTATTTTAGAATCAGCTTTTCAGTCTCTAAAAAAAATTCTGCTGGAGATTTGACTGGGATTGTGTTGAATTTATAGATCAGTTGGGGGAGAATTGATATCTTGACAGTATCAAGTCTTCTGATCCATGAGCATGGTATGCCTCTGCCTTATTGAGTCTCTTTTAATTTTTTTTTGATTTTTTTCTTTTCTTTTTTTTAAAACTTTTATTTTAGTTTTAACGTTTACAGAATTTTGTTGTTTACAGATATGTATGTTCCCAGATTAGTCATATGTCTTAATTTCTTTGTAGTTTTCAGTATACAGGTCTTATATATCCTTTGTCAGACTTATCTCTAAGTAGTTCATAATTTTTTAAAACACTTTTATTTTTTTAAATTATTTATTTATTTGGCTGCGCTGAGTCTTAGTTGTGGCATGTGGGATCTAGTTCCCTGGCCAGGGATCAAACCTGGGCCCCTGCATTGGGAACACAGAGTCTTAACCGTTGGATCACCAGGGAGGTCCCTAAGTAGCTCATAATTTTTGATGCTATTTATTCTTTTGCTGCCCCACATGGCTTGTGAGATCTTAGCTCCTTCAACAGGGATTGAACCTTGAACAGGGATTCTCAACAGGGATTGAGCCTCTTCCCATGAAAACATGACATCTTAAGCACTGAAACACCAGAGAAGTCCTGATATATATATTTTTAAATTTCCATTTCCACACGTTCATTAGTTTGGGGTTTGCCATGTTCCTCACCAGGATCACCTGAAAAAACAAAGGTTATTAGGGTGCCTGGCCAGGGTGGGCAGATTCAGGTAGTGTGCTTCCCCTAACAGTACAGTCCCAGAGATAGAGGCACAACACTGTGGAAGCCATTCCACTGTAGTGATTAAGGTCTTTACTTGGCCAGCTTGATGGTGTCTGCCCATCCAGGGACTTTCAGATTCCCAGACTTTTAGAGGAAGGCTGCCAGAGCCCTGATGAACTCCTGCTGGTTCACATCTTTTATGGGAACTCCAGGCACTGTGTGGCTTCCTTGCTGCCAGCCATAGGGAAAGGTGTTCCAATGTTTTCCTCTCCTTTCTTTTCAAAATCGTTTTGACTATTTCTCCCTTGTATTTCCATAAGTATTTTAGAATCAGCTTTTCAGTCTCTAAAAAAAATTCTGCTGGAGATTTGACTGGGATTGTGTTGAATTTATAGATCAGTTGGGGGAGAATTGATATCTTGACAGTATCAAGTCTTCTGATCCATGAGCATGGTATGCCTCTGCCTTATTGAGTCTCTTTTAATTTTTTTTTGATTTTTTTCTTTTCTTTTTTTTAAAACTTTTATTTTAGTTTTAACGTTTACAGAATTTTGTTGTTTACAGATATGTATGTTCCCAGATTAGTCATATGTCTTAATTTCTTTGTAGTTTTCAGTATACAGGTCTTATATATCCTTTGTCAGACTTATCTCTAAGTAGTTCATAATTTTTTAAAACACTTTTATTTTTTTAAATTATTTATTTATTTGGCTGCGCTGAGTCTTAGTTGTGGCATGTGGGATCTAGTTCCCTGGCCAGGGATCAAACCTGGGCCCCTGCATTGGGAACACAGAGTCTTAACCGTTGGATCACCAGGGAGGTCCCTAAGTAGCTCATAATTTTTGATGCTATTTATTCTTTTGCTGCCCCACATGGCTTGTGAGATCTTAGCTCCTTCAACAGGGATTGAACCTTGAACAGGGATTCTCAACAGGGATTGAGCCTCTTCCCATGAAAACATGACATCTTAAGCACTGAAACACCAGAGAAGTCCTGATATATATATTTTTAAATTTCCATTTCCACACGTTCATTGCTAGACTATAGAAATATTATTGATTTTGTATATTGGTCTTACACCTCACAGTTTTACTGAACTCATCTGTTAGCTCTTGCATCTATTTTTTACATTCCATCAGATTTTCTACATGGACATTCACACTGTCTTCACATAAATATAATGTTATGTCTTTCAGTTCTAGATGCCTTTCCCCCCTGGTCTTAGCACACTGGCTAGAACCTCCAGTTCAACATTGAGTTATGTCGATGAGAGTGATAGTCTTGCTTGGTTCTTGATGTTAGCAGGAAGCCTGAGGTCCTGTTAGGAAAATCCACACTTAGACTAGCTCCCTCTATGAGGTCTTCCTCTTCTCTGTTGAGTCTTCCCATTAGTACAATGTAATCTGCTTTAAAACTCCAGTATCTTTTTTCCTCTGTCATTTCAAACAGATTTTTGAAGATGGTATAGTAAACATAGGTAGTCTTCATATGAATCAGAAGTCCAGTGGTAGGGCTTTGTTATTCAAATGTAATCACAAAAGACTGAGAGTTAAGGATTTCTGATAAAACAGAGACTCTGGGCTGAAAAAGGGAGAGAATGAAGATTGAAGTGAGCTAATTATGAGGCAAACAACTCTGGATCAACTGTCAGGGGATGGATTTAAAGACAGTTGTGGGGCTTCCCAGGTAGTACTAGTGGTTAAAAAAAAAAAAAAAAAGTGCCTGCCAATACAGGAGACATAAGAGAAGTGGGTTCAATCCCTGGTTGGGAAGATCCCCTGGAAGAGGGCACGGCAACCCACTCCAGAATCCCATAGACAGAAGAGCCTGGTGGGCTACAGTCCATAGGGTTTTAAAGAGTTGGCCACAACTGAAGCAACTGATTGTCTGAAGACTAATTGAACAAAAGGAACAGAAATGAAGTCAGAGAAGAAGATGTGAGCACTTAAATGTAGGTGATAGTGTCCAGGAGGTGCACAAGGGTGTGGGCAGAGGACAAAGTGATTAGACACATGAAGCGTGTAGAACGCAGGTGCTGAGACTATAGAGTTGCCCAGAGTGCACTGGGGGGTAGGATGCCAAAAGACTTCAATAAATAGGAAAAGGCAAGGTTGGTGGACCACACCCGTGAAGGGGGTAGAGGGTGGCACAGGTGGATGGAGGGGGGCTTTTATAAAGGATGACAAAGTGATGGAAGCCTCAGTGGGGAGCTAGGGAGGATCTGACCCCACCTTCCAACCCTGGCCCTACTTCCTGACCCTGAGGTTGGGGATGAATTTGAATGGGCGGCTGTCCAAGAAGGGGTGACAGAAGCAGCCAAGGGAGATGCAAGGCTTTCTCCCCACATCTTGGGTCCCAGCTCCCCTGCCTCTGATTACACCTGAAGGTTGGAGTCCACCCCTGGTCAGAGCCTGGGGACAACAGGACTAAGCTTAGCCAGCCAGCAGCTAGAAGGAGCAAACCTTTTCCCATTTATTGAAGTCTTTTGGCAGCCCACCCCCCTCGTGCACCCTGGGTAACGCTGAAGTCCCTACGTCTGCTCTGTACAGCCTTCACCGGTCTAATCACTTTCTCCTCCGCCCACACCCTTGTCCACATTCTGGAGGTTGCCACCAGCCTGTAAGTGCAAAGAAACAGAGGTAAACAATAGAATGGGAATGACTAGAGATGCTCTGAGCAGGGGCTTTGGTTTCCTTGAGGGTCTCACTTCACTTTCCTGAGCCTGTTTTATCAACTGTAAAATGGGAAGGTTTTAGGGAACTCCTTGGAGGTCCAGTGGTTAGGACTCCACCCTTCCTTTGCAGGGGGCAGGGTTTGGGAAATTAAGATCCCACAAGCTGTGAGCTGAGGCCAAATTTGTTTTAATTTTTTAATTAAATAAAGTAGCACGGCAACCCACTCCAGAATCCCATAGACAGAAGAGCCTGGTGGGCTACAGTCCATAGGGTTTTAAAGAGTTGGCCACAACTGAAGCAACTGATTGTCTGAAGACTAATTGAACAAAAGGAACAGAAATGAAGTCAGAGAAGAAGATGTGAGCACTTAAATGTAGGTGATAGTGTCCAGGAGGTGCACAAGGGTGTGGGCAGAGGACAAAGTGATTAGACACATGAAGCGTGTAGAACGCAGGTGCTGAGACTATAGAGTTGCCCAGAGTGCACTGGGGGGTAGGATGCCAAAAGACTTCAATAAATAGGAAAAGGCAAGGTTGGTGGACCACACCCGTGAAGGGGGTAGAGGGTGGCACAGGTGGATGGAGGGGGGCTTTTATAAAGGATGACAAAGTGATGGAAGCCTCAGTGGGGAGCTAGGAGGATCTGACCCCACCTTCCAACCCTGGCCCTACTTCCTGACCCTGAGGTTGGGGATGAATTTGAATGGGCGGCTGTCCAAGAAGGGGTGACAGAAGCAGCCAAGGGAGATGCAAGGCTTTCTCCCCACATCTTGGGTCCCAGCTCCCCTGCCTCTGATTACACCTGAAGGTTGGAGTCCACCCCTGGTCAGAGCCTGGGGACAACAGGACTAAGCTTAGCCAGCCAGCAGCTAGAAGGAGCAAACCTTTTCCCATTTATTGAAGTCTTTTGGCAGCCCACCCCCCTCGTGCACCCTGGGTAACGCTGAAGTCCCTACGTCTGCTCTGTACAGCCTTCACCGGTCTAATCACTTTCTCCTCCGCCCACACCCTTGTCCACATTCTGGAGGTTGCCACCAGCCTGTAAGTGCAAAGAAACAGAGGTAAACAATAGAATGGGAATGACTAGAGATGCTCTGAGCAGGGGCTTTGGTTTCCTTGAGGGTCTCACTTCACTTTCCTGAGCCTGTTTTATCAACTGTAAAATGGGAAGGTTTTAGGGAACTCCTTGGAGGTCCAGTGGTTAGGACTCCACCCTTCCTTTGCAGGGGGCAGGGTTTGGGAAATTAAGATCCCACAAGCTGTGAGCTGAGGCCAAATTTGTTTTTAAATTTTTTAATTAAATAAAGTAGAATTTTATACACACAGAGGATTAAGTTAAATTAAATAATGTTGTAAGTGTTTAAGAACAACTCCAACTATGATTATGTTATATTCCTCACGTTAGACTCTAATTTCCCTGTTTCCCTACAAGCTCCCTGATGTTGACCAGAAGCCCACCCATCCCTGACTGAAGCTGAAACTGCCTCATTCCTGGAAAGGGAAGCACTGGGGATCCATTCCTCAGGCTGCCTCAGAGCTTTGAAGGTGACCCCTGGACCACCAACTGTCACAACCTCTAAGATACTAGCCTTCTATTTAGGGCCGGACCTGATGGAGCCCATCACAGGACAAGGAGCACAGGCCGCATGTCCTGGGAATCGAGGGAGCAGGAAGCAAAGGGCCCGCCCAGGCCACCGGGGCAGTCTGGGCAGGTGTGGTGGGGGAGGAAGGGGCTGTGCCAGTCTCACAGGAGGTGGGGCAGGGCTGCTCACCGAGGGGACTGGCAGGGACAGGATACGTGCCGGCTACCCTGTGTGAAGCCTCTCCCCTCTGCGCTCCTCCTGTTTCTAGATCCAGAAGCAGAGATCCCCAGAGGGACTCGCCCAAGAACTTGGTGGGAGCCATGGTGGAGCATGGTCTCTGTGCTTTGGCTCACTCCCCGCAGATCCGCCTCTGGACAGCAAGGACTGGCTTCTTTTCTCAACGTCTAGAAGAGCGTCCTGCTCCTCGTAAGTGCTCAATAAATATTTCTTGGCCATTGAAGGGCTGTCAGGCATCGTGCCAAGTGGCTTAGTATCTATGGGCTTGTCTCTAATCCTCCTTCATTTTATAGATGAGGAAACCGGGGAACAAAGAAGTAAGTGTTTAGAAATGTGAGTAGATGTGAGCAGGGATCTGGGTTTAAATCCTGCCTCTGCCACTAATTAGCTTTGGGTCTTTGGGCAAGTCTCTTCACTTCTCTGGGCCTTGACTGTCTCATCCGAGACTGGCTCAACTCATGGGATGGTGTGGGGCTTTGGAGGCCTGGCCCCAGGTAGAGACAGGGAGAGAGGCTGAAGACTGGGGCCTGAGTCATTTCTTTAGGAGGGAGACTTGCTTCTTTCCTGGGAGGTCATGAGAGGTAAGGGGGGTGGCCTTCAGGCATGGACAGACCTGACTGCTTTTCCCAGGCATACCCTGTGGACCTCAGGGAAGGGATGTATACGTCCTTCTGCTTCTTTCGTACTGACATTTAAGTTCTGTTTCCACATGGGTAAAAAGGGAGAACACCTCTGGGGCTTGCTGTGAGGATTCAATGAGGACATCTTGCAAGTGTCCGTAGTAGGTGCTTAATAAACACAGTGTCCAGGTGTCCTCTCTACCAGCTTTTCCAGAAGAATCTCTCAAATGCAGCCTCCATCCTGACCTTGCCCCCTTTAAGCTGGCAAGTCTCTAACAACTCTGCAAAGACTTCATTTCTCCCTTTGGCCTCCCTTTCCCCAGTCTCATTTGCTTCTCCAGCCAGCAAACCAGAGAGGGACATGGGCAGGGTGGCCAGCGGCTGGAAAAGAACACTCACTCACCCCCTGCACCCTGCCCCTCCCCGGGTGACGCCTCTCTGTCCACTGCTGCAGGTTCTTTCTGAATCATGGCATTTGAAAGCCTCCTGGGCATATACAGCGTGCACCCCAAGCTCCTTAGTCGGGGCATTCACCATTAACAGCCCCTTCTCCCCTGAATCAGCCTCTGTTTCTGCCATCCCTGCTCAGCCCTCTGGGCCCCTCAACTCTACCCCAAGCATACCCCTCGACTGAGAACACTCTCCTCCATCTTCTTCACCGAGTAAAGTCTTGCTCACCTTTCAAGGCCCACCTCAAATATCAATTACCTGGCCAGTAAAGCTCTTCAGTCCCATTTCCCTGCAGGAAATTGCTCAACCACTGGGCACACTGCTCACAGGGGCATCAGAACGGTGTCCACACGTGACAGCTGTTCTGCTCTGGCTCCTCTGGGAAGAGGGCAGATAAGGCTGCCCCCACCCCCGCCCCCTGCCACCCCTCCCCCATCCAGGCGGCTGAACACGTGCCCAGAGCCCTCCAAGGCCTCCCGTGCTTGTCCCAGCCCCCAGTGGGCTCTGAGCCCCAGAGGTAGCAGGTGTATTCCGCATCCGGCAGGAAGGCTCTGACTCCACCCTACTTGGCTGGGTGCGAAGCTGCGTAGTACAGATGGGGATGTTGAAAATATCCGTGACATATTGCAAACTGGCCTACTTTCCTATCACGAGAGTCAGAGACTGAGACGGGCGAGGACGAGTGAGATGGGAGCTTGGGACCTGTTCCCACCTCCTTCTTCCTCCCTCCGCTCAGTTGTTAGACAGGAGAGGGACCTGCAGCCTCTCCCAGCCTTCTCAGCCCGGTTCTGGGGCCCTGTGGTTGGGGTGTCAGTGGGGAGGGAGGCATGGAGTGGGGACGGGCAGAGGGGCTGGGAGGGTGGGTGCAGGATCCAAAGTCTGGGACTCATCTTGGGAAGCTTCCAGCCCAGGAAGCAGGGCAGTGGAGGCCATCTCACTGGATTAGGGGGCTGAAGGCTTGGGTTCAAGCCCTGATTCCCCTGGGAAGCCTCAGGCAAGTTTCTTAACCTCTCTGGGCTTAGTTTTTCTCATCAGCCGAATAATCGTTGCTTGCTCTCCTTGAATCCTTGATGATGGGGTTGCTTTGAAGACCATGAAGAACGCTGGCTTCATGAAAACACTTTTCTGTCTTTTCATCTTGGCTAGGCTGTGCCGCCACACAGCAGCTTAAGTGCTCATCAGTTGCAGCCTTCTGCCTCCCAGCAGACCTGGCAAGGCCTCCACCCTTAATCCTGGCGTAATGACTCCTGAGCAGGAAGTCACCCACTGTCCCTGCTATTATCAGGAGTGGGCCTTAGGCAGGAAGTGCATCATGGGAGCTAAATTCAGTCTCTCTTGGGTGTCCTCTGGGTTGTCTCCTTCTTCACACATGAGGTGATCACTATTTTAGTTTTTCGCTTTGGGGGCTTGACACCCTGTCTTTCCCTGTTTCTTAAGATGGGCAGGATCTTTGGGGCCTTTTTCTGTCAGAAGCTGATTTGCTTCCTGCTTACAGGTCCCTCCCCCAATTTTGGATTCTCCCTGGAGCTGGTAAGGAGGTTGTCTGCGTCTCTGCTTCAGTTTTTCACACTACAAGAGAAATCAGGGGTCACACTGGGAAAAATTGGTTGCTATGGTGCCATTAGTCAGAGCAAAACCAGAAGTAAGGCTTCATATTTAAAGTACTTTTATGCATGTGCCCCTCATCCAGCTATTCTGCGTCTAGGAATTTATTTTACATGTGAATTCACATTGTATCAAATAAAGTAACTGGCAGGGTGTCTCTTGCACCACAGCCTGAACATCTGTCAACAGGACAACTTCATATGTGCTGGTGCGGAACAATTTTTCATTCATGTCGTTGAGTGTGTATTGTCTGCTGCTATGTGGGTAAAACAACCCAAAGGAAATGTTCGTGAACGTATGGGCAAAGTCCACAAAGACCAGAGAAGCTGGGAATGGTGTTTGCATCTGGGGTTGGCCCTGGGTGACTTCAAACAGAGGTAGGGAAGGTGAAATTGACTTTTCCCTTTTGCACCTTTTGACTTTTGCATCACATACAAATAGAATTTCCTATTACAGGTGATAAGAATCTACCTGCCAATTCAGGGGACAGAGGTTACACCGCTAGTCTGGGAATACTCAGACCACCTTACCTGCCTCCTGAGAAACCTGTACACAAGTCAAGAAGCAACAAACATGGAACAATGGTCTGGTTCCAAATTGGGAAAGGAGTACGTCAAGGCTGTATATTGTCACCTTGCTTATTTAAATTATATGCCAAGTATATCATGTGAAATGCTGGGCTGGATGGAGCACAAGCTGGAATCAAGACTGCCGGGAGGAATATCAATCACCTCAGGAATGCAGGTGATACCACCCTTATGGCAGAAAGTGAAGAGGAACTAAAGGGCCTCTTGATGAAGGTGAAAGAGGAGAGTGAACAGGCTGGCCTAAAACTCAACATTCAGAAAACAAAGATTATGGCATTAGGTCCCATCATTTCCTGGCAAATAGATGGGGGAAACTATGGAAACAGTGACAGATTTTATATTCTTGGTCTCCAAAATCACTGCGGATAGTTACTGCAGCCATGAAAATTAAAGGAGATTTGCTCCTTGAAAGAAAAATGATGACAAATCTAGACAGCATATTCAAAAGCGGAGACATCACTTTGCCAACAAAGGTCCATATAGTCAAAGCTATGGTTTTTCCAGTAGTCGTGTATGGATGTGAGAGTTGGACCATAAAGAAGGCTGAGCAACGAAGAACTGATGCCTTCAAACTATGACGTTGGAGAAGACTCTTGAGAGTCCCTTGCACTGCAAGAAGATCAAACCCGTCAATCTGAAATATTCATTGGAAAAACTGATGCTGAAGCTGAAGCTCCAGCACTTCCGCCACCTGACTCATTGGAAAAGCCCCCTGATGCTGGGGAAAAATAGAAGGCAGAAGGAGAAGGGGACGACAGAGGATGAGAGGGTTGGATGGCATCATTGAGTCAATGCACATGAGTTTTAGCAAGCTCTGGGACATGGTGAAGGACAGGGAAGCCTGGTGTGCTACAGTCCATGGGGCTGCAAAGAGCTGGACACAACTGAGCGACTGAACTTTCAGGGGCAACTAAGCCTATGCTCTGCAACCGCTGAGCCCATGCACCTAGAGCCTGGGATCTGCCACGAGAGAAGCCATTGTAATGAGAAGTCCGTGGACCACAACAAAGAATATCCCCGCTCATTTCAACTAGAGAAAGCCTGCGCATAGCAATGAAGACCCAGCACAACCAAAACAAAAGAGAAAACAAGTAAAATTAATTCTTCTAGCCCTTAAATTCTCATATGTACTAATTTTGGGCCTCAGTCCTATGCCAGTGGTTTTTACTGAGAAAGTCTGACCCCAGATAAGGAGGGTGAAGCCAGGGGTGGATGGGGCAGGGAGCGATTCAGGGGCCTGGGTCCTATCTTGGGAAGATACCAGAAGCTCACTCAGCATGGAAGGGGGACCCATGGAGGCGCAGTCACAGAAGGACCCCAGACAATCCGGGCAGCAGGATGTTAGGGTTCCACAAGCACAGATGCTCTGGAGTGTGGAGAAGAGAGAGGAGCCAAGAAGACCAAAGCTCTGTCTGATGAGGAGTAAACAGGAGGTCACAAATAAAGCTAAGTGCGTGTTAAGAAAACCCAGGGGAGAGGGCATGTCAGCTAGAATGGGTTTGTGTCTTTGTGCATGTGTGTGAGGTGGGCAGGGCTGGAGCTGGGAAGGCTTCATGGAGAACGTGGCATTCGGGCTGGGCCTGGAAGTGGGTGTCAGGTGTCCACAGGCGCAGAGGAAGGCAAGGACAACCCCGAGGTGGAAACAGTATGGACAAAGGAACAGAGTGGGAAGGGAAGACACAGAGCACGTGTGTGAGCGTGTGTGTTGTTGTTGGAGATAGCCAGAGAGGATGCTGGAAAGATTGGGGCTAGAGCAACAGAGGGTATCAAACGCCAACCTAAGAAATTTGTTAAGTGGTTCAGGCATTCTCCCCTGAGGTGACCAGATGCTCAAGGCAGCATGTCTCGAAGTCTCTGTAGTAAAAGACCATTAAAAAATATATATTTCCAATGGACTGAGAAGCCAGGTTGTCTTTTAAAACACAGCAAAAAAAAAAAAAAACACAGCAAAAATGATCACGCCTTGGTATGTGTGGCAATGTGAAATCACTATAAAGGGTTTTCAAAGGTGACTCTTCACCTCTGTACTCATCTTGTGGACCACATGTTGAGTAAGGGCCCAAAGATGCTCCGCAGAGGTCAGGGAGGCCCACAGATTTCTTGCAGCTGGTCACATATATTCATTTGTTTAGGGAAGGAGGCAAAGCTTTTGGTTCAAGGTCTCCAGAGGACACAATCCTCTGCTCTAGGAGGTGGTCACTGAAGGGCTTTTCTTTTTGGCCACTTCTATTGATGTTTCATTTATTTATCTTCGTTCTTTGGCCCGTGTGGGCCTCCCATCACAGTGGCCCTCGCTGCAGAGCACCGACTCTGGGCACATGCACTCCAGAGCTCTGGCTCGGTAATTGGACACATCAGTCCAGCCGCTCCGTGGCACATGGGATCTTCCCAGGCCAGGGATCGAACCGGCGCCCCTTGCAGTGCAAGGCGGTGTCCTTACCCACTGGACCACCAGGGAAGCCCCACGGAAGGGCTTTGAGCAGAAGGATCTAATGAGGCTTTAGAGCTGAGGGGACCATCAAAGGTGTCCGATTCAGCCTGAGATCTCCTCCCTTCCCTGTCTGCATCCAGAGGAGCTAGCCCAGGGCCGAGATCAAGGGGAAAGGACTGAGGGGTGAGAGATGCCAGAGAACAAGGGGCCCATTTAGGGGTGATTAAAATAATCTGTGGGAAAGAAAACCAGAGGGCTTTTTCAAGCTATGTTTGGAGCAAGATGATCCAGGAGGGGTGGGCCAGCCGCGAGGGCAGATGGCATGATGTTAGCTGAAGATGGGAAGTTGAGCTCCTCAGTGCTTGAGCAGGCATCTGCTGCCTGCCTGGGAAGCAGGAACCTGAAAGGGAAGCTCCCTTGGGATGGGAGCCAGGCAGAGCAGGAGGCTGCCAAGATGCAGTCTGGGTCCAAATATCTGCATCCTGGGGTCCTGTGAGCATCTTCCAATGCCTGATGCCTGTTGCCCTAAACCCTGGGAAATGGCTATAACGCACGTGGGCACAAACTCTTGTTTCCAAAGAAAGCAGATTTGGAAATCTGCAGATGGATCTACTTAACCCTGGAAAACACCCACTTCATCATTATTTTTTTGGAGGTGAAATTCACATAACACGAAATTCACCATTATAAAGTGAACAGCTCAGTGGTACTTAGTGCACTTGCCATGCTCTGCAATCACCGTCTCTGTCGAGTTCCAAAACATTTTCATCATCCCCAAAGGAAACCCCGTATCTGTTAGGCAACTGCTCCCTATTCCTTCCTCCTCCAGGCACATCTCCGTGGATTTACCTATTCTGAGTATTTCCTATAAATGGAATCATACAATACGTGACCTGTGTCTGACTTTTGCTTAGCACCGTGTTGAGGTTCATCCAAGTTGAATCCTGCATGAACACTTCATTACTTTTTCTGAAAGAGTAGTCTTCCATTGTATGTATACACCACAAATTGTTTATTCATCCACTGAAGGACATTTGGGCTGTTGGGACATAGGGTAATTATATGTTTATCTTTTTGAGGAATTGCCAGTTTCCTGTAGCTACTGAACGATTTTACATTCCCACCAGCAACAGATGAGTTTCATTACTAAACAGGTAATTTCTGTGGCCCTGGAAGGCAAGGAGATGGTTTCCAGGTGCTAGCATGGGTAGAATCTGTGAGGATAATCTGGTGCCTACCATGGGCTTCTAAGGCTGATTGGCAAGTCTGGGAAGCCTACTGGTTAGAGTTGGGTTGGGGGAGGGGGCTGTCTTTCCTTTCTTTCCCAAGGCAAGTAGATCAGGTGGTAAAGTCTAGAGCCTCAAAGCCTCAAAGCCAAGCTGAGTGTGGTCTTGTATGAGCTGGGCTTGTGGTCCACCTGGCTCCAGTGGCTCACAGCATGTCTTCTCAAGGATAGATCCAGACTGCCTTCCTTCTCCCTGCTCTTGTCCCTTCTCATCATCTTTCAACTCTCTCTTCTTTCTGTGCCTAAGCAACTGAGGAGGAAAGAAGGAGGGGGGGTGGCGGGCTACACGCATGTTCGTGGACTACATCCACAAGCCCCTCTGCCCTCTTCCCACTTAGGCCCCAGGAGGGCATCCAAAAATGAGGCAGATCCTGGGAACCCTCTCCCTCACCTTTATTTCTTCCTCCTCCTCTCAGAGGGGACTCAATGGCATCTGCAGCGCCAGCATGGTGGCATGCAGCTGGGGAGCAAAAGATCCAGTTCTGGCCATCTCCACCCCTCCAAGGTCAAGGTCAGTGGGAGGAAGGAGTCACCAGGGGCACTTACGGTGGCCGGGATTGGTTTTGGTGGTGGTTTAAGGGAAGTAGGGGGAGGTACATTCATCTGTGTCGCTGAGTTCTCCCGACACTCCCTGTGTGCCAGGCCCTGTGGTGACTTGCCAGTTGAGTTTCTCTGGCAGGCAAAGCTTAAAGCTGGGAAAGCCAGAAGTCCCTACCCCACTGGTTCTCTAGGTGTGGTTCCCGCCCAGCAGCGGCAGCAGCAGCATTTGGGAACTTGGTCTAAATGCAAATTCTCAGGCCCCTCCTCAGACTTAGCGAATCAGAAACTTTGGGGTGGCACCCCTGTTTTCAGGAGTCGTCCAGGTGATTCTACTTCTTGCTTTGGTGTAAGAACCACTGGCCTGCCCTGAGGGAGAGTCCTAGTTAATGTGGGGGACTCAGTGCTCCCAGTCTGATGGGACAGACTGGACCCTTGCTTGCCCTCTGACAGGGAAGACGGGGCCTTGTGCTCAGAAAATTCTCAATCAGAGGGAGACATCTAGGTTTCCCAATGCAAGTCCCTCTCGCGGAGGCCCTCCCTGCTGGAAGCTGCTGGATGAGTTTCTTTGGAGCGGGCTGGCTACAGTTAGGACCCCAGAGAAACACCCCCTCCTCCTTTTACTCTCCATTCTTCGGAAAGTGGGTTTGATGTGCTAATGAGGACATCAATTATTGAGCTTCATTAGCATTCATTACAATAACAAGCAAGGGAGGAGGGACCTCGGGGAATAGAGGAGGGTCTTTTGAAACTTACAGTCATTTACTCCTCTCCTTGGGGGGAGGACAGGGGGATGGGAGAGTGAGGCAGCAGGAGGAGAGGCTTGGGGTCTTGGAGACTAGGGCTGGGCCAAAGGGAAGCAGTCCCCAGTTCTTTGGTCCTGAACCCAAGCCAGCCCCAGAGGCCAGCTCACAGCTCTGGTCACTCTCTCCCCAGAAGAAGGCCCTCCTCGTTGCGTTTGGGCCACCCTTGGCGGAGCCTGGATGGTCCAACTGGGGCCTTATAAAGTGCCCTAGCCAGATAGCTACCCTCCTGGCAGGGTGCTTTCTCAGGGATCTGGGGTGGGGGCCTCCAAGGTGGCTCAGTGAGCAGCCTGGGATGCCCACTGTCATTTTCACATCCCCTTTCCCCCTGTGGCTTTCCCTAGAGGCCCGTGTGCCTCTCTGCCCACAACAGGCCCCATCTCCCTCTTCCTGCCCAGATGTTTGTCCAGGTGAAACCCCTGCTCTGAACACCCTCGGGGCAGGAGAAGTGAGGTGGAGAATTCTCCCCTCTAGGGTGCTCCCTCATACCCTCACTCCCTAAGGCTCCCAGCAGAGGCAGGCAGGCTGGTGGAGCGAGAAGGGCTAGGTGAGTAGCTATGATCTGCTCATCTGCTGTTCCAGCGTCTCCAATAAGCCAGCAGCCCCTTCCTAACCAAGCACATGGCCAGAGGTGCAGGGGAGGAAGGCCAGAGGGAAATTACCTGTTGAGGAATGAGGGTGGGGGTGGGAGGGCACTTGAGGCATCTCAGGTGGAGGCAGCTGGCATATGGCTGTGCCCGGGCTCCATGCCAGCTTCCAGGAGCAATTCTGGTCTCTCGGTTGGAGAAATAATACCTGTGTTTCTCTTGCCCTGATCAGAGGCGATGGCTTCCTCAGCCTTTTCCCTTAGGAGAAAGAGCCTTGGCTTTTGAGACGGGAGGGAGGAGGCACCTATCTTTCCTAGGAGGTGGGGGCAGGGGATTCGTTGTTGTCAAGTTGCTCAGTCCTGTCTGACTCTTTGCGACCCCATGGACTGCAGCACGCCGGGCTTCCCTGCCCTTCACTATCTCTTGGAGTTTGCTCAGACTCATGTCCATTGAGTCGATGAGGCTAGAGGATTGGGTGGGGTCAATGAGGGTGGCTGGTGTCAGGCCATCTGCCCTCTGGCTCAACTTGGGTCTCAGGATCTTTGTTTCCGTTGTTTTCCTTCTCACCCCTCCGCAGGACCCATGGAGTCCTGGATTGAGAGGAGGAGGTCCTGAATTTGGGAAGGAGGGGTTCCAATGAGCTCACAGCTATGAAGATGATCAGCAATGTTTAGGTTCTGTCTCTGGCAAGTGATCTACACACACACAAAAACACTACTTGAATCTGATTTTAAGCCCCTTATGATGGAGGGGGCCTTCAGGATGTGGGAGGTCACCTTAGAGTGGTGACTGACCAATGCAGGGGCCAGCTAACATGGCCGGAATTGCTCCCAGTCTCTGGGGCTAATTCACAGAGGCCCCCCAAGTCCCAGTCCAGTGGCTTATTGGAACCTAGCGTAAAGGCCAGAAAAATCTCCACGTGACGGGACAAGCAGCTTTCCAGTCTTCATCCAGGGGATAATGCCCAGTTCCTTAACTCTGACATGAATGCCTGTGTCTCCACCTGCAGCCATGCGCCGGTGCCCAGCGCCCTTCCTTTCCTTTGTGGTCATGAGAGCGCGTCAGATGTTCGGCCCCTGCTCCGGGCAGCCCACTGGGTTAGGAGATGGTGGTAGTGATAGAGAAAGAGGCTGGGAGCTTTGGAGTTGGCAAGTCTGGACTTGAATTTCAACTTTGCTGCTCTTAGACTGGGAAAGTGGTTATGCCTCTCTGAGCCTCAACTCCCTTCTCTCTGAAATAGGGTTGAAAACAGCCACTTCTGCAGGGTTGTTGAGAGACTTCGAGAGTATGAGTAAAACATATTAGGGGGGCGGGGATTCCCCATGAGGCTCAGTGATAAAGAATGTACCTTCAGTGCAGAGATGCAGGAGACTTGGGTCTGATCCCTGGGTCAGGAAGATCCCAGAGGAGGGCATGAGCACCCATTCCAGCATTCTTGCCTGGAGAATCCCATGGACGGAGACGTTTGGCGGGCTACAATCCATAAGGTTGCACAAGTTGGATACAACTGGATCGACTTAGTAAGTACGCATATTAGGTGGGCACTCTGGGGAAGAGAGAGACCTTGTCTCATGGGGGCAATCCAAAGGGGCGGGGAGGGGCAGCATCCTGTGGGGTTGAGTTAGGGGCCTGGATGGGGACAGAGGAGCAGCAGCGTGAGTCCCTAGCCTCTGGGCTCTGAGAAGCTTGGGAGGTGGTGTCCACGCAGTTGAAGGGAAGCCACCCCTCCCCTTGCCGACCCTGCCTCTACACAGGGCCTGCGGCTTCCCATGCCCATCCCGGGCAGGTAGCCAAGCCGGGAGCTGGATGAGTGCCCACAGCACGCTCAGAGGCCATAAGATGGGCACTATCCAGTTGGCAGAGGGAGAGGCAGCTGGCCCAGGAGGGGAGAAGTCAGGGAGCCGACTGCTGGGGTCGTGTGCCCAGACGGTGTAGCCACGACGCACTTGGCTGCCCTCCTGCGCTGTCCAGCAGAAGCGGGGAAGGGCTCCTCCTCTTCCTACCCTGGGCCAGCCACATAAGTTCCCGCAATTGGAGAGGAATATCTAAGGGGCATCCGACTTGCCCTGAGCCAGGCAGTGTGCTTGGCTCAGGGCAGGCCTGGGGGTGGGAAGGAAAAGTGGGAGAGAGCGCCTGGATTAAGGCTGCAACTGGGTAGACCAGCAAGTGGGGAAACCGGTTTGTCATTTGGGCCAGTTGGGGTGGGGTCTCCTCTCCTGCCTCTTGGCCTGCCTGCCACTCTTCCTGGCCGCCCTACAGCGAAGACAGGTACTGTGTCCCTTTCTTGCTCATCTGAGCTGGCTTTATTTTGGAATGTTGGGAGGAAGGACAAGGGGCAGGGGACTGGCCCACCTTCCTCTCCCCAAGAGAAGCTTGGGAGAACTGGGACAGGACAGAGAACAGGAACCAAGCAACCAGGATGGGAGGAGGGGACAGAGTCACCTGGAGAAGTCTGTGGAGCCAACAGGTAGCCTAAGGTGGGAGAAGGGATAAGGCACGGCTGGGCATGAGCACCCATTCCAGCATTCTTGCCTGGAGAATCCCATGGATGGAGGAGATTGGCGGGCTACAGTCCATAAGGTTGCACAAGTTGGATACAACTGGATCGACTTAGTAATACGCATATTAGGTGGGCACTCTGGGGAAGAGAGAGACCTTGTCTCATGGGGGCAATCCAAAGGGGCGGGGAGGGGCAGCATCCTGTGGGGTTGAGTTAGGGGCCTGGATGGGGACAGAGGAGCAGCAGCGTGAGTCCCTAGCCTCTGGGCTCTGAGAAGCTTGGGAGGTGGTGTCCACGCAGTTGAAGGGAAGCCACCCCTCCCCTTGCCGACCCTGCCTCTACACAGGGCCTGCGGCTTCCCATGCCCATCCCGGGCAGGTAGCCAAGCCGGGAGCTGGATGAGTGCCCACAGCACGCTCAGAGGCCATAAGATGGGCACTATCCAGTTGGCAGAGGGAGAGGCAGCTGGCCCAGGAGGGGAGAAGTCAGGGAGCCGACTGCTGGGGTCGTGTGCCCAGACGGTGTAGCCACGACGCACTTGGCTGCCCTCCTGCGCTGTCCAGCAGAAGCGGGGAAGGGCTCCTCCTCTTCCTACCCTGGGCCAGCCACATAAGTTCCCGCAATTGGAGAGGAATATCTAAGGGGCATCCGACTTGCCCTGAGCCAGGCAGTGTGCTTGGCTCAGGGCAGGCCTGGGGGTGGGAAGGAAAAGTGGGAGAGAGCGCCTGGATTAAGGCTGCAACTGGGTAGACCAGCAAGTGGGGAAACCGGTTTGTCATTTGGGCCAGTTGGGGTGGGGTCTCCTCTCCTGCCTCTTGGCCTGCCTGCCACTCTTCCTGGCCGCCCTACAGCGAAGACAGGTACTGTGTCCCTTTCTTGCTCATCTGAGCTGGCTTTATTTTGGAATGTTGGGAGGAAGGACAAGGGGCAGGGGACTGGCCCACCTTCCTCTCCCCAAGAGAAGCTTGGGAGAACTGGGACAGGACAGAGAACAGGAACCAAGCAACCAGGATGGGAGGAGGGGACAGAGTCACCTGGAGAAGTCTGTGGAGCCAACAGGTAGCCTAAGGTGGGAGAAGGGATAAGGCACGGCTGGGGTAGAGCTGGAGCTCTGCCGGCTTCTGGGAGGAGGCTTCGATCTCACCGACTGAGGTGTGGAAAGGGACAGGGGCTGGAGCGCCCCCTTTGGGGGTCCTGTTTGGCACATGGGCAGAGACTCCCCTCACTCACAGCACGAGCCCCTGAAGTTTCAGCAGACACCTGCAGAAGGGGCTGCAACCTGAAGTGAGGGTGGGGGGAAGGAGACGCTCCAGCAGGGGGCGCTGGGGGACTGGGTCCCCTTGTCCAAGCCAGGTCTAAGGAGAGGACTAGGGGGCGTCTCGGAATAAGCAGAGAAGGGTCCAGACTCTCCCTGCATAGAGGGCTGTGGCTTTCGGAGGTCACCTTGGCTGAAGAGTAACCCCTGGCGCCTCCCTGCCCCATACTTCCCCTAATGCTTCTCCATCCCTCGGCGCTCCGGACCGCGAAGTTCCCACACCCTCGAGGTGCACCCTCCCTCTCCGAGGCCGGCCCCCAGCCTTAGGCATTAGTCTCTGCCGTGGCTTGAGGATTGCTCAGGGTGTGAGTAGCAGGTGCAGCGGGACGGGAGGCCTGAGCGTGCCCCGCATTCCCCGCCCGGCGGCGCGTCGCTGGACCCAGCCCTGCAGCGGGAGGGCGGGAGGCGCCGGCCCTCTCCCCTCCCAGCTCCCCGCCACCCCAGAGGCCCTTTGTATGTTCCAGCCACACGCGCGTGCCCGTGCCGCGCGCGCTCCCGCCCGCAGTGACACACCCGCACCAGCCCGCGCGCGCGCGCGCACACACACACACATACATACAGACACACTCGCTCTCGCACAATCGGTGACACGCCCGCGAGCGCGCGCGTACCCACACGCCCGGCCGCCGGCGCCCTCCCAGCTGGTCCACCCCGGCGGGGCCCGCGCCCCCGGCCCGCCCGCCTGGCACCGCGCCCCGGGGCTGGGGCCCAGCGAGGAGCCCGCGAGGCGGCGAGAGGGCAAGCGCCAGGCAGGCCGGCCGGGGCCCCGCCCCCGCCCGCCCCCCAGGCTCCAGCAACAGATGGGAGGAGGGGACAGAGTCACCTGGAGAAGTCTGTGGAGCCAACAGGTAGCCTAAGGTGGGAGAAGGGATAAGGCACGGCTGGGGTAGAGCTGGAGCTCTGCCGGCTTCTGGGAGGAGGCTTCGATCTCACCGACTGAGGTGTGGAAAGGGACAGGGGCTGGAGCGCCCCCTTTGGGGGTCCTGTTTGGCACATGGGCAGAGACTCCCCTCACTCACAGCACGAGCCCCTGAAGTTTCAGCAGACACCTGCAGAAGGGGCTGCAACCTGAAGTGAGGGTGGGGGGAAGGAGACGCTCCAGCAGGGGGCGCTGGGGGACTGGGTCCCCTTGTCCAAGCCAGGTCTAAGGAGAGGACTAGGGGGCGTCTCGGAATAAGCAGAGAAGGGTCCAGACTCTCCCTGCATAGAGGGCTGTGGCTTTCGGAGGTCACCTTGGCTGAAGAGTAACCCCTGGCGCCTCCCTGCCCCATACTTCCCCTAATGCTTCTCCATCCCTCGGCGCTCCGGACCGCGAAGTTCCCACACCCTCGAGGTGCACCCTCCCTCTCCGAGGCCGGCCCCCAGCCTTAGGCATTAGTCTCTGCCGTGGCTTGAGGATTGCTCAGGGTGTGAGTAGCAGGTGCAGCGGGACGGGAGGCCTGAGCGTGCCCCGCATTCCCCGCCCGGCGGCGCGTCGCTGGACCCAGCCCTGCAGCGGGAGGGCGGGAGGCGCCGGCCCTCTCCCCTCCCAGCTCCCCGCCACCCCAGAGGCCCTTTGTATGTTCCAGCCACACGCGCGTGCCCGTGCCGCGCGCGCTCCCGCCCGCAGTGACACACCCGCACCAGCCCGCGCGCGCGCGCGCACACACACACACATACATACAGACACACTCGCTCTCGCACAATCGGTGACACGCCCGCGAGCGCGCGCGTACCCACACGCCCGGCCGCCGGCGCCCTCCCAGCTGGTCCACCCCGGCGGGGCCCGCGCCCCCGGCCCGCCCGCCTGGCACCGCGCCCCGGGGCTGGGGCCCAGCGAGGAGCCCGCGAGGCGGCGAGAGGGCAAGCGCCAGGCAGGCCGGCCCGGGGCCCCCGCCCCCCGCGCCCCCGCCCGATGGGGAACGCTCCGTCCCAAGGCATGTCCCTGTCTCTCTCCTTCCTAATGTGCCTCCATGCTTAAGTGGAAGGTATTTCTGTTTTCTTTGTGTGTTTTCCCCTCGGCCGGGGGCGGGGGAGGCGGCCGGGCCGGGGAGGCTGCGGCCGGCGGGGCAAGGGATGCTCGGGGCTCAGGTGTGTTGGGGGCAGGGGACGGCGGAGCGCCGGGCTTGGGAGAAGGACCCGGCGAGAAGAGTGCTGGGTCCAGAGAAGGGGTCGGGCACTGGGGAGGCTGGAGACCGGGTGGAGAGGGCTTCGTGAGGCCCGGGAAAGGGGGCCCAGGGGGTTTAAATTTTAAAGCGGTTTGTGCGGAGCAGAAAAGGGAGAGAAGCCAGAGGGGGATGGAGGGAGAGGGGGGTGGGGGAGGGAGTGGTCCGTCCGAGGTGATGAAGAGAAGGATGCAAAGAGAGGCGAAGGGGGCCAAGAGGTGGTGGGAGCGTCAAAGCCTCTCTTTCCCCCCAGGTCCCAGAATGGGGTGCACGTCCTTGGATGGTGGTGGTAGGCGCTTTGCGCCAGCCCCCCAGGGAAGGAAGGCGATGAGTGTATTCTGGGATTGGCTGTGTTGCCAGGATACCAGCCTCTGTTCCCGCCTCCCTCCCCCTTCTCGCTTCCCTCCTCCCCGCCCCCGTCACCTCGAGGCCCCAGCCCTGGAGACCTGGGAGCCTAGACAGCAGTTGCCTGAACTGGGGACCCGCTCCCCTCTCGGCAGGCAGGTAGGGAGGGGCTACCCGAGGCAAAGGCGCGGGGAGGGGCCTTTGATCTTAAGCCTTCCCGGTGCGGAGGCCAGAGGGCAGGAGAGGGCGCCCCCAGCTGGAGAGAGCGTCTCGGGTGAGTGAGAAGGTAGGGCCTGCTGGAAGCTGAGCGGCAGAGGGCGGGGCTGGGGAGGGGCCGCGCTAAGCTCCCCCCTCCCCTCCCACGCACCCCCTTGCTACGTCAGAAGCTCCTGGGCCAGCTCCGAGTCCTGTCGGTGGGGGCAGCAGGATGCTGGTGGAAGCAGAGGGGGCCGGCCGGGTGCCTCCGCAGCTCGGCTGGCAGGGCCCGGCGGGGCGTGTGCGGCTGCTGGTGCAAGCCCCCCCGCCCCACCCCTCCCCATGCAGCCCTGGCAGTGCCTGCGGCGCTTTGCCCTGGCCTGGTGGGAGAGGACAGCGGAGGGCAGAGCCCGATCTCCCAGGGAGGAGGCCGGACCGAGGGAGCCCGGGGGACGAGGGGAGCCAGGTGAGCAAGAACAGGGAAGGTGCGAGGAGGAGATCGGGGCTGGCCGTCCCTCTCCTCAACTAGTAGCAACCCGGAGGTCTTGAGCCCCCGACTTTAAGGGAAATGGGTTCCTGGCTGGAGCCTTTCAGAAGATGTTGGAGCTCGTGTTGTTTGGGGAAGGGGGAAAGAGATGAGGGCTGGGGATGGGAGGGGGATAGATAACCAGACTTGCAGGCTTGTGGGTCTGAATATTCATTGGTGTTGAGTTTGAGCACTTTGGGGCAGGGATAAGATGCCTTCTTTTTAACTCTGGGTATCTTGGTCTGGGTGACCTTGACCCAACTGCTGTGCTGTCTAACTCCGTGCCTCAGTTTCTCTCACTCGCTACCCCATCCCTCTTGCTGGTCTTAAAGAACGGAGGATGCATTTGATGGAGACTGTCGCTGTGAAAATGTGGGACTTTGTCATCCTTGGTGGCAGCGGTGATGGTGGTGGTTTCCGGCATGGGTGTACGTGTGTACGTGTGTGGGGGCAGTTATTGTGTACGTGTGAGGTCGTCTCCTGGTTCTAGTTGGCGTTGGAGCCATGGTGGGCGAGTATCAGGGTCTGGCATTCATACAGGAAAGAGGGCTCCCGGCAAGCTGGCAGTTGTTGGGGGCAGAGACTTAACTGGTGGCCTAGTGTAGAAGCAAGGGATGAGGTATAACAGGAGGGGGTTCCAAGAATCAGATCCCCCCTCCCCCTAGACTGCCTGGCACCCAGGCACCATTGGCAGCAAGTGCAAAGGCTTTACCCTGGCTTCCTGCCACTGTGCCTTGGGGACAAGAGGGTCTTTGTCCAATGCCCCCCCCTCAGCCTTGCTTCTTCCATCCTTACCACGAGGGCCCAGTGCTCTGTGATGACCCTCAGGGCTGGGATGGAGATGCAGGGCCCTGGGCTCTGGAGGTCTGGAAGAGGCAGATGTGGTCCTCAGGCAGTGCTGAGTGGAGACCAGGAGCCCTCCAAGGGGAATGGTCCCTGAGAATTGGGAGACTTGCCGCCCACCCCATGCCTTCTGTTTGCCTCCTTGCCTGACTCAGAGGAATGGGGTCTGGAGTCTTCAGGGCCTGATTCCTACTGGGAATCCAAGGTTCCAGGTGTCTTAAATTTGTTCAGTGTGCAGTAGGGTGCTGCGATGAGCCCGACTTTAAGGGAAATGGGTTCCTGGCTGGAGCCTTTCAGAAGATGTTGGAGCTCGTGTTGTTTGGGGAAGGGGGAAAGAGATGAGGGCTGGGGATGGGAGGGGGATAGATAACCAGACTTGCAGGCTTGTGGGTCTGAATATTCATTGGTGTTGAGTTTGAGCACTTTGGGGCAGGGATAAGATGCCTTCTTTTTAACTCTGGGTATCTTGGTCTGGGTGACCTTGACCCAACTGCTGTGCTGTCTAACTCCGTGCCTCAGTTTCTCTCACTCGCTACCCCATCCCTCTTGCTGGTCTTAAAGAACGGAGGATGCATTTGATGGAGACTGTCGCTGTGAAAATGTGGGACTTTGTCATCCTTGGTGGCAGCGGTGATGGTGGTGGTTTCCGGCATGGGTGTACGTGTGTACGTGTGTGGGGGCAGTTATTGTGTACGTGTGAGGTCGTCTCCTGGTTCTAGTTGGCGTTGGAGCCATGGTGGGCGAGTATCAGGGTCTGGCATTCATACAGGAAAGAGGGCTCCCGGCAAGCTGGCAGTTGTTGGGGGCAGAGACTTAACTGGTGGCCTAGTGTAGAAGCAAGGGATGAGGTATAACAGGAGGGGGTTCCAAGAATCAGATCCCCCCTCCCCCTAGACTGCCTGGCACCCAGGCACCATTGGCAGCAAGTGCAAAGGCTTTACCCTGGCTTCCTGCCACTGTGCCTTGGGGACAAGAGGGTCTTTGTCCAATGCCCCCCCCTCAGCCTTGCTTCTTCCATCCTTACCACGAGGGCCCAGTGCTCTGTGATGACCCTCAGGGCTGGGATGGAGATGCAGGGCCCTGGGCTCTGGAGGTCTGGAAGAGGCAGATGTGGTCCTCAGGCAGTGCTGAGTGGAGACCAGGAGCCCTCCAAGGGGAATGGTCCCTGAGAATTGGGAGACTTGCCGCCCACCCCATGCCTTCTGTTTGCCTCCTTGCCTGACTCAGAGGGAATGGGGTCTGGAGTCTTCAGGGCCTGATTCCTACTGGGAATCCAAGGTTCCAGGTGTCTTAAATTTGTTCAGTGTGCAGTAGGGTGCTGCGATGCAAAGCCCCAGATGAGCTCGCTCTCTCTGGCCAGCGACCCACCTTGGGAAAAAGGTTTAATTAGAACCATTGATTCCTTCTTTGGCTGTGGGCATCGATCTCACTGGTGTGGTCAGAGCGGGGGTGATGGTGGCGTGGCTGCCGTCTGCCCAGTTTGGACCTTGGCTTTCTCTTAGAGAGCGCGCGGGGCGGTGGGTTCTTGGGGGTGTCAGATCTGTTTCAGTCCTGTCTCCATCCCACATTAGGTCTCGGGAAGGAAAGGAGACAGGGTCGAGGATTTGACCTGAGGGAGCTACGTTTGGGGTTCAAGGGTCATCCTGAGTACTGGACCTGGGATCCGGTATGGAGGAGCAACTCTGTTAGAAGGGAGACAGGAGGCCACGGAGGGGCAGACAGAGAGTTAGGGAAGGCTCCGGAGCTTGCCATTAAAGCTTTGCTTTCGAGGAATCCCAAGCACTTATCTCCTCCAAGCCCTGGCAAGGAGATCCGATTTCTTCCTTCTCATTTGTGTCTTCGAGGCCCAGAGAGGGACAGAGGCTGCCTCCGAGGCCCCGTGGACCTTGACCTGGCCTCAGCCTGACTGCCTAGCCGGGCAGCCCCTGACTAGGCACAGGGAGCTGAGGGCCAGGCGCCTGGTAGCCTCCAGCTGCTCTCTGGGTTTGGTGGGAGATCAGGGACAGGTTGTGCCCCCCAGGCCCTGGCTGCTTGTCGTGGGTGGGCTGGTGCAGGTGCAGGCTTCAATGAGCCACTCAGCTTTTTACCACCGTTGCTTCTTCCATCCTTACCACGAGGGCCCAGTGCTCTGTGATGACCCTCAGGGCTGGGATGGAGATGCAGGGCCCTGGGCTCTGGAGGTCTGGAAGAGGCAGATGTGGTCCTCAGGCAGTGCTGAGTGGAGACCAGGAGCCCTCCAAGGGGAATGGTCCCTGAGAATTGGGAGACTTGCCGCCCACCCCATGCCTTCTGTTTGCCTCCTTGCCTGACTCAGAGGGAATGGGGTCTGGAGTCTTCAGGGCCTGATTCCTACTGGGAATCCAAGGTTCCAGGTGTCTTAAATTTGTTCAGTGTGCAGTAGGGTGCTGCGATGCAAAGCCCCAGATGAGCTCGCTCTCTCTGGCCAGCGACCCACCTTGGGAAAAAGGTTTAATTAGAACCATTGATTCCTTCTTTGGCTGTGGGCATCGATCTCACTGGTGTGGTCAGAGCGGGGGTGATGGTGGCGTGGCTGCCGTCTGCCCAGTTTGGACCTTGGCTTTCTCTTAGAGAGCGCGGCGGGGGCGCTGGGTTCTTTGAGGTATCAGATCTGTTTCAGTCCTGTCTCCATCCCACATTAGGTCTCGGGAAGGAAAGGAGACAGGGTCGAGGATTTGACCTGAGGGAGCTACGTTTGGGGTTCAAGGGTCATCCTGAGTACTGGACCTGGGATCCGGTATGGAGGAGCAACTCTGTTAGAAGGGAGACAGGAGGCCACGGAGGGGCAGACAGAGAGTTAGGGAAGGCTCCGGAGCTTGCCATTAAAGCTTTGCTTTCGAGGAATCCCAAGCACTTATCTCCTCCAAGCCCTGGCAAGGAGATCCGATTTCTTCCTTCTCATTTGTGTCTTCGAGGCCCAGAGAGGGACAGAGGCTGCCTCCGAGGCCCCGTGGACCTTGACCTGGCCTCAGCCTGACTGCCTAGCCGGGCAGCCCCTGACTAGGCACAGGGAGCTGAGGGCCAGGCGCCTGGTAGCCTCCAGCTGCTCTCTGGGTTTGGTGGGAGATCAGGGACAGGTTGTGCCCCCCAGGCCCTGGCTGCTTGTCGTGGGTGGGCTGGTGCAGGTGCAGGCTTCAATGAGCCACTCAGATGCTCTTTGAGGAATCCCTGTTGGCTTCCCAGGGCCCATTCGAGCAAAGATAATAAAAATCTGGCCGTCAGCGGGTTTGAGGGCTGCACTTGCTTCCCCTTCTTTCATTCCCAGCTCTGAAAAGCGGAGATGAAGGCTTCGGATTTGGCTGGGAAGCAGCGCTTGCCTGCCCCGAGGGAGGGAGGGGAGGAGAGCGGGAGGGAAGCTGACGAGGGAGGACTGATTTCCTGGCAGCCCAAGAATTTGCTGGGGAGGTGGGCAGAGGGGCAGGGACCTGGTCCGGGCTGGACAGCCTCAGGCCTCGATGGGGCTCCTGTGCCCCTCAGCCGGGCTCCAGCCTTATCCTTCAGGTCTGGAGGCTGGGAGCCCACCTTCAGCTCCACTGCTCCCACATTCACCCCTCGGCTCCTCAGACTCCCTACTTTCTCTCTCTGGTCCCCCCACCCCTCCATCTCTCCCACTGTGCCCTTCCCTCGCTCTCTCCTCTTTGTCTCTCCCACTCTGCTCCCGAGTATCCCCTTTTCTTCCTGTCTGCCCCCTCCTATCTGTTTGTCCTCTTTCCTTAGCGTCTGTCCGGCTTTCTAGGCACTAGAGGGAAGGTTGAGAAGCCAAGTTGGTGGAGGGGGAAGGGGGAGCCGCAGCCACAGACAGGATGGGTTTGAATGGACTATTACGGTCTGCCAGGTGTCATAGTTACCAGAGGCCTGGCAGAAGGGGGCCGCGGAGCCCTTAGAGACGTGTGTGTATTCACCCCACACAGGCAGACGCCTTGCTGTGACGTTGGGTTTTGGGCCCTCAGGTTCTCCTGTTTGGCTGCTGAAACCAGTGCCTTCGGCCTCTGGCGCCTCTGTGCCTCTGGTTACCCACTGCCTCAGGCGCCACTGCCGCCCTGGCCCACAGTTCCTCCACACCTGCTTCCCAGGCGGTCACGGGGAAGGGAGGTGTCTGAAGGAACCCTGTACAGACCCCGAGACCCTTCACCAGCTTGTAAGCCCCGCCTGTGCACACCAGGACGGGCCTGGCGGGAGCAGCAGACCGAGTAGAGAGACCTTTTCAGGATCCTTCCTCGGCGCCCAAAGCTCCGAGTGACCTTGAGCAAGTCCCTACCCTGCGAGGGCCTTGTTCCTCACCTGTGAAATGAGGGGGCGTGGGCTGGCTCCTCTCCAAGGTCTCTTCTGACATTTCATCGATGTTGTGTCTCTCTTCTGGGTGATTTGCATATGTTTTGCATCTATTAGTGGGGCCTGCTGGAAGGGGGAGGGTGCCGCCCATAGGGACCAGAGTCCCACCCACCACTCAGACTCGCCTTGCCCATTGGTCCAGGCTGTCACCGTGAGGGATCTCCCAGAGGGATGGAAGCCTGGGGCCTGAGAATTCCCTGGGGAGGTGGTGCCTGTGTTCCAGCCACGCTTGAGGCAGGATGAGGGGGATAACCTTCATGGAGGGGACCCCTGCCCTCCTCGGTCCTGCTCCTAAAAGTCCAAACAGGAAAGCCAAGTGGGTGTATATTCACTGCAGTGGTCTGTGGCCACCACTGGCTGTATAAAGCCCCACCGAGACTGGCAGCGGGGTTTGGAGGTCTCCCTCCTCTGTTCTCTGGGCCTAAGTACCCTCTGGATGCCAAGAGCTTAGCTAGGTGTAAGAGTCCCTCCTCTGGCTTCAGCCGCCCCCCACAGCCCAGCTCCTGCCATCTTATGCCCTTGCCCAGTTCTGCTCAGGCCCCTGGGCTCCAGGAATGTGTGGGTTAGAACTTAGACCTGAGCAATGGCCCCTGAGAACAGGATCATTGCACGGCTGGGTGCTGCCTGGTCTGCACACCACGGGTGAGCCCCATGCTCCCTGCAGGGGTCACAAGGAGCGAGAAGCGGCCGTCCTCAGTGCCCGCCCTCGCCTCCATCGACCAGGCCTGACCTCTCCGACCTCCTCCCCTGCCATGTGCCCTGTGCTGTGTCTGACCCAGACCCGCGTCCTGCCTCCCAACCCCCAACCTGCCTCCGATCCTTTTGCCTGTCCCCCCATAACGCCCCTCACATGGGCCAAGGCTAGGGTAAAGGTTGGCAGCCTGGAAGAGATAAGGTGGGCTGCTGAGTAAGATGAGGGTTTCTGAAGACAGGATAAAAATCGCCTTGACCGCTGTAGAGGACCACCAGAGGAGATGCCGTGAAGAAGGATCCAGGTTAGATTTCGTTTCAGGCAGGAACAGACTCAGGAAGCAGATTTGTGCTGTGGGGAGGGCATGGCTGTCTCGGAACCTAGGGGAGACCCTCCCCAGACTGAGATGCCGGCGTTTGCAGGGGACGAGGAGCTGGAAGGCCAGTCCCACGAGAGCCGCTTCTCCCCGGCTCAGGCTGCCTCTTCCCTCGCGGCCCTTGCGCGCCGCCCTGGGCTCAGGGCTCAGCCACCCTGGGACACGCTGCCCTCATCTCTCTGCTGCGGGTGGGCGGACAGCGGGTTTGGAGGCTGTTCTCCCCTCCCCCTGTCTTTGCACAGGACAGCTTGGGAGGAAACAGGCCCACGCTACTGCAGGAGGAATCGAGGTTAGACGGGAAGAAGCCTGCCAGTGCAGGACGGGTGGCTGCTCCGCGGTGGTGTCTCTGCATCTTTCACCTTGATGATAGGTGTGTTTGAGCGCGGGTAGGCCAGTGTTGTACCTAGGGGCAGGAGACCGATGGACACGACCTTTGCCACGAACTCTGGGCTGTCCTCAGGATCTTGGTAGATCCAGTTTCATCTCTTGTGGCTGTGGGGGTTGGCAGAGCACAGGGGGCCGTCATGGAGAGGGGTTCAGAGCTGCTGGGGAAGAGAAGGGGACAGGGAAGTCAGTCTTTGATCTTCCAGGGCAGAGAGGTCAAGTGCAAGGTAAAGAACAAGGACTGGCCTGGGGTCAGGTTGCCTGACTCCCTACTGCTGTGTGACATTGGGATAGTTAGTTGCCCTCTCTGGTCTTCAGAGACCCTAGGGTGAGAAAGAGACTGGACCTAGAGAATCTCTAAGGTCCATTCCAACTGTCACAGGTTTTACCTGTTTCCTCTCTCCTGAGATAATACAGACCTTGCCATGCAGAGGGTGGGAAGAATGCTTTCTAGTTCCAGATAAACCAGGGGAAATGGAGATTGGCCCAAGGATCACTGGTCACTTTCATGTAACACATGCTTTACAAACGGTTCCTCCTGCTCCTAAGGCACCCTTGCGTCAGTTCATCCAGTCGGCTCAGAGGATGGGTAAGCAAGAGGCTATAGGATTCAGCTAGGTCTGTTTTCCTCCCACCCCAGAAAAAAAGGCTTTGCCACCCTCCACCCTCCATTCCAACCGGGGACTGTAATCCAGTCCACATTTTTTCCTGCGGAGGCGCTTCCAGCTGGTGGCTCATCTCCCCCACAACCTTTTCCTGGTTCCTGGTAGCCTCGGCCACCTGGCCCAGTTGCATGCATATCCCGGAGTGGAATCACATGAAGACTGGGAAGGAGCTGGGTGAGCCTGCTCGCCTCACCTCAGCAAACATCCTCCTCCTGGCACCCTGGCCTCTTTTTCACCCCAGCCGTGGAGCATGCTGGAGCCCTCAGACCCAGAGACCCACAGGGGGCACTGAGCCAGAGACCCCCACGGAGCAGCCCTAGCTGGAGATGTTTGTGCAAAGCCCGGGAGGCAGAGGGTGTCTTGTCCTGCCTTCTCCTTCCACCCAGGGCGGCTGATAATTGCAGGCACAGCGGGCGGCCGTGGCGTCACCCCAGGCACCGGCATCTGCCTCATTGGGGAAGAATTAACGATCCCAATTCATTGGAAAGGCATTCCACGGCTCACTGAAGCCCCGTGCAGATACATCCGGGGCTCTCTGCCTTCTCTCCTGGGCTGCCCCCTGCCAGTCCGCCCTCTGCCCGTGGCCGGGCTGGCCTGATGCATTCCCATTCTGGCCCCAGCCTCCTTCTAAGTTGAAACCTGGGACTCTGAGGAAGAGCCAGAGCTGCAGGGACTGACAGTGATTCTTGCTTTGCTGCTCCTGACTTTTAGACTCTCCCTAGACTGGGTGCTGGGAGATTTCTGGATGTTAAAATGAGAGGAGACCTTCTAGGAGCTTCCTGGAGCTTCTTCCATTGATGGCGGTGGGAGAGTAGCAAAGAGCTCCCAGACAGCCAGAAGTCACGTAAAGATGAAGCTCAGGAGATCCTGAAGCAGAGGGTGGGAAGAATGCTTTCTAGTTCCAGATAAACCAGGGAAATGGAGATTGGCCCAAGGATCACCTTTCATGTAACACATGCTTTACAAACGGTTCCTCCTGCTCCTAAGGCACCCTTGCGTCAGTTCATCCAGTCGGCTCAGAGGATGGGTAAGCAAGAGGCTATAGGATTCAGCTAGGTCTGTTTTCCTCCCACCCCAGAAAAAAAGGCTTTGCCACCCTCCACCCTCCATTCCAACCGGGGACTGTAATCCAGTCCACATTTTTTCCTGCGGAGGCGCTTCCAGCTGGTGGCTCATCTCCCCCACAACCTTTTCCTGGTTCCTGGTAGCCTCGGCCACCTGGCCCAGTTGCATGCATATCCCGGAGTGGAATCACATGAAGACTGGGAAGGAGCTGGGTGAGCCTGCTCGCCTCACCTCAGCAAACATCCTCCTCCTGGCACCCTGGCCTCTTTTTCACCCCAGCCGTGGAGCATGCTGGAGCCCTCAGACCCAGAGACCCACAGGGGGCACTGAGCCAGAGACCCCCACGGAGCAGCCCTAGCTGGAGATGTTTGTGCAAAGCCCGGGAGGCAGAGGGTGTCTTGTCCTGCCTTCTCCTTCCACCCAGGGCGGCTGATAATTGCAGGCACAGCGGGCGGCCGTGGCGTCACCCCAGGCACCGGCATCTGCCTCATTGGGGAAGAATTAACGATCCCAATTCATTGGAAAGGCATTCCACGGCTCACTGAAGCCCCGTGCAGATACATCCGGGGCTCTCTGCCTTCTCTCCTGGGCTGCCCCCTGCCAGTCCGCCCTCTGCCCGTGGCCGGGCTGGCCTGATGCATTCCCATTCTGGCCCCAGCCTCCTTCTAAGTTGAAACCTGGGACTCTGAGGAAGAGCCAGAGCTGCAGGGACTGACAGTGATTCTTGCTTTGCTGCTCCTGACTTTTAGACTCTCCCTAGACTGGGTGCTGGGAGATTTCTGGATGTTAAAATGAGAGGAGACCTTCTAGGAGCTTCCTGGAGCTTCTTCCATTGATGGCGGTGGGAGAGTAGCAAAGAGCTCCCAGACAGCCAGAAGTCACGTAAAGATGAAGCTCAGGAGATCCTGAACCCCCTTCTGAATCCAACAGCTCATCTCCTTCCCCCGATCCCTGGTCCATTGGCAGCCTAAGGTTAGAATTATCTGCCTCCCACTCCTAAGATGAGGCAGAAAAAAACTGAACCAAAGCCTTCTCCTCCCCTATTATCTGTGAAAGATAGTTCATGTTGGAACATGGGACGGAAAGAAGTTAGACTTTAGGCAGAACTTCCCCGATGGCACTGAATGGGAGACAGACAAAGGCTGGGGAGGGTGGATGGGAAGCAATTCAGCCCAGGGTTCAAGGGCTCAGGCTCTAGATTCCGACAGATCTGGGCTGGCGTCCCAGCCCTGACACCCACTTGCTGTGTGACTCTGGGCAAATCACTTCACTTTTCTGAAGTTCAGTTTCTTCATCTGTAAAACTGGGACTAGTCACAGTGGTTTCCTCAAGGGGAGGGCACCGGGATTAAATGAGGTGATTTAGGCAGAGTTCCTGGAACGTTTTTGTGAACTTTCAGTAAATAGTAATGTCTTGGTCTTCGTCCTCCTCCTCCCTGTCCAACTGAGTGAATGAATGGGTGGGCACTCCCCCATGCAGAAGGCGCATACACGAGGAGACAGCCTCTGTAGCCTGACCTAAAACCTGGCTTCTCACCCTGGCCTGTGTGGGGCGGGGCCCTGGAGCAGCCACTGAAGGCTCGTGAGGAGAAGGGAGTGAAGGGAGCTGGGCTCTTGCATCTTCCTGCGCCCAACTGATGCCCGTCTGCCCCGCTGCGTTCCCTGTGCCCCCCGCCCCACCCTGCCTTGTCCAGGAAGCCCTCTGGGGCTAGATATGTTCGGGAACATTCTTGATTTCTCTCCACAGTCAGGGTCCCAACATCTGGGTACAACAGCTGCTTCTCCCCCGGGGTGCCTGCGTCTTGGGTAATCGGTGGGAAAATTGGAACCATGAGATTGGCAGGGGGCTCTGAGGGCGCTTGCCGCCAGACGTGATGGGGGTGTGGATGGGTCTGAACCAGCCAAAGGAGGGCTGGGCCCGAGAGGGCGCCCGGGCCACGGGGGCTCCGTGTGGGAAGAGTCGTGCGTGCCCTGGGAGGAAAGGCAGGAGGCAGGCAGCTGGCCAGAGGGAGGCCCTGCAGTGAGAAGGGCTTCCTGCAGGGGAGAGGCGGGCAGCGGCGTGGACAGCTGAGCGGGGCCCTGCCCTGGCAGGTTGAGGTTGGGCGAGTGGGCGTGGGCGGGGGGAGTTGGGCCCAGGGCTCTGGGCAGTGTGGGCGGAGCCCCTGTTGTGTCCCAGGGCTCTCGCGAAAGAAGTTAGACTTTAGGCAGAACTTCCCCGATGGCACTGAATGGGAGACAGACAAAGGCTGGGGAGGGTGGATGGGAAGCAATTCAGCCCAGGGTTCAAGGGCTCAGGCTCTAGATTCCGACAGATCTGGGCTGGCGTCCCAGCCCTGACACCCACTTGCTGTGTGACTCTGGGCAAATCACTTCACTTTTCTGAAGTTCAGTTTCTTCATCTGTAAAACTGGGACTAGTCACAGTGGTTTCCTCAAGGGGAGGGCACCGGGATTAAATGAGGTGATTTAGGCAGAGTTCCTGGAACGTTTTGTGAACTTTCAGTAAATAGTAATGTCTTGGTCTTCGTCCTCCTCCTCCCTGTCCAACTGAGTGAATGAATGGGTGGGCACTCCCCCATGCAGAAGGCGCATACACGAGGAGACAGCCTCTGTAGCCTGACCTAAAACCTGGCTTCTCACCCTGGCCTGTGTGGGGCGGGGCCCTGGAGCAGCCACTGAAGGCTCGTGAGGAGAAGGGAGTGAAGGGAGCTGGGCTCTTGCATCTTCCTGCGCCCAACTGATGCCCGTCCTGCCCGCTGCGTTCCCTGTGCCCCCCGCCCCACCCTGCCTTGTCCAGGAAGCCCTCTGGGGCTAGATATGTTCGGGAACATTCTTGATTTCTCTCCACAGTCAGGGTCCCAACATCTGGGTACAACAGCTGCTTCTCCCCCGGGGTGCCTGCGTCTTGGGTAATCGGTGGGAAAATTGGAACCATGAGATTGGCAGGGGGCTCTGAGGGCGCTTGCCGCCAGACGTGATGGGGGTGTGGATGGGTCTGAACCAGCCAAAGGAGGGCTGGGCCCGAGAGGGCGCCCGGGCCACGGGGGCTCCGTGTGGGAAGAGTCGTGCGTGCCCTGGGAGGAAAGGCAGGAGGCAGGCAGCTGGCCAGAGGGAGGCCCTGCAGTGAGAAGGGCTTCCTGCAGGGGAGAGGCGGGCAGCGGCGTGGACAGCTGAGCGGGGCCCTGCCCTGGCAGGTTGAGGGTTGGGCGAGAGTGGGCGTGGGCGTGGGTGCAGGAGTTGGGCCCAGGGCTCTGGGCAGTGTGGGCGGAGCCCCGTGTTCCTGCACTGTCCCTATCCCCGCAGGCGGTGCTCGCGCTCGTCCATGTGTGAGTACCTCCGCTTCCTCTATTGGCGGCCGAGGAGGGGGCCTGCCTCGAGGTCAGGGGATGAGTAGGGTCGATGGGGCCCTTGTGGGCTGGGAGCGGGTGTCCGCAGAGCAATGAAGGGAGGGTTCTGACTCTGAACCCACCACCCTTCCCGAGTGGGGGGCCTTGGCTGGAGGAGGCGGAGGGGCCTCCCAGGGTGCTTTCCTCTGGGGTCCTGGGTGGAGCCCCAGGAAAGAGGCTGCCCCCTTTTCTGGGCGGAGAACCAGGCCGGGCGTGCTGGCGGTCTCTCCCAGGAGCCCCGCTCTGGGGGCCCCCGCGGTCTTGGCGTCGTCCTGCTGTCTGTCTTCTGTCTGTCTCTCACTGGCGTCTGGCCCCTTTAGTCCCTGCTCTTCCCCCAAGTCCCCGTCTCTGTCTTGTCGGCTCCCAGCCCTCAGGGATCCCCCAAGGGACAGCTCCGAAGGCTCGGCCTTGCTCTGTCCCTGTCCCCTCCTCCCCTTTGGGAGCCCTGCCCCAGCCCCTTCCTCTCTCCCGCTCCTCTCCTCAGCTCTGGGCCTTCATTCACGACTTTCCTCCTTTCCTGTCCCTCACCCAGGGCTCCAGCGTGCAGCGGGAGGGAAGGCGCCAGGACTGTGTTCCCTCTGTTTAAAGTCTCCAGGTTGGTAAGCCAGGAGGGGGGCCTCTCCCCACCATCCTGCCTCCCACTGTTCCCAGCTGATGCCGCTTCCCAGCCTCGAGGGCCAGCCGTGGGGGAGGGGGCTGTCCCTGGCGGGCCCGGGCCTTTGCTCCGGGAGAGGGCAGCAGAGACTTGACTCTGGGGAGGGCACCTTGCCTGGCAGAGAATGTGTCCGTGTGTGCACGTGTGTGCATGTGAGTTAGTATGTGCGAGCAAACACGTGTGCATGTATATGTGTGCGCTGGCTGCAAAGCTCCGTGTCACGGGGGCCGGGCAAGGGGAGGAGGAGGGAACCCTCAGCCGAGGGAACTGGAGGCCCGGGGAGAGGGTCAGGAACAAGTTGCCCTTCTGGGGGGCAGCCCGTGTGCCGGCATCAGCCAGAGGATTCGGGTGGGAGAAGATGGGAGCACATCGACCTCGGTAGCACGTTGCTTAGTTTCTAGGCACTTGGACACCTGTGATCTCATTCTGCTTAGTTAATCGTTTATTCGTGTATCCTTTCATTCCTTCAGTCAGTACGGATTTATTGAACACCTCTGTGCCAGGCACTGGGCTGGGCTCAGAGGCCAACAGTGACCAGGACAGCAAAGGTTCTTCCTTTGCTTAAGTGGTGAGCGGATAGAGGTGAAGGGATGGGTGGCATTCACTGGCTTTGGGCCTAAGGCTGTGGCCCGGTCGGCTGGCTGGAAAGGGCTGTGACCCTCTGTTCACGGAGGCCCGTCCGCCCCTGCGCCCCCTGCTGGCAGCTGCCTTGCACTGCATGCCCCTGTGAGTGTCCCAGGGGTGCTCTTCTCCGAGTGCATCCCAGCCAAGCAGGCAGCGACGGAAGTCCCGGGCCCTGCGACCTTGGAGACAATGGGCAGCACCGTGGGGTCAGAGCTGAGGCCACGTCAGAGGGCCTCTGGGAGCTCACATCCTACTTCTGTGCTTAGGACCAGCAGTCTAGAGCACCAGACTTGAGAGTCATTCTGATCTGGGTTCAGATGCTCCCTTAAGCCATATCTAAGCTGTGTGGCCTTGGACAAGCCCCTTTCCCTCTCTGAGTCTCAGTGTCTTTGCCTGAAACGTGGCAGGCGCGTTGAGAAGAGCACACGAAAAGCAGCCATTCTACCAGAGGAGGGCCCCCAGCAGGGGCTGCCCCATGGCGATTCCCTTGATGCTGGAAAAAATAGAAGGCAGAGGAGAAGGGGACCATGAAGGACAAGCTGGTTGGATGGCATCCCTGAGTCAGTGGACATGAGTTGGAGCAAGCTCTGGGAGATGGTGAAGGACAGGGAAGCCTGGTGCTGCAGTCCATGGGGTCACCAAGAGTCGGACAGGACTGAGTGACTGAGCTGGACCTTTGCATCTCTCCCGGCCCCTCCCTGGGGTGGGGCAGGCTGCGATGAGCCGGGTACTGAGTGCTGCACCTGCCCCCGCCTTGGCAGAGGGGCTGCAGAATCCCTGTCTTGGCTGTTGGCCGGCTCCGTGTCCCCCAGCCCCTCTCCACTCTGTGGAGGACCCTCGGGGCCCCAGTCCGGGTGGGCAGATGGGGGAGGCAGCCCTCCAGTTGCCACCGTGGCTGCCGCCGCCTTGATGGCTCTTTAATAACTTCGCTCGGAGACAATCTGCAGAGGGCTCGTTTGTCTGCCTCTTAATTAAAATTACCATTTTCCTAAAAGAGTGACGACAGGGCTCCCCCCGCCCCCATCGGTGGCTGCTGCCAGGAGACGGCAGGAGTGACTTGAAACTGCTGCCTCTCCCCTCGGCCCCTGTCCTGGTCACACAGGCCACCTGCTTTCCCGCACGAAGAGGTGGTCCGAGGCTGACGGTCAGGAACCCAGGCAAGGACCTGAAGGTGTTCCTCTCTCACGCACCCTCTTCCGGAATACTCCCAAAGGCAGGGCGCTCCGTCTGTCCCCAGACTGACTTTCTACATTGGCAAAAAAACCCAGAGCAATCCCTGCGTAGTTTTACCACCAGGAGTGGAATAAGATATGGCGAGGGGGCTTGCAAATGTGCTGTGAAGGGTTAGTAGATCGATCGTTTATGGCGCAGAGGGGCAGGCGTTGTCCCGGGGCCAGAGGCTGTCCTGGAGGTGGGCCCTGAGGGGTCAGCTCGTCTCTGCTGACTCTGGTTCGAAGAGCCCTCCACGCTCTCTCTGTGGCTCAAAGAGAGCCAGGGCGGCCGGGCTGGCCAGGTATGGGGCTCATTCAGGCATTACTGAGGTTGGGGAAAAAAGTCATTCCTAGTGATCATAAAAATACAAATGACCGATTTGTATCAGATGTTTACTCAAAACGGTATGAACCGTGGTTGGCAGAAACCAGCAAAAGTCTGGAAAGCAATTGTCCTTCAGTTGAAAAAATAAATTAATTTTAAAAAGCCAAAAAAACCCCAGAACTGTATGAACCATCGGCTAGAGGATTTCAGGGAAGCCTGGCTCCCATGGGGTCACCAAGAGTCGGACAGGACTGAGTGACTGAGCTGGACCTTTGCATCTCCCGGCCCCTCCCTGGGGTGGGGCAGGCTGCGATGAGCCGGGTACTGAGTGCTGCACCTGCCCCCGCCTTGGCAGAGGGGCTGCAGAATCCCTGTCTTGGCTGTTGGCCGGCTCCGTGTCCCCCAGCCCCTCTCCACTCTGTGGAGGACCCTCGGGGCCCCAGTCCGGGTGGGCAGATGGGGGAGGCAGCCCTCCAGTTGCCACCGTGGCTGCCGCCGCCTTGATGGCTCTTTAATAACTTCGCTCGGAGACAATCTGCAGAGGGCTCGTTTGTCTGCCTCTTAATTAAAATTACCATTTTCCTAAAAGAGTGACGACAGGGCTCCCCCCGCCCCATCGGTGGCTGCTGCCAGGAGACGGCAGGAGTGACTTGAAACTGCTGCCTCTCCCCTCGGCCCCTGTCCTGGTCACACAGGCCACCTGCTTTCCCGCACGAAGAGGTGGTCCGAGGCTGACGGTCAGGAACCCAGGCAAGGACCTGAAGGTGTTCCTCTCTCACGCACCCTCTTCCGGAATACTCCCAAAGGCAGGGCGCTCCGTCTGTCCCCAGACTGACTTTCTACATTGGCAAAAAAACCCAGAGCAATCCCTGCGTAGTTTTACCACCAGGAGTGGAATAAGATATGGCGAGGGGGCTTGCAAATGTGCTGTGAAGGGTTAGTAGATCGATCGTTTATGGCGCAGAGGGGCAGGCGTTGTCCCGGGGCCAGAGGCTGTCCTGGAGGTGGGCCCTGAGGGGTCAGCTCGTCTCTGCTGACTCTGGTTCGAAGAGCCCTCCACGCTCTCTCTGTGGCTCAAAGAGAGCCAGGGCGAGCCGGGCTGGCCAGGTATGGGGGCTCATTCAGTCATTACTGAGGTTGGGGAAAAAAGTCATTCCTAGTGATCATAAAAATACAAATGACCGATTTTTATCAGATGTTTACTCAAAACGGTATGAACCGTGTTTGGCAGAAACCAGCAAAAGTCTGTAAAGCAATTGTCCTTCAGTTGAAAAAATAAATTAATTTTAAAAAGCCAAAAAAACCCCAGAACTGTATGAACCATCGGCTGGGTTAAGCTCTGTACCTGTGCTCATTCATTTCCTCCTCTAACTGGCCCGTGAGCTCGATGCTGTAGTCTCTGTTTTACGAAGAAAGTGATGGACCCGAGAGGTTAAGGAGCATGCCCTAGGTTGTACAGATCACCACCAGGGCAGCCTTGGCCTGCGTCCCCTCCTGTCCTCGGGCCCGCCACCTGACGCCTTTCTTGAGTCTCACCTCCGTCCTTCGTGCTGCATCGGGAGCTGTGCCTTTGCCGCACTGTCTGCGCTCCCAGCAAGAGCGGTTCCCTGTGATTCATGCCGCTGGGCATCTGCCACTTCCCTCCCCCACCCACATTCCCGGGTCCACGCCGGGGAGGCGTCCCAGGGGCTTCTGGACCCTGAAATGGGGAGTTGGGAGGGGGACTGGAGGTTAGAGGATCCTCATGCGCACATCTCCTTTCAGTTCTCGCTAGAGTTCCTCTCCTCCCTGAGGCGGGTGGGCTGGGTTCCTCGCCGTGGGGCCGGGGAAGAGATTCGGTGACCAGGCTGGGGCGGCAGATGCAGCGTGCGAGGCAAGGAAACGTACACCATAGCTCCACCGGCAGGACGCACCACCGCTTCCCTCTGTGACCCTCTGCTTCTGCGCCTCGTCTTCCAGGAGCGCCCGGCCCTTGTCCCCTCCCATCTCTGTTCCTACCCGAAGCTCCATGACCCTGTCACATCTCTGTGATATCCCTTCTGGGTGTAACTGAGCCTGCTAGCTCGTGTTTGTTCTTGGGGCAGCAAGTCTAGTGCTTCAGGGACCAGACATGAGTGACGCAGTGGGTGAGGACCATAGGGAACAGTGAGGACCGTGGTCAGGAGAAACGGGCCTATGTTCCTTAAAGTCACGCCAGTTCAAGCAACCAAAAAACACCACTAGCCAAACAAAATGTGATGCCCCAGTGTGGCCCAGCCCCATGCCTAGACCCAGGGTGGTCATTGCTCAACTGCGATCCGTTGATCTTGGCCTCCTCATAGTGCGCATGGCACAGTGTGTGTGTATGCAGAAACCAGTCTGTAAAGCAATTGTCCTTCAGTTGAAAAAATAAATTAATTTTAAAAAGCCAAAAAAACCCCAGAACTGTATGAACCATCGGCTGGGTTAAGCTCTGTACCTGTGCTCATTCATTTCCTCCTCTAACTGGCCCGTGAGCTCGATGCTGTAGTCTCTGTTTTACGAAGAAAGTGATGGACCCGAGAGGTTAAGGAGCATGCCCTAGGTTGTACAGATCACCACCAGGGCAGCCTTGGCCTGCGTCCCCTCCTGTCCTCGGGCCCGCCACCTGACGCCTTTCTTGAGTCTCACCTCCGTCCTTCGTGCTGCATCGGGAGCTGTGCCTTTGCCGCACTGTCTGCGCTCCCAGCAAGAGCGGTTCCCTGTGATTCATGCCGCTGGGCATCTGCCACTTCCCTCCCCCACCCACATTCCCGGGTCCACGCCGGGGAGGCGTCCCAGGGGCTTCTGGACCCTGAAATGGGGAGTTGGGAGGGACTGGAGGTTAGAGGATCCTCATGCGCACATCTCCTTTCAGTTCTCGCTAGAGTTCCTCTCCTCCCTGAGGCGGGTGGGCTGGGTTCCTCGCCGTGGGGCCGGGGAAGAGATTCGGTGACCAGGCTGGGGCGGCAGATGCAGCGTGCGAGGCAAGGAAACGTACACCATAGCTCCACCGGCAGGACGCACCACCGCTTCCCTCTGTGACCCTCTGCTTCTGCGCCTCGTCTTCCAGGAGCGCCCGGCCCTTGTCCCCTCCCATCTCTGTTCCTACCCGAAGCTCCATGACCCTGTCACATCTCTGTGATATCCCTTCTGGGTGTAACTGAGCCTGCTAGCTCGTGTTTGTTCTTGGGGCAGCAAGTCTAGTGCTTCAGGGACCAGACATGAGTGACGCAGTGGGTGAGGACCATAGGGAACAGTGAGGACCGTGGTCAGGAGAAACGGGCCTATGTTCCTTAAAGTCACGCCAGTTCAAGCAACCAAAAAACACCACTAGCCAAACAAAATGTGGATGCCCCAGTGTGGCCCAGCCCCATGCCTAGACCCAGGGTGGTCATTGCTCAACTGCGATCCGTTGATCTTGGCCTCCTCATAGTGCGCATGGCACAGTGGGTGTGTATGCATTGTTTGTTGAGTGAATATATGATCACACGTGGGCCAGACACTGTGCTGGGTACTTCATGTATTCCTTTCTCCCCCTCTTCCCAAGGTAGGCACTCTTCTCTCCGTTAGAGAAACTGACATCCAGAGAAGGGAAATGACCTGCTCAATGTCACACTTATGGAAGGGAGCATTTTTTTGATTTGAACCTCGGCTTGCTGCATCCTTCCTCGACATGCCTGTTCTGACCCAGGTCCTGGGCACATCTCTGTGGGACCCAGGGCACATGCATGCCATACCTGGCCTGGCTAACCAGGAGCTCTGTGTAGCTAGTGGCCGCCCAGTTGACATGCGTTGCACGCCCCTGGGGAGGTCGGGTGAAAGGAAGGGAGGGCTGCCGCGGCGCGGGGTGGGTGGGGGAAGCGGACGCCCGCGCGCCAGCAAGCCCCTCCTCCTCCGCTTCCGGTCCCAGCCCCTCAGCCTGGGGACGTGGCGTGGTGACAGGTGCTGAGCTGCCGAGATGACAGCATTGCTGATCCCCCGTAATCACTGTCTGATGAGATGCCAGAATTAGCCACCGTGCGAGCCCGGCATGCAGACACGGGGCAGAGCGCTGCGCCGCCGCTGGGGCGAGGGAGCCTCTTCTTCCAATCCGGGGCCCTCTGGCGGTTGGGCAGAGTTTGGTGAGGAGGAAGTAGGTTAACAAGGAGGAAGCACTGTGTGGTGAACATGCAGCAGATGTTATCACGTGGCCTGTGGTTTTCCCGTCCTCGGAGGGGCTGGATGCACTCCTGCGATGACTGGCTGCTGGACAGAGTAGTCAGGGCCTCAGGCCACTCGGCAGAGCAGGCTGCCCACTCAGACTCCTGGGCAAACGGTTCGGGGCTTGGAGCTGGGGTGCACCTGGCGAGGGCCGTCAAGGGCGTAGTGGCTAGGAAGGGGCCAAGACCCAGAGCGGACTCCTGGAATCACAGCAGCGAGGGCAGGGAGCAGAGGCCAGAGGGAAGGGCCTCGAAGCAGCCAGCAGGGTGAGCTCGTCCTGCCAGGAGTCGTCCATCCCAGGCAGGAGGAGTCAAGTTGGCCCCAAGGTCTGAGGTCAGGGGAGGCCCGGAGGTTAGAAGCAGGGCGTAAGGAAGGTCTGCTCTGGTCCCGGAGTGGGGCTGTGTCCACTTTTTGGCATTGATTGTTACCCCTGGCCCACAGGCTGGGGCAGACGAGGACTGGTGAGCAGACACAGAGAGGGGCCGTCTGGGCGGCTCAGACCTCATCTGGACCATTGGAGCCATTTTGAAGGCCCCTAGCTAAAAGGAGTGATGACCACATGAGGCTGACCCAACAGAGGGCCGTGCAGACGGCCCGGGGCCAAAGCCAGGCCACAGAAGGAAGGACTTGAGGGGCTGAGCTCAGGAGAGAAGATCTGGGTTCAGGAACCTTCATTCTGGCCCCAAGGGAGAAGTCTTCGCCCACCCCGGGCCCCTGTGAGGGCCGTGGGTAAGACTGGCTCACTTTTAAGAAGGAGGAGCACCACAGGATGATTGATGCCCTAGATGTAATGAGCTCTCTGTTTCTGGAGGTATCCAAGTCCTGGCTGGATGGTGTTCCTGCAATAGGGAGGACTTGCAGTCAGGTGTCGGCATAGCCTGTGGCGGGGGCCGCGAGGGCTCAGCGCCACGCTGAGGTGTGAGGGGAGGGCTGTGGAAAGGTGGGACTCCCTTCGCAGTCTGGGGTTCTGGGGTTCCTGGGAACCTCTGCTCCCTGCCTCTCATCCTCTCAGCCCTGCCCCGGGAAGGTGTCCCTGCTCTTCCAATGTGCAGTCTCCCCCAAAAGGATGGGGTTGAGGGTCTCTGCGCTTCACTGGGGAGGAGGCTGCCCACTCAGACTCCTGGGCAAACGGTTCGGGCTTGGAGCTGGGGTGCACCTGGCGAGGGCCGTCAAGGGCGAGTGGCTAGGAAGGGCCAAGACCCAGAGCGGACTCCTGGAATCACAGCAGCGAGGGCAGGGAGCAGAGGCCAGAGGGAAGGGCCTCGAAGCAGCCAGCAGGGTGAGCTCGTCCTGCCAGGAGTCGTCCATCCCAGGCAGGAGGAGTCAAGTTGGCCCCAAGGTCTGAGGTCAGGGGAGGCCCGGAGGTTAGAAGCAGGGCGTAAGGAAGGTCTGCTCTGGTCCCGGAGTGGGGCTGTGTCCACTTTTTGGCATTGATTGTTACCCCTGGCCCACAGGCTGGGGCAGACGAGGACTGGTGAGCAGACACAGAGAGGGGCCGTCTGGGCGGCTCAGACCTCATCTGGACCATTGGAGCCATTTTGAAGGCCCCTAGCTAAAAGGAGTGATGACCACATGAGGCTGACCCAACAGAGGGCCGTGCAGACGGCCCGGGGCCAAAGCCAGGCCACAGAAGGAAGGACTTGAGGGGCTGAGCTCAGGAGAGAAGATCTGGGTTCAGGAACCTTCATTCTGGCCCCAAGGGAGAAGTCTTCGCCCACCCCGGGCCCCTGTGAGGGCCGTGGGTAAGACTGGCTCACTTTTAAGAAGGAGGAGCACCACAGGATGATTGATGCCCTAGATGTAATGAGCTCTCTGTTTCTGGAGGTATCCAAGTCCTGGCTGGATGGTGTTCCTGCAATAGGGAGGACTTGCAGTCAGGTGTCGGCATAGCCTGTGGCGGGGGCCGCGCGGGCTCAGCGCCACGCTGAGGTGTGAGGGGAGGGCTGTGGAAAGGTGGGACTCCCTTCGCAGTCTGGGGTTCTGGGGTTCCTGGGAACCTCTGCTCCCTGCCTCTCATCCTCTCAGCCCTGCCCCGGGAAGGTGTCCCTGCTCTTCCAATGTGCAGTCTCCCCCAAAAGGATGGGGTTGAGGGTCTCTGCGCTTCACTGGGGAGGAGGCTGTTCGGGTGTCCCCTTGTTAGGGAGCTGGACAGACTGAGGAGACATAAGCAGCTCGGGGCCGGGGGCTTAGACCACGACTTGGGGATGAGTCAGTGTCTTCCTTGGGGGCAGCAGGGCAGACAGGAGAGGAGGGGATCCGGGCTGAGAACCCCACAGTTGAGGCCAGGCTTCACTGACCAGCTCTGGCCGTGGAAAAGCCACCCGCTCCTGGGCCTCTGCGTTCTTCCCTGTAAAGTGGGCGAGAGACGCCTGACAAGGTGGCTCTGAGCACTGAATGGATAGTGGCCATCAGCACCGTGGAGGCCTGTCCTGAGTGTGCGCCCGAGGGGGGGGCGGGCATCAGGAGAGCCGTCATGCACGGCTGCTGCGTTTCCCCCAAGCCCCCCGCAAGCCTGGTGCCGAGGTCCCTCCCGTCACTCCAGTGGATGAGTGCATTTCACTGAGATGGAAGGTTGGAGTCTTCGAGTCTTGTGTAGATGAAGGGGAGGCGGGGTCTCTCTCCCCTGCCTTCCCGCTCATGCTTCACCTTCCCAGATGCTGCTCTGGGGCACGGTTCAGGTTAGACAACAGGGAGACCTGGAATCCGATCTGGCTGCCCGGTCCGTGTGGACCCCGCTGTCAGCAGGACACCCTGAGGCTCCTCCTGCCTTCTGGGGCGCCCCCACCTCCGTCCTCCAAAGTCTCTCCTCAGCATCCTAACAGTCCTAATCTCAGCATCCCTAGAGAGGGACCCTGATGGGATGCAGATTTGCTGTTTGTTCCCAGACGACTTGCAGAGTGGTGATTAATGCCCTAGATGTAATGAGCTCTCTGTTTCTGGAGTATCCAAGTCCTGGCTGGATGGTGTTCCTGCAATAGGGAGGACTTGCAGTCAGGTGTCGGCATAGCCTGTGGCGGGGGCCGCGAGGGCTCAGCGCCACGCTGAGGTGTGAGGGGAGGGCTGTGGAAAGGTGGGACTCCCTTCGCAGTCTGGGGTTCTGGGGTTCCTGGGAACCTCTGCTCCCTGCCTCTCATCCTCTCAGCCCTGCCCCGGGAAGGTGTCCCTGCTCTTCCAATGTGCAGTCTCCCCCAAAAGGATGGGGTTGAGGGTCTCTGCGCTTCACTGGGGAGGAGGCTGTTCGGGTGTCCCCTTGTTAGGGAGCTGGACAGACTGAGGAGACATAAGCAGCTCGGGGCCGGGGGCTTAGACCACGACTTGGGGATGAGTCAGTGTCTTCCTTGGGGGCAGCAGGGCAGACAGGAGAGGAGGGGGATCCGGGCTGAGAACCCCACAGTTGAGGCCAGGCTTCACTGACCAGCTCTGGCCGTGGAAAAGCCACCCGCTCCTGGGCCTCTGCGTTCTTCCCTGTAAAGTGGGCGAGAGACGCCTGACAAGGTGGCTCTGAGCACTGAATGGATAGTGGCCATCAGCACCGTGGAGGCCTGTCCTGAGTGTGCGCCCGAGGGGGGGGCGGGCATCAGGAGAGCCGTCATGCACGGCTGCTGCGTTTCCCCCAAGCCCCCCGCAAGCCTGGTGCCGAGGTCCCTCCCGTCACTCCAGTGGATGAGTGCATTTCACTGAGATGGAAGGTTGGAGTCTTCGAGTCTTGTGTAGATGAAGGGGAGGCGGGGTCTCTCTCCCCTGCCTTCCCGCTCATGCTTCACCTTCCCAGATGCTGCTCTGGGGGCACGGTTCAGGTTAGACAACAGGGAGACCTGGAATCCGATCTGGCTGCCCGGTCCGTGTGGACCCCGCTGTCAGCAGGACACCCTGAGGCTCCTCCTGCCTTCTGGGGCGCCCCCACCTCCGTCCTCCAAAGTCTCTCCTCAGCATCCTAACAGTCCTAATCTCAGCATCCCTAGAGAGGGACCCTGATGGGATGCAGATTTGCTGTTTGTTCCCAGACGACTTGCAGAGTGGTGATTAATCTATGAGGTGAGGGCTGAAACGTGCAGCCCGTTCCGTCCCCCTTGGCAGCAGGTGGAAGGGGGTCTAGGGCCCACCAGCCCCCTGCGCTGGGTGCAGGAGGCTGAGCACCTGTAGCGGGAGACAGAGGCTGGGGAGGGGGCCAGGTCTGTGAAGGGCATCTGTGTCCTTGGCATCGCCTGGTTGGGTAAACAGTGGTGAGCGTACAGCGGCCTTTATTTCTAGACAAAATGTAAATGCTTTAGGAGACCCTGCTCTTGGCAAAGTGGGAGAGGGGCCAAGGAAATGGCCTCTCTGAGAAGGGGTGACTGGATTCAGGATGGGCACCTGGGGTCCCCAGTGTCTCCAGCCTGGAAGGGACTCTCGAGGGAGCTTCTGCATTCGCTGAATCTGTCGGGGGTTGTAAAGTACGTGATGTGGGTGCAGGCACGGGCCCTCCGTGACGGCAGAGCAGTGAGTCGGGTGCCCGCTCTGTGGTGACCCGGTCCCTGCTGGGCTGCCTGTGGTGGGTACAGGGGAGGCCTTGGTGCCCGGGCACGTGTCCTTGAGCCTGCGCTGGGTATGTGGGCATGCGCCGCGGGGCACGGACGTATGGTGAGCAGAAGCGTGGCCTGTGCTTGGAGTCCGGGGGCACCAGCACTTCCATCTTCCTGACGTCTGAGGAGCTGCCCGAGTGCTGGGCTGTGGGGCTGGGAGAAGCCTCCCAGAGAGAAGCTGACCCACGGAGGAAGTCTCGGAGGAAGGTGTGGAGGGATCCAGCCCAGCGGAGGCTCCCGTCCAACATCTGTGAGGCCTTGGACGAACCCTGGGTGTCATGAGACTTTCCTGTGGGGAGATGGAGGCAGGGGTGGGGCGTGCATCCCTGCCCTCCTGGGAACAGCCCTCTGGGCTTGCTTTCAGCCTGAGGCAGCTTCAGGAGTGTGGTGAAGGACCGCTTGCCCCCACCCTGAGTCACACCCTGAATCCCCGCTACCTGGGGGAGAGAAGGCGCTCTGGCCGCCTCCCCAGGGCCACGGCAGAGCTGGGAGGACAGGCGCCTGCCTCCCTCCCTCCCCTCCTCCAGGCCTGTGTTCCTCTCCGCTGCCTCTCCAAGGAGATGTGGGGCTGGCAGGACACCTTCCCGGGCGCATGACGGAGGAGGCGCCTGGCGGGAGCTAGCTTGTTAGCGCGGGCTGTGTGGGCACACGCCAGGGCTGGGCCCAGCTTTCCCGCGACAGCTTCATCAGATGGGGGGTGACGTGCTCCCCTCTGCATCCCGCCCCCGCCCTGCTGGGGAAACCAATTAGCCAGATCTTCATTAGTCGCTGAAAACCAACCCTTACCACCCTGGCTTTGATAAAACCCTGCCTGTGGAGTGAAAGGAAATCCAGCGATTTGGGCAGAGCAGGAAGGAACTATCTCCCACCCCCTCGCCAGGCCGGTACCTTTGTGCCATTACAACCTGCACGCCCCTCCGAGTGTGCTTGAGGCTGCTTACCCACCCAGGGTTACCCACCTGGACTGTGGCAGAGCTGGCTTTGAATGGCACTTTCTCCAGATGCAGTGATTTGGGGTCATGCCCTAGCTTTGCCTGCAGCTGGGGGAGGGTCGCATATCCAAAACTCTGAGCAAGAGGCTGGCTGATCGGCACTTTGGCTGGGAGGGGCGGGTCTTGTCTGAGGAGTATGATTTGGATGCCAGGTTGGGGCCTTAGTTTCCCGGTGGTGAGCAGCTGCTGGGCCGAGATGGGCACCCGGGGGTGCGGCTGGACGGGGACCCCCAGCTCTGCTCTCTCTGGGGCCCAGGGTGCCACAGCGGTTTCCACATGGCTGCACATGCCTCCTAAGGAGGCTGTTCCTCACGCCCTCTTGGTGCCGGGGGCCTGGAGAAACGCTCCCCTGGCAATCGCTTTCTGGGAAGTGGCAGAGGGGGTGGGAAAGTCCTTATGCCTCAGGGCCAGGAGGCCTGGGTTCCGTTTCTGGCTCTGCTTCCAGCTCCCATGTGACTCAGGTTTGCTCTCCCAGCCTCGGTTTCCTTGCTCCGTGAGAAGTGTTTGGCTGGAGGGAAAGCAGACACAGGCAGGGCTTAGCCGGGCTTGATGTCTCAAGGCGTCCCTCGGCTCTAAGACAGAAGAGCCGAGAGAGAGGAGGTCCCGCCTCCCAGGGTAGAGGGCTGCCCTGGGGCTCGGGGAGGTCGAGGGAGAGGGCAGCAGGTCGGAGGGAACCAGGCTCCATGGCCACGCAGAGCCAGGGCAGCTGGCAGAGATGGCGCTGAGGCCGAGCCTGGCGTCTTTGGCTGTCCCCAGGCCCCCACCCAGCTCAAGGCCTGTGAGGCTCTTCACCCCACCTAGCGCTGTCCCACAAGACCAATCTGGGCAGGCTGGTCCCTCTGCCATCTGGGACGCCGCCGTCTAAGGGAGGAGACCAGGGCCTTGAAAACCAACCCTTACCACCCTGGCTTTGATAAAACCCTGCCTGTGGAGTGAAAGGAAATCCAGCGATTTGGGCAGAGCAGGAAGGAACTATCTCCCACCCCCTCGCCAGGCCGGTACCTTTGTGCCATTACAACCTGCACGCCCCTCCGAGTGTGCTTGAGGCTGCTTACCCACCCAGGGTTACCCACCTGGACTGTGGCAGAGCTGGCTTTGAATGGCACTTTCTCCAGATGCAGTGATTTGGGGTCATGCCCTAGCTTTGCCTGCAGCTGGGGGAGGGTCGCATATCCAAAACTCTGAGCAAGAGGCTGGCTGATCGGCACTTTGGCTGGGAGGGGCGGGTCTTGTCTGAGGAGTATGATTTGGATGCCAGGTTGGGGCCTTAGTTTCCCGGTGGTGAGCAGCTGCTGGGCCGAGATGGGCACCCGGGGGTGCGGCTGGACGGGGACCCCCAGCTCTGCTCTTTTGGGGCCCAGGGTGCCACAGCGGTTTCCACATGGCTGCACATGCCTCCTAAGGAGGCTGTTCCTCACGCCCTCTTGGTGCCGGGGGCCTGGAGAAACGCTCCCCTGGCAATCGCTTTCTGGGAAGTGGCAGAGGGGGTGGGAAAGTCCTTATGCCTCAGGGCCAGGAGGCCTGGGTTCCGTTTCTGGCTCTGCTTCCAGCTCCCATGTGACTCAGGTTTGCTCTCCCAGCCTCGGTTTCCTTGCTCCGTGAGAAGTGTTTGGCTGGAGGGAAAGCAGACACAGGCAGGGCTTAGCCGGGCTTGATGTCTCAAGGCGTCCCTCGGCTCTAAGACAGAAGAGCCGAGAGAGAGGAGGTCCCGCCTCCCAGGGTAGAGGGCTGCCCTGGGGCTCGGGGAGGTCGAGGGAGAGGGCAGCAGGTCGGAGGGAACCAGGCTCCATGGCCACGCAGAGCCAGGGCAGCTGGCAGAGATGGCGCTGAGGCCGAGCCTGGCGTCTTTGGCTGTCCCCAGGCCCCCACCCAGCTCAAGGCCTGTGAGGCTCTTCACCCCACCTAGCGCTGTCCCACAAGACCAATCTGGGCAGGCTGGTCCCTCTGCCATCTGGGACGCCGCCGTCTAAGGGAGGAGACCAGGGCCTTGCCCTGAGGGAACTTCTAATCCAAAGAGGTAAACAGGGGCCCTACCTAGGGCCCCCAGAGAGGGGGCACAGGTCCTGCCCAGGTTAAGGGGAGAGAAGGCTCTATCATAGATAAGCCCCTGACGGGCGACACAGGGGCCCTACTCTGGGGTGTCGCCTGTCTAAGGGGGGAACACAAAGGCTCCCAGTCTGAGGGAGGAGGCACAGGTGTGCCCTGTTTCAGGGAGGCGGCCCTGCCTGGGTGGGGGCTCCCAGTCCAGACAAGCAGACAGAATCGCAGGACAGAGCCTCCTGGGGAGGGTGGGAGGGGAGAGCTGGCGCAGGAAGCTTCCAGTGCCTGCCCCACCCCCAGGGAGCCCGGCGCCCTCGTCCCGAGGTGCCCTCCTCTCGGGGAAAGCTCCAGAAGCCCTGCTGGGAGCAGCCGAGACCCAGGCAGGTGACTCTCCCTCTCCCAGTCCTGACGGGTCCTTTAATTAGATTCCGACTCGTTTACCAACTAAGTGGCCTTCCGTGGGTTTTAAATCTGTGCAAATTGGTTCATGTTTTTCTGCTCGTGTGACGTTGTGACTGGCAGGGCCCTGCGCCCTCCCGGCTCCTTCCCGGGCAGGCTCGGTGGCCCAGCGCCACTCCCAGCTGGAGTCTAGATGCCCAGCATCCCCGGGGGCTGGCGGGGGAGGGGGGCAGCGGGCCTCCCTGGGCACAAGGGTAACAGAGTCCAGGGGGGTCCCAGTCCTCCTCCCTCTCTCCCCTCAGCTTGGGGGGAGTTAATTCACAGTTAATTCACTCAGTCTCCCTGGTCCTCAGTTTCCCTGGTGTCGGAGAAGACCACCCCAGGCCCTTCTCCGCGGTGGCTCCATAGATCAGTGCTTGGGGGCGGAGAGGAGGCGTCTGGGTTACCAGCCAAGGCCCACCCTCCCCTTCCAGGGGATTCCCTCTTGCTTCTTCTTTGTCATCCCTCCTGGTAGAGTCTCCTGACGACGCCTGACCTTCAGGGGGGTGGGGCTGGGTTGGCGGAGAATGGGGAACAGTGTCGATCCTGCGCTGGTAGAGTCTCCTCGATCCCTAAGGAGAGACCAGGGCCTTGCCCTGAGGGAACTTCTAATCCAAAGAGGTAAACAGGGGCCCTACCTAGGGCCCCCAGAGAGGGGGCACAGGTCCTGCCCAGGTTAAGGGGAGAGAAGGCTCTATCATAGATAAGCCCCTGACGGGCGACACAGGGGCCCTACTCTGGGGTGTCGCCTGTCTAAGGGGGGAACACAAAGGCTCCCAGTCTGAGGGAGGAGGCACAGGTGTGCCCTGTTTCAGGGAGGCGGCCCTGCCTGGGTGGGGGCTCCCAGTCCAGACAAGCAGACAGAATCGCAGGACAGAGCCTCCTGGGGAGGGTGGGAGGAGAGCTGGCGCAGGAAGCTTCCAGTGCCTGCCCCACCCCCAGGGAGCCCGGCGCCCTCGTCCCGAGGTGCCCTCCTCTCGGGGAAAGCTCCAGAAGCCCTGCTGGGAGCAGCCGAGACCCAGGCAGGTGACTCTCCCTCTCCCAGTCCTGACGGGTCCTTTAATTAGACTCCGACTCGTTTCCCAAACCCTAAGTGGCCTTCCGTGGGTTTTAAATCTGTGCAAATTGGTTCATGTTTTTCTGCTCGTGTGACGTTGTGACTGGCAGGGCCCTGCGCCCTCCCGGCTCCTTCCCGGGCAGGCTCGGTGGCCCAGCGCCACTCCCAGCTGGAGTCTAGATGCCCAGCATCCCCGGGGGCTGGCGGGGGAGGGGGGCAGCGGGCCTCCCTGGGCACAAGGGTAACAGAGTCCAGGGGGGTCCCAGTCCTCCTCCCTCTCTCCCCTCAGCTTGGGGGGAGTTAATTCACAGTTAATTCACTCAGTCTCCCTGGTCCTCAGTTTCCCTGGTGTCGGAGAAGACCACCCCAGGCCCTTCTCCGCGGTGGCTCCATAGATCAGTGCTTGGGGGCGGAGAGGAGGCGTCTGGGTTACCAGCCAAGGCCCACCCTCCCCTTCCAGGGGATTCCCTCTTGCTTCTTCTTTGTCATCCCTCCTGGTAGAGTCTCCTGACGACGCCTGACCTTCAGGGGGGTGGGGCTGGGTTGGCGGAGAATGGGGAACAGTGTGGGGACAGATACAGGGGTTCATGCCAGGAACTGGACGTGAACCCCCTCTTGAGTCCTCTCCCTCTGATCCCTGTTCCTCCCACCTCCCACCCCCACCTCCAAGGCTCTGGTTGGAGTGACGGGGAGACTCAACAGGGTGCTGGGCATGAGCAATTTGGGGGGATATTACACAGGAATGTTTACAGAAAGGCAATTGCCCGGAAAATTACTTTGGTTGCTGTGGTATGGGGCGGAAAAGATGGTTTTAGAAAACACACACAGATGGGCTTCTGCTCCGAGGACCCACAGACAGACCGCTGACTGAGGGCCACGGGCACGCAGGGGGCCCAGAGCCAGGAGCGCCCGAAGACAAAGGTGCCAGCTTCTTCATGGAGGGCGGTGTCGGGGAAGGGATGTCGCTCTCGCCTCATCCGGGGTCTTGAAGGCTCTGCCAAGTTTGGCCTTTGTCCCCCGGCCCCTGACCTCCCAGCGCAGTGCGCTTCCTGACTGCAGCCGCCCAGCAGGATGGAGTTGTCAGGCACAAACCGTGGTGGCAGTCGCCTCGGGGCTCCTCCTGGGTGACTTGACTTGGGCTCTTCTTGCTCTGGCTGAGGATGATGGGACTGGGGGAGCCGTGTGTGTGTGTGTGTGTGTGTGTGTATGAGGCACTTTGGAGTCTGAGCCCGGCTCACCCCTCCCCTTGCCCTGCCTGTGGACCTCCCTGGGATCTAGCCCCAGGCCCCTCTGGACTCCCTGAGCTGGTGCCCAGGCCCTGGTTGGGGCCACACCTGTGTGGCCTCAGGTCCGCAGGGGAGGGGCCTTGTCCAGCCTCCTGATCTCTGGGGAGAGGAAGCCACAGACCTGGGCTCTGGTCCTCCCAGCAGGGTCCCCAGTGAGACCCTTCTCTTCTCTGTGGCTCGTGGCTTTGTTCTTCCCTCTCCTTCCTCCCCTGCCCTTCTCGTCTTTCCTCTCCCTCCCCCTCCTCTTCTCCACACTCTCCTCTGAAGATGATGTCATGTGTGATGTTGCCCAGTGGCAGCCAGAGGACAGGCGATGGTGACATCAGGGGTGAAGACACCAGGTGGGGGTTGGGGGTGGAGGTGGATGGCTTGAGATGGTGTCCCTGAAACCTTGGGATCTTAACGCTCATCATGAGCTCCAGTGATCTCATGTTAAAAAATGCAGTGAAGATAAAAATAAATCAGCTCATAAATAAACGGGAATTTGGAATTGGCGGAACAAATAACAATGTCGCTCTCTTTCCAAGCACCTGCGCCTTTATCCGCAACCGGCCACTGGGGGGCGCCCAGTGTTCCCCGGTCACCCCAGCCTCCTGCAGATTCACTTCTCCATGGCCAGGGTGGGGAAGGCAGAGCTGAGGTCGACCGCAGCCCCCCTTCCCCACCTTCCTTTCCTCCTTATTCTGAGCTGGATTCCACTAGTCCCAGGCATCTTTCCTGTATCTTGAATCTCTGACTCAGAAAGTATAGATGGTCTTGCACACTGTGGATTCTTGGAGAGATGGCAAGGCCTCTAGACCTAACTTATCTCCTCCGACTCCCCAAATTCCCATCCTTCAGCAGTCTGAATATACCCCAGCTCTGCCCTTCTGGCGGTGTACTCCAGACCTCTAGGGTCTCCCCACGTATCTCCTGCACCCCCTGCCTCTGCCTTTCCACCCTGCTCCAGTGAACCCCTTCCTCTTACCCCCTGCAGGACTTCCCTGTTCCACCTGCCTCCCCAGATCCCCCACCCACAAGACCCCTGCCCAGACAGATCCCCAGTAGCCTCTGCCAATGAGCAGGAAGCACCGCTTTGCTCAGGGCTGCTGCTGCCCAGAGCCACTGCTTGCTAGAATTGGAATCGATCTCCTGGGCTTTTCACTGGGCTGCTCAGTCTGGGTAGCGTCAGGGCCCCTCGAGGCCTTGGCCGTGGCTGGAGCAGGCAAGGGGGTAATGGGAAGGCTGTCTCACTGTTCCCACAGCCCATGTGCCAGGAATGTCTTTCCTTCAAAACAACGTGATTTGACCTCATTGTCCTGCCAGCATCTCACCCAGTGCCCAGGAGCGGGGTTTAGAGATTGTAGTCTCCATTTTACAGACTGGTACCCTCAGGCTTTCAGAGGGAAGAGGCTGACAGAATGAAAAACTAAAGGAATGGCTAACCTGAGACCCCTCAGGGAAAGAGCTGACTTGGTCTGGGCTTTTTTTTTTTGGTCTGGGCTTTTTTTCTCCCGGTGTTCTGACCTCAGGTGCCCAGGGCTGACTCAGATGAATGGCCTGACCTTTGAACCCCCGGGCTTCTTTCTCCCAGCACAGATGACCACCGAACCCGCCACCAAGTTCTTCCAAGCACCTGCGCCTTTATCCGCAACCGGCCACTGGGGGGCGCCCAGTGTTCCCCGGTCACCCCAGCCTCCTGCAGATTCACTTCTCCATGGCCAGGGTGGGGAAGGCAGAGCTGAGGTCGACCGCAGCCCCCCTTCCCCACCTTCCTTTCCTCCTTATTCTGAGCTGGATTCCACTAGTCCCAGGCATCTTTCCTGTATCTTGAATCTCTGACTCAGAAAGTATAGATGGTCTTGCACACTGTGGATTCTTGGAGAGATGGCAAGGCCTCTAGACCTAACTTATCTCCTCCGACTCCCCAAATTCCCATCCTTCAGCAGTCTGAATATACCCCAGCTCTGCCCTTCTGGCGGTGTACTCCAGACCTCTAGGGTCTCCCCACGTATCTCCTGCACCCCCTGCCTCTGCCTTTCCACCCTGCTCCAGTGAACCCCTTCCTCTTACCCCCTGCAGGACTTCCCTGTTCCACCTGCCTCCCCAGATCCCCCACCCACAAGACCCCTGCCCAGACAGATCCCCAGTAGCCTCTGCCAATGAGCAGGAAGCACCGCTTTGCTCAGGGCTGCTGCTGCCAGAGCCACTGCTTGCTAGAATTGGAATCGATCTCCTGGGCTTTTCACTGGGCTGCTCAGTCTGGGTAGCGTCAGGGCCCCTCGAGGCCTTGGCCGTGGCTGGAGCAGGCAAGGGGGTAATGGGAAGGCTGTCTCACTGTTCCCACAGCCCATGTGCCAGGAATGTCTTTCCTTCAAAACAACGTGATTTGACCTCATTGTCCTGCCAGCATCTCACCCAGTGCCCAGGAGCGGGGTTTAGAGATTGTAGTCTCCATTTTACAGACTGGTACCCTCAGGCTTTCAGAGGGAAGAGGCTGACAGAATGAAAAACTAAAGGAATGGCTAACCTGAGACCCCTCAGGGAAAGAGCTGACTTGGTCTGGGCTTTTTTTTTTTGGTCTGGGCTTTTTTTCTCCCGGTGTTCTGACCTCAGGTGCCCAGGGCTGACTCAGATGAATGCCTGCCTGAACCCTTTGAACCCCCAAGGGCTTCTTTCTCCCCAGACCAACAAGATCGCCCCCTAACCGAGAATCCCAGGCCAATTCTCAGTCCACTGGGTCCCCACAGAGAGGAGAGAACTCTGGACAGAGCAGGGAGCTACGATTCCTTTATTTGATGAAATGCTTTCCCTGAGTTTTGTTACATAAAGCCAAGGATCTCAAAGATTCTTAAACAGAGTCTAGTTTTCAAGTCAAAGCCCCACCTCCCTTCCGAGACAGCAGATTGTCTCTCCTGCCTCCTCCTCTCTACCTGTCACTCCCTAGAATCCAGGTCCTACTTCCCCATGGGCCCGCATGCACCTGCTGTTGTCTGGGCACCTGAGAGTGAGCCCTGTCGTGGAGGAGGCGGGGCGGAGCTGGTCCTTGCTCAGCTCTGTGGACTTGCTTCAGCAGCCTGCTCCGTGCCACGGCCGCCATCTACTCCTGTGAGGTTTGTGGGGCTGGGGCTCACCAGTAGGGCTGTGGGCACACATTCACGGTCCAGAGTCTCCACCTCCCCACTACCAGCTCTGGCAGCCTCACCTCAGCCCTTTTTATTTTTTTTTTTTTCAATTTTGGCCTCTTTTACTGTTTTATCCATTCGTTTATTTTTCATCCATCTTTGTTCTTTGGCCCGTATGGGCCTCCCATTGCAGTGGCCTCCCTCACTGTAGAGCACTGGCTCTGGGCGCATGCACTCCAGAGCGCTGGCTTGTAATTGGACACACTGGTCCAGCCGCGCTGTGGCACGTGGGATCTTCCCGGGCCAGGGATCGAACCAGCACCCCTTGCACTGCAAGGCGACCTCTTTACCCATGGGACCACCAGGGAAGCCCCACCTCGGCCCTTTTAATCAACCTAGGAGAGCTTGGGTGAGCCCCAGGCCTTCCCACCATGCTTGCTTCTCTCAGGCTAGCATACTGCTTGCCCCCTCTCCGAGAGGGACCCCTGGATCCAGGAGCCAGGGAAGGAAGTGCTGGTCCGGAAGGTGCGAGTAAGCATGAGGAGCTTTTCTGAGTCCACAGGAGTGGAAGGGCAGGAAAGCAGCTGAGAATTGACCTTTCCCAGTGCACCTAAGTATCCAGAGCCCTAGGTGACATGGCAAGCCTGGCTATCTGGCACAGGGGGAGGGCACTCTGACTCAGGCCGGGCTCTGGCTGGGCTTGAGAGCTGGCCTTCCAGCAGTGTGGCTGTGGGCGGAGTCCACCCTCCCCTGAGCCAAAGGGGATAACAAAGCATGCAGGGCACTCGGAGGGCACTGGAGGGTCTCCTGCTCCGTTGTGCCCCATGAGGTAGCGGCCCTCCAGCTAGTGGCGAGGGTAAGTGGAAGACAGAGCCTAAGGTCATGGGAGGCAGCCCCCTGCCTCCAGTTGGGGCTATTTTTCCAACACCCAGAGCACCCTCAGCCTGGCCCTCCTTCGGAATGATTATCAGGTCACTCCCTTGCAGCCATGTTCGCTAGCCACCATGGGTTGCCACCAGCTCCTCAAGGGCAAGAGCCGAATCCCCATCCAGAATGAGTCTCACTCAGGTTTTCACTCCCTATGCCCATGTCGCTAGCCAAGGATTCCGGGGGGTCGGGCACATTCACGGTCCAGAGTCTCCACCTCCCCACTACCAGCTCTGGCAGCCTCACCTCAGCCCTTTTTATTTTTTTTTTTTTCAATTTTGGCCTCTTTTACTGTTTTATCCATTCGTTTATTTTTCATCCATCTTTGTTCTTTGGCCCGTATGGGCCTCCCATTGCAGTGGCCTCCCTCACTGTAGAGCACTGGCTCTGGGCGCATGCACTCCAGAGCGCTGGCTTGTAATTGGACACACTGGTCCAGCCGCGCTGTGGCACGTGGGATCTTCCCGGCCAGGGATCGAACCAGCACCCCTTGCACTGCAAGGCGACCTCTTTACCCATGGGACCACCAGGGAAGCCCCACCTCGGCCCTTTTAATCAACCTAGGAGAGCTTGGGTGAGCCCCAGGCCTTCCCACCATGCTTGCTTCTCTCAGGCTAGCATACTGCTTGCCCCCTCTCCGAGAGGGACCCCTGGATCCAGGAGCCGGGGAAGGAAGTGCTGGTCCGGAAGGTGCGAGTAAGCATGAGGAGCTTTTCTGAGTCCACAGGAGTGGAAGGGCAGGAAAGCAGCTGAGAATTGACCTTTCCCAGTGCACCTAAGTATCCAGAGCCCTAGGTGACATGGCAAGCCTGGCTATCTGGCACAGGGGGAGGGCACTCTGACTCAGGCCGGGCTCTGGCTGGGCTTGAGAGCTGGCCTTCCAGCAGTGTGGCTGTGGGCGGAGTCCACCCTCCCCTGAGCCAAAGGGGATAACAAAGCATGCAGGGCACTCGGAGGGCACTGGAGGGTCTCCTGCTCCGTTGTGCCCCATGAGGTAGCGGCCCTCCAGCTAGTGGCGAGGGTAAGTGGAAGACAGAGCCTAAGGTCATGGGAGGCAGCCCCCTGCCTCCAGTTGGGGCTATTTTTCCAACACCCAGAGCACCCTCAGCCTGGCCCTCCTTCGGAATGATTATCAGGTCACTCCCTTGCAGCCATGTTCGCTAGCCACCATGGGTTGCCACCAGCTCCTCAAGGGCAAGAGCCGAATCCCCATCCAGATGGTCCCAGGGTTCCCAGCCTCAGTCGGGTGCCAACTTCAGGAATTTCTTCTCTACTGGGGAACTTTGTATTAACTCAGACTCAATATGTTCTTCGTTAGCCCACTTTGAAGTTAATAACATTCACTTAAAAGGAAACCTTAGCTCACTGCCATCTGAAGGAACAATACCCATGAAATTAGGAATTGCCCTTCTTGTGTTTTTTTTTTTTTTTATCCCTGAAAATAAAAATGTAACTATTAAGCTATGAAGCAGCTTTCCCTCCACAGTCATCTCTTGGGCATCTGGACCTCACTTTTTGGAGCACAGCAGAGGTTGTGACTGGTGAGAGGGGCAGATGTCTGAAGGCAGGAGGGACCCCCGATCCCGCACCAGGGTGGGAAAACAGCAGGTAAACAAGAAGCACCGGTGGCCTCATTGTTACATCAGTGAACGAGGGTGTGTGTGTGTGTGTTAGTCGCTTAGTCGTGTCCGACTCTTTACGACCTCGTGGACTGTAGCCTGCTGGGCTCCTCTGTCCATGGATTTCTCCAGGCAAGAATACTGGAGTGGGTTGCCATTTCCTTCTCTAGGGGGTCTTTCCAACCTACTCTTGGGGTCAAATCTAGTCTCTACCACTGACTGCTGCTTCGGGCATTCCCCTGGACTTCGCTGACCTCGGTTGCTCCATTTCTGAAACAGGGCTACGGTAACCCCCCGCCAGGGTGCAGGGAGGTGTGAAGGCCGTGGTGATGATGATCCGTCAGGCCCTTGCACGTTTCAGAGCCCCGTGTCGACGGGAGCCATTCCTCTCTTGGCTTTGGTGGCAGGTGCTGGGTCATCTGGGGGTTGGTCCCCGAGATCTGCATGATGCCACCGCAGCCCACGGAGGAGTGTGTATGTGTACCGGGCAAGGGGTGGTGTTTCCTGGGACATGGCTGCGTGTCTTCTTTCCTCCTGTGGTAGACAGCAGGGGACGGAGGCCTGGCCGTGGGCCTGGTGAACAGTGGACGTGTGGAGCAAGGGGCCACAGGGCTGGACTGCAGGGAACCTGGCTGGGCCCCAGAATCCTCAGCGCCCTCTGCGTGTGCCCCGGTCGGCCCTGTGAGGTGGCCCCTGCGTCAGGGCGCCTGTGTCTGCCCCAGGGCTCGATGCTTCCGGAGGCGGCCACCTTGAGGGGCGCGGCTTTGAGGCCAGTGGGTTGTGAGGCTGGGGGTACGCCCTGGAGACCATCTGTCTGCTGAGGAGGGTGACTTCTGGGGACGAGGGAGGGCAAATTTGTGTTATGGCCAGGAGTATGTCTCAAGTAAGCCCCAGCAATTCCTGCCATCCTTAGTGTGGGTGACACCCTGGCCCCGCGTCCCTGCCGGGCTGTGGGGAGGTCGGCCTGGAGGCGGGAGGGCGGGAGGCCGCAGAGCTGGGCCTGGGGCGGCCAGGGCTGGTGGGCGGGGGAGGAGGGAGACCTCAACCCCCGACCTTCTCTTTTATTTTTTCGCTTCTGTACTGTCCTCTGTTCCCTGTGCGTCCCTTATAGGTCTTGAACTTGTGTGTGTGTTGGGAACGAGACTGAAGAAAGGGAGGGAGGAGGGGAGGGTCCTGAGGGGAAAAGCTGGAGCTGTTCTGTGTGCTTTCTTTGAGTGTGTCCCCAGTCCATCTCTCACTGTCTTCTCTGTGCCCAGCCTCTCCTGTCTGTCTGTCTGTCTGTCTCTGGGGAGGGAGGGGAAGGGGGTCCCACGCCCCAGACCCTGGGCCTCCATCTCCTTGGAAATCCCAGGTGCGATCTTTGCCCGCATTCCTCCCATGTTTCCTAGTCCTGGCCCTTTCCCAAGCCAACTCCCAGCCTAAAGATAAGTGTGTCCCAGGCACTGAGGGAGTGTCTCTCTCCACCCCACTCTAGAGGCTGCTCTTGAAAGAAAAGCAGGGCAGGCTCCTCTCCAAGGCTTGCAGAAAGCATCTAACAGGAGCCCCCTTCCCCCCTGTTCCCCCCTGTTAAAGAAGGAGGAAGATCTGCAGCTGGACAGGTGCCCAGGACCCCTGCTCCCACCTGCTCCTTGGCCTCAGAGGCCAGCACCTCACCCACAGCTATTATCTGCCAAACCCAGCGGAAATGCAGGAAGCTAGACCCTAGCCCCCACCCTTCTTGGAGGCCCCGCTCTGCCTCTTCTGTGCCTAGTGCGGGCAGGCAGCCTCTGCTTCACCCTACAGCCCCTCGCAGTTGCGCCAGTGGGGGATGGGCCGGCCCAGGCCAGGCACACACCGTGACCCCGCCGCCGTCCTCCCTCTCCCCCCTCGCAGATCCGGAGCGGAGCAGCCCCCCCATGCTGTCTGCAGACGATGCCGAGTACCCGAGGGAGTACCGGACCCTGGGGGGCGGGGGCAGCGGGGGCAGCGGGGGCCGGCGCTTCTCCAACGTGGGGCTGGTGCACACGTCGGAGCGGCGGCACACGGTGATCGCCGCCCAGAGCCTGGAGGCGCTCAGCGGGCTCCAGAAGGCCGATGCCGACCGCAAGCGCGATGCCTTCATGGACCACCTGAAGAGCAAGTACCCGCAGCACGCCCTAGCCCTGAGGGGTCAGCAGGACAGGATGCGGGAGCAGGTGAGTGGAGCCGAGTGGGGCCGGCTGCGGGCTGGGGAGGGGGTCTGACCTGTGCTTCCCTGCCCCCAGGCTCATCCGGATCCTGAGATGCCTCTGTGGCAGAGTGGTTGGCTTTTTCTAGAGCCTGGGAAGGAAGGGGAAGGGGGCTCAGCGTCTAGACCTCTGCCTGCAGTGTTGGGATTTGGAGCATGGGCCTGGGCAGAGAAAACCCAGCCTCCAAGGAAGGTTGTCTTGGAGGCCAAGAGAGTGGTGGGGAGGAAGAGGAGACAGCCTCCAGGACTGACTGTTCTGAGTCTGAAGGTCCTTCCAGCAGTGGAGTTGAGACCTTGGGGTCAGCACCTCTGTGATATGGACCCTGAGGGAAGGTCAGGCCTGGGGAACCCCAGAAGGCTGGGTCGGCTGGGTCCCAGTCTTGTAAGAACAAAGCCTAGAATTCCTGGGGCTTTTCTCTCCTCTTGCCTTCCTTCCCCTCAAGACTCGCTGTGTGAGTTTGGATAGAGGAGTCCTCTCTCTGTGCCTTGGTTTCTCTCCTGTCATCAGTAAGCTGTAGATGGGAGTCAGGGCTCCAGCCTCTGGTCCAGGACCTGCCTCTTTCTATATGAGATGTGATGCTTCCTTTGGAAAGCTCTCCCAGATCCTTGGGTTCCTGGATGCACCTCAGCATCCAAGTATGGCCTCCTTGTGGGCAGGGAAGTTCTTTCTTGGGACTGGCCTTCTTCTTACCGTCCTCATATTGGTCCGGGGCCTTGACAGGTGCTGCATGTTGGTTGCTGAGACTCAGGCATTGTCTACTTCGGGGAGAATGAGTGGAGGGGAGGGGAGTTGTTTCCATCAGCATCCTTTCATTCAAACCTTGGGGTGTCAGACCTTGCTCTCACAGCTGTCGGGCTCTGTCCCCTTTTCCAAGTACTGCTGGGCGGGGCGGGGCTGAGTAGGGGAAGAGTATGCGCCCCCATCCTCACTGCAGGGAACAAGGACGTGTTACTGCAAATCTGGTACCTTATCTGCCTCTCATATCACCTCCAGTTTAGTCCAGCCTTTACCTTTCCCCACCTCCCGAGCAACCCCCGACCCCACCCCCTGGAGCACAGTGCCAACTGGGATAAGGGAGAGTTGCAGATAAAGGAGATCTGGCCCCCACCTTCAGGGGTCCCTCTCAGTGGATTCCTTCTGTGTGCTCTGGCTGAGGAGGGGGCAGGGCCCTTTGTGATCTAGATGGGGTGAAATTTAAATATAAGGGCACAGTCTTTCAGAAGGGTGGATGGGCCTGGTCAGGGAAGGCTTCCTGGAGGAGGAGGTACCTAAACTAGGCCTAGAGGGAGGAAGAGGGTCTGAAGAGACATGGAGAAGGAGAACGCTGTTTCACGAGGTAGGGAGATGGGAGGTGAGCCTAAGTCTGAGTTGGTTTGGGGACTGGCATGGAGGTCCAACAGGCTGATGCAGCAAGCTCAGGGCGGGAGGCTGTGGGAGGGTGGGGGCCAGACGGTGGTGACTAGGAGGACCACGGTCATTTTTTTAGATCCTGAATAGGAAGGGACAGGGGGAGTGACTGGAGGCAGGGGAAGGAGAGGAGGAAGAGAGGGTGTCAGGGAGGATGAAGGGACAGGGACGGGGTGGGCTGGGGTGGAAGGAGCAAGGCTTGTTTGCTGCCTGGATCCAGAAGGCACAGACAGAAGAACCTCGGTGACAGGGAGATGTTGGTGCTTTGGAGGGAAATAAGAAGGTTGGGAGGGAAACGTTTAGGGGATGAGGGAAAGAGAGGGGAGATGTGTCTGAGGGGGTCTAGGGGTGTTTCACGGGGGTGTGTTAGGCCCCAAATACAACTCAAGACTCTGAAGGGACCACAGCTTCTGAAAGAGGGTTGAGAAATGGAAGTGGGGTAGCTGTGGTCACCAGGGCAGAATGGAGTCTGAGAAGGGAGAGGGCCCAGGATGGGAGGGGGGCCGGGAATGCCCTGTATCCCTGAGGAAGAGGAGGAAGGCTCAGCCAGAGGGCCCCCTGCGTTTCCGAAGTCTGGAGGATTGGGGAGAGAGAAGCAGCCATTGGGACCAGCCAGGATCTGTGGGTCTGTGGAGTACAGAGAGCTTCTTTCTCGTGCTGGGTGAAGTCACGGCCAGTGTCGGGGGCTGGGGAGAGTGGAGGTGGTGAGGCAATAGGATCCTTGGGTCAGAGGTCGGTCTGGGGAGGTCTGACTACGAAACAAGAAAACATGAAAACAGACTAGATGGTGGCCTTCAGGGCAGCTGGCCTGTGAGAGAAGACACGGGCATGTCTGAGGGCCTCTTGTGTGTCTGGCACATTCCCTGGCACAGAGGAGGTGCTCAGTTAATGCTTCATAAAGGAATCAAAGCACGGCCACTCACAGATTCACTCATGCATTCCCTGCCTTGGGGTGTAAGAGGGTAGGATCTACAGATGTTTCACTTATATCTAGTGCTCAGTGTCTGAGCCTAGCACGGGCTCAGTACATGCTTGTGGAGTGACTGAATAAGAGAGGAAGGGCCTTGAGGATGCTGAGGGGGAAAGAGGGCCCGGCGGAATCAGGAGGGGGTGGGTTTCCAGTCTTAGGTGCGCTGTGGGAGAAGACAGTGGCCTCCCTGAGATGGTGGGGGGCAAGGGCCAGTGCCACATGGGGGTGAGGCCCCCCTGTTGGAATGCTTCCCATGTTGGTGGGGTAGGAGCTCACAGCTCCAGCCAGGAGGGAATGAAGAGATGGAAGAGGAGGTAGGTGAGGGGCAGCTCCCTTGCAGGGTGTCCAGAGAGGCAGTCAAGAATCGAAGGACAGGAGTTCAGGAGTATCTGTTGGGGAAGGCTTTGCTCTGGGCTCAAAGAGCCCCCAGCCTGACAGGAGAGAAAGACCCAGAAACAGGCCGAGGGTCCCTAGCTAGAGTCCCAGCCTCGTCAGGGACTAGCCAGTGTGGCAGGACCCCTCGGCGGGGTGAGCTCGATGCCAAACTTGCCCAGGGACTACCCCTCCCCGCCCCGTCACAGCCCCCCAGCGGCTTCTGCCCGCTCCCCCTAATGGGGTGTCCCCCGCTTCGCACACACAGGTTGGCGGCTGGACCGTGGACCCCGTGTGCCTCCTCAGCTCCCTCTGCTCCCACCTCCATGGCGACTCCGCCCCCGCCGGGGCTGGCCAGCCGGCCCAGGTGAGTCACCCGCCTGCACCCCACCCCCCAAACCCACGGCAGACTTGGGCTTTGGGGAGGATATTTTGGAAGGGGACGCCAGGATTTTCATTGTGTCCCCATGTGGAGGTGGTGAGGCAATAGGATCCTTGGGTCAGAGGTCGGTCTGGGGAGGTCTGACTACGAAACAAGAAAACATGAAAACAGACTAGATGGTGGCCTTCAGGGCAGCTGGCCTGTGAGAGAAGACACGGGCATGTCTGAGGGCCTCTTGTGTCTGGCACATTCCCTGGCACAGAGGAGGTGCTCAGTTAATGCTTCATAAAGGAATCAAAGCACGGCCACTCACAGATTCACTCATGCATTCCCTGCCTTGGGGTGTAAGAGGGTAGGATCTACAGATGTTTCACTTATATCTAGTGCTCAGTGTCTGAGCCTAGCACGGGCTCAGTACATGCTTGTGGAGTGACTGAATAAGAGAGGAAGGGCCTTGAGGATGCTGAGGGGGAAAGAGGGCCCGGCGGAATCAGGAGGGGGTGGGTTTCCAGTCTTAGGTGCGCTGTGGGAGAAGACAGTGGCCTCCCTGAGATGGTGGGGGGCAAGGGCCAGTGCCACATGGGGGTGAGGCCCCCCTGTTGGAATGCTTCCCATGTTGGTGGGGTAGGAGCTCACAGCTCCAGCCAGGAGGGAATGAAGAGATGGAAGAGGAGGTAGGTGAGGGGCAGCTCCCTTGCAGGGTGTCCAGAGAGGCAGTCAAGAATCGAAGGACAGGAGTTCAGGAGTATCTGTTGGGGAAGGCTTTGCTCTGGGCTCAAAGAGCCCCCAGCCTGACAGGAGAGAAAGACCCAGAAACAGGCCGAGGGTCCCTAGCTAGAGTCCCAGCCTCGTCAGGGACTAGCCAGTGTGGCAGGACCCCTCGGCGGGGTGAGCTCGATGCCAAACTTGCCCAGGGACTACCCCTCCCCGCCCCGTCACAGCCCCCCAGCGGCTTCTGCCCGCTCCCCCTAATGGGGTGTCCCCCGCTTCGCACACACAGGTTGGCGGCTGGACCGTGGACCCCGTGTGCCTCCTCAGCTCCCTCTGCTCCCACCTCCATGGCGACTCCGCCCCCGCCGGGGCTGGCCAGCCGGCCCAGGTGAGTCACCCGCCTGCACCCCACCCCCCAAACCCACGGCAGACTTGGGCTTTGGGGAGGATATTTTTTGGAAGGGGGACGGCCAGGATTTTCATTGTGTCCCCTTTCTCTTATGTGGAGTCCGCATTTTCAGGAGACTCCTATGCCTTGTACTCTCTCCTGATTGTCTAACTTCTACCACTACGTCCCCAGTCTTGTGCCAAAGTTTGGCTTTGGGGAAGGAATTTTTTTGAAGGGGAATAGGTTAAAAAAAATTTTTTTTTTAAATCCTTCTCTCCTTTAAACAGGAGTATGCCACCCTCGCCCCACGAGTTTTCAGGAATCTCCTGTGCCCCATTCCCACCCTTCCGCTGCAGACCATCTCATTTCTCTGTCCCCCACCGCCCTCCGTCTCTGAGCAGCCCCAGTCTTCCCCTGATGTCTCATCAGCAGAAGTGCTTCGCGATGTCTCTTCCCCACACTGTCACTACTGTCCAATGCTTAGTTTCAAAATTTGAAGAGGACTTTGGCATCTAGCCACTTGTTCGGAATTGATTTCCTGGTTCTTCATCATGCCTCAGTTTCCCTGATGGGAAGATGGACAGGGGCCCCCTGAGACAGTACCCTAAGGGCTCACAGTCCCAGCTCAGGCCTGGACATTTCTGTGGGAGAAAACCAGGCCCCGGATGCCCCAGAGAGGATGAGGGACCAGGGAGTCAGAGCTGCAGCAGACCAGGCACAGCCCTGAGGCGGGCCTTGACTTGAGGGTGGCAGAGGAGGGGCAGTTGGCAGAGAATCTAGGGAGTCGCCTGGGTGCCAGCTTTACTCTTCCTTGTATACCCTGCTTCCTTCCCCTGGAGAAGGGCAGCGAGTCTTGAGTTTTTCAAGGAGAAGGAGGAGAAGGAGAAATGTGACTGCCTAGGGAAAGACGCGGCTCCCGAGCACGGGCTTTGAGCTGTGTGTAACTGAAGTCTAGCACGAGACTGGCACACTTGGTGCCACTAACGGGGCACCCGGCCCACTTCCTGTCCCGGCTCTTGGCCCTGTATTGACTAGACGGAGATGAGGCTGCCCACACACAGGTTGGCGGCTGGACCGTGGACCCCGTGTGCCTCCTCAGCTCCCTCTGCTCCCACCTCCATGGCGACTCCGCCCCCGCCGGGGCTGGCCAGCCGGCCCAGGTGAGTCACCCGCCTGCACCCCACCCCCCAAACCCACGGCAGACTTGGGCTTTGGGGAGGATATTTTTTGGAAGGGGGACGGCCAGGATTTTCATTGTGTCCCCTTTCTCTTATGTGGAGTCCGCATTTTCAGGAGACTCCTATGCCTTGTACTCTCTCCTGATTGTCTAACTTCTACCACTACGTCCCCAGTCTTGTGCCAAAGTTTGGCTTTGGGGAAGGAATTTTTTTGAAGGGGAATAGGTTAAAAAAAATTTTTTTTTTAAATCCTTCTCTCCTTTAAACAGGAGTATGCCACCCTCGCCCCACGAGTTTTCAGGAATCTCCTGTGCCCCATTCCCACCCTTCCGCTGCAGACCATCTCATTTCTCTGTCCCCCACCGCCCTCCGTCTCTGAGCAGCCCCAGTCTTCCCTGATGTCTCATCAGCAGAAGTGCTTCGCGATGTCTCTTCCCCACACTGTCACTACTGTCCAATGCTTAGTTTCAAAATTTGAAGAGGACTTTGGCATCTAGCCACTTGTTCGGAATTGATTTCCTGGTTCTTCATCATGCCTCAGTTTCCCTGATGGGAAGATGGACAGGGGCCCCCTGAGACAGTACCCTAAGGGCTCACAGTCCCAGCTCAGGCCTGGACATTTCTGTGGGAGAAAACCAGGCCCCGGATGCCCCAGAGAGGATGAGGGACCAGGGAGTCAGAGCTGCAGCAGACCAGGCACAGCCCTGAGGCGGGCCTTGACTTGAGGGTGGCAGAGGAGGGGCAGTTGGCAGAGAATCTAGGGAGTCGCCTGGGTGCCAGCTTTACTCTTCCTTGTATACCCTGCTTCCTTCCCCTGGAGAAGGGCAGCGAGTCTTGAGTTTTTCAAGGAGAAGGAGGAGAAGGAGAAATGTGACTGCCTAGGGAAAGACGCGGCTCCCGAGCACGGGCTTTGAGCTGTGTGTAACTGAAGTCTAGCACGAGACTGGCACACTTGGTGCCACTAACGGGGCACCCGGCCCACTTCCTGTCCCGGCTCTTGGCCCTGTATTGACTAGACGGAGATGAGGCTGCCCTCAAGGCTAGACGGCAAGTGGAATGGAGTCATCTAGAGTGGCCACGTGTGTGGTGGAGGCCAGAGTGGTTTGGAGACAGGGATGGTGATGAGGTGCAAGCCCCAGAGGGAGCAGGTGGAATGTCTTGAGTTGGGGTGATGGAAGGAGGTGTGGCTGGACTTGGTGAATTTGATGTCCCAGGTTAGGGGGCCCCAGGCCTTTCCCCGTGTGGAAGCTACTCTGATAGAGGGAAGGGCAGAGCTTGAAGGAACGAACCTTCAGCCCAGGGCTTTGACGTATAGAGAGCCAAGGCCATGCCCAGGATCGTGCCATCGTTTTATTAGATTCAGCACTCCTGACATTTCCCTCTCCCCAAGGCTGGGTTGGAGGCTCCTTTTTGTAAGGTGCAGGACCAGAGACATTCAGCAAATGCCAGAGTCACACAGCAGAGCCAGATCAGATGTGGCCGAGGAAACTGAGGCATCCTAGGCTGCCCAGGCTTGGCTGGGAATTGAGTCACCAGAACGGTAGCAGGGTCAGGGTGCACAGCTGAGACCCTGGTGGAGAAGGGCTGTAAGCTCAGAGGTGGCCGGTTGGTGACCGACTCCCACCCCGGGCCACTCTCCTCTCTGCCACCCTAGGGCTAGGTCGTTGGGGATGGAGGCCTGGAGAAGACCCTCGGAGGGGGCCAGAGGCCAGATGCCTAGCTGCAGCCCCTCCCCCGCTTCCACTAAGCTGTCTAACCTCCCTCCCTCCTGCTGCAACCCGAGTCCCGGGCGGCGGGCCGGCGTATCGGGTGACCGCGGCGACGCAGCCACCAGCCTCCGCCGTTCCTCGGCGGGGCTGCGCCAGCGGGGCCGCGCCGGGGAGGGGGCCGGAGAGAGGATGTGCTCGGCGGCGCGCCGTGCCGCGCCAGGTGGAGTCGCGGTTACCGGGGCGACCGGGGCCCGGGCCGGCTCGGCGGCGGCGGCGACTCTCGCATTGCAGCAAAGGGCACCGGCGGCGGCGGCGGCGGCGGCGGCGGAGGCGGAGGCGGCCGGGGGAGGGGAGAGCCCGCGTGGGTGGGAGTAGGGGGGGCCCTGCATACACCTGTGGCCGCAGGTAAGGGGGAGCGGCTGCGGGGGCCGTGGTCGCCGCCTCGGGTTCCGCGGGGCGGGGGCGCGGAGATGAGAGGCCCTCCCACCTGCTCGGCGGCGGCGCCCGGGCGGTCGAGGTTCCCGATCCCGGAGAAACGCCCCCTCCCCTCCCCCATCGCGTTCGCCGCTTTCCGCAGGGGCCCGGCCCCCACCCCGAACTGCGGCTGGCGCCCCCTCCCCCAGCCTCAGAAAGTCGTGACCTTTTCGGGGTGCGCCCTCGCCCCCGACTCCGCGCAGGGCGCGCAGCACCGCTACCCTGCACCCACACTCTGGTTTGGGAAGGGGTAGGAGGTGACCGTGTCGGCGGGCACAGCGGGGACAGGGCCGGGGGTTGTTGTGCACGTGCGTCGCGCTGAGAGGCTGGAGCCCTGGCGGGGGGGACGCGTTAAGGAGCCCCAGCCTGGGGCGGTGGCGGGGGAGGGGGTCGAGTGTTTCGGTGGACGCGTGTTCACAGGAGTTGAGAGGTGGGTGTGTGCGCCGGTGCACGCGGAGCCAGGGGGCACGAGCTAGGGTTCGATTCAGAGGCTGCTTCTGGAGGTTGTGCGTCGTCGGGGCTCGAGGTCAGGGAGGGGTCACGCACTCACCTAGCCGGCAGGGGCCTTCTGCCCGGGGGAGGGCAGAGACCTCAGCTGCTGGGGCTAAGGCTCCCAGGGGACACAGCCCCGCCCTCCCAGGGCAGGCTGGGGGAGAAAGGACCAGCTGTAGGAGGAGGGAAGAACCAGCCCGGCCAGGGCGCCTAGCGGGGAGAGAGGGAGTTAACTCCTTAGCCCCCAGAGGGCAGAAGCTAGTTCCCTTCTCACCTGGGGGTCTGAGGACCCCCTGGCGCAGCCTCCTTGGGTCTCCAGGAAGCTTCTTTCTTGCATTTCAGAAAGCCTGGCCCCCACACAGTGGATGGCTACCTACCATACTGTCCTCTTAGAACCCCTCTCCTGTTGCCCTAGATCCCCTAAGACTCTTCTCTACAAGCTATTGCCCCCAAGTGGCTCTCCTATTCAACCCTTTCTTTTTTCAATCTCATTATTCTCTGGAAAGGTGAGATGCCCCCTTTCTGTGTCGGGGATGGGGAGGGAAACAGCTTTGCCCTAGTACTGGGGGGTCTTCTCTTGGGCTGGGGAGTCAGATGGCTCTTGGGCCCTCTCTGCTCCCTGCCGCTCCTCCAGGGGGTTTCTGGTGCTGGGAAATTCCCAGGGAAACGGCCTAGAAGACTGAGCAGTGCTGGGTGCCAGAAAAGAGCATGCGGAGATGCCCCTCCCCTCTTGCCCATGGTTGGTCCTGTGTTCTTGGCATTGATTCATGGCCAAATATTTGTTGAGAGGCTTCCTATACCAAGCCATGTGTGGGGCAGAGCGGGAGGAGCTGACCGCCAGGAAGAGGGTGAGGAGGAAGAAAACAGAGGATGCACAGCATCCCCAAGGACCTCTCCCTACTATGGTTTTTCCCCTCCAAGGACAGTGAGCTGCCAGGAGACTTATGCATCTCCCTCCTGGTCGGGATAACATGAGAGAGTCATCCTTCCCACCTTCCAGATGTGGCGGAGGGGCAGGATTCTGTGTGCTCTACCAGCCAGCACCCCAAGTCCCAGGACCCTGGTCTCAGCCTACTCCAAGCTCACCAAGCTCAGGATCAGCAACTCCTCCCTCTTTTATCCGCAGAGGGGGCTTGGCCGGCCTGTCCCACGGCCCTGGTGGCGCCCGCCTCTCCCTTGGCCCCAGCTGAGGGAGGTCTCCCCAGGTCTCCGTGCCGCAGGGTTGTGCCCAGTGGTGCCTGAGGCAGGCCCACATCGAGGGCACAGTTAGCATGGCTGTAGTCAGGATCCATCCCAGAGATGCCAGGTGGGCACCTGCCCCATACTGAGCCTGGTGGTGACATTTGGGGCTGGGAGGGAGGTGGGCAACTGCTGCTGCTTTGGCATCAAGAGTTCACCTACCTGACCTGTGGTGGCTGGGACATCACAGGCATGGTCCAGTGGCCACAGTGGCCAGGGGGCACCTTGACCCAGCTGGGTTACACAGTGACCCTCATCTCTTAGAACCCCTCTCCTGTTGCCCTAGATCCCCTAAGACTCTTCTCTACAAGCTATTGCCCCCAAGTGGCTCTCCTATTCAACCCTTTCTTTTTTCAATCTCATTATTCTCTGGAAAGGTGAGATGCCCCCTTTCTGTGTCGGGGATGGGGAGGGAAACAGCTTTGCCCTAGTACTGGGGGGTCTTCTCTTGGGCTGGGGAGTCAGATGGCTCTTGGGCCCTCTCTGCTCCCTGCCGCTCCTCCAGGGGGTTTCTGGTGCTGGGAAATTCCCAGGGAAACGGCCTAGAAGACTGAGCAGTGCTGGGTGCCAGAAAAGAGCATGCGGAGATGCCCCTCCCCTCTTGCCCATGGTTGGTCCTGTGTTCTTGGCATTGATTCATGGCCAAATATTTGTTGAGAGGCTTCCTATACCAAGCCATGTGTGGGGCAGAGCGGGAGGAGCTGACCGCCAGGAAGAGGGTGAGGAGGAAAGACAGAGGATGCACAGCATCCCCAAGGACCTCTCCCTACTATGGTTTTTCCCCTCCAAGGACAGTGAGCTGCCAGGAGACTTATGCATCTCCCTCCTGGTCGGGATAACATGAGAGAGTCATCCTTCCCACCTTCCAGATGTGGCGGAGGGGCAGGATTCTGTGTGCTCTACCAGCCAGCACCCCAAGTCCCAGGACCCTGGTCTCAGCCTACTCCAAGCTCACCAAGCTCAGGATCAGCAACTCCTCCCTCTTTTATCCGCAGAGGGGGCTTGGCCGGCCTGTCCTACGGCCCTGGTGGCGCCCCGTCCTCTCCCTTGGCCCCAGCTGAGGGAGATCTCCCCAGGTCTCCCTGCCGCATGGATGTGCCCAGTGGTGCCTGAGGCAGGCCCACATCGAGGGCACAGTTAGCATGGCTGTAGTCAGGATCCATCCCAGAGATGCCAGGTGGGCACCTGCCCCATACTGAGCCTGGTGGTGACATTTGGGGCTGGGAGGGAGGTGGGCAACTGCTGCTGCTTTGGCATCAAGAGTTCACCTACCTGACCTGTGGTGGCTGGGACATCACAGGCATGGTCCAGTGGCCACAGTGGCCAGGGGGCACCTTGACCCAGCTGGGTTGGGGGAGAGAAGAGAGACTCTTGTGTGTGTGCCTATGTGGGCATCCGTGTGTGTTTCCGCGATTCTCTAGGGGCTGGCAGGGGTCGCGGGTGGGGGGCTCTGGGACTCTGCTTGTGGGATTGTGTGTGAGCAGGTCCGTGTCCTGTGGGGTTGGGGTGGGGTGCCGCGTTTGTGTGAGTGGGGCTGGTCTGCCTATGAGTATCTCTGACGCTGAGTCTCTGTTTCTGGTTGTGGACAGAGGCGTCTCTCCAAGGCTCTGTGTCCCTTTGTGGGTGTGTCTGTTGCCCTGGGTGTGTTTATGGTGATGTCCGTCTTGGAGGTTAGACTCAGACAGGAGTCTGGATGCGGCTCTGTGGGGGGCCTGTGTGCACACGGGTGATGTGCTGCAGGATGAGGGACACGGCCTGCCCTGCAGAGCCGTCTTGTCAACGCTGGGGCTGCAGACTGGGCCCTCCTCATACACCTTCCCCTGCCCTCCGCCTGACTATGCCTCCCCCCTACCCAGTCCCCACTCCCCCTTCCCAAGGTCACAGGCAGCTGTGGCTCCAGCGCCTGTGACTCCCGCCCTGTGCCTCCCCTGCCCTGGGCACCGATGCGAGGGCACATGTCCATAGATGGCTCTAGGTCGGGGCGAGGGCACAGACGTTGCTGTCCCCTCCCTGTGCCTGGCATGGAGATATTTTTTTGCATCTCTTGGAGCCAGTGCTGGGGGGAGAGGTGGGGATTGTGGCCCAAAGGCGATGGTCGAGTAGCCCCTCTTCTGCATCACCCCTACCCTAAAGGTCTGCAGTCCCCCTTCCTGCGGCATCCCTCTCAGTGTCTTTCTGCCATGAAGTATGTAGAGGCACTGGACACCCCACCACAGTGTCCTCCCCCATCAGGAACCCTCGGTGGCCCTTTCCTCTGCCAGCGGCTCTGCTGGTGCCAGGCACCCCCGGGCCAGGCCATCTGCTGCCGCTGTCTCCCTGCTGAGGCTGGCACCGGTCAGCAGGGGACCTGGAGGAGGTGGGCAACTGCTGCTGCTTTGGCATCAAGAGTTCACCTACCTGACCTGTGGTGGCTGGGACATCACAGGCATGGTCCAGTGGCCACAGTGGCCAGGGGGCACCTTGACCCAGCTGGGTTGGGGGAGAGAAGAGAGACTCTTGTGTGTGTGCCTATGTGGGCATCCGTGTGTGTTTCCGCGATTCTCTAGGGGCTGGCAGGGGTCGCGGGTGGGGGGCTCTGGGACTCTGCTTGTGGGATTGTGTGTGAGCAGGTCCGTGTCCTGTGGGGTTGGGGTGGGGTGCCGCGTTTGTGTGAGTGGGGCTGGTCTGCCTATGAGTATCTCTGACGCTGAGTCTCTGTTTCTGGTTGTGGACAGAGGCGTCTCTCCAAGGCTCTGTGTCCCTTTGTGGGTGTGTCTGTTGCCCTGGGTGTGTTTATGGTGATGTCCGTCTTGGAGGTTAGACTCAGACAGGAGTCTGGATGCGGCTCTGTGGGGGGCCTGTGTGCACACGGGTGATGTGCTGCAGGATGAGGGACACGGCCTGCCCTGCAGAGCCGTCTTGTCAACGCTGGGGCTGCAGACTGGGCCCTCCTCATACACCTTCCCCTGCCCTCCGCCTGACTATGCCTCCCCCCTACCCAGTCCCCACTCCCCCTTCCCAAGGTCACAGGCAGCTGTGGCTCCAGCGCCTGTGACTCCCGCCCTGTGCCTCCCCTGCCCTGGGCACCGATGCGAGGGCACATGTCCATAGATGGCTCTAGGTCGGGGCGAGGGCACAGACGTTGCTGTCCCCTCCCTGTGCCTGGCATGGAGATATTTTTTTGCATCTCTTGGAGCCAGTGCTGGGGGGAGAGGTGGGGATTGTGGCCCAAAGGCGATGGTCGAGTAGCCCCTCTTCTGCATCACCCCTACCCTAAAGGTCTGCAGTCCCCCTTCCTGCGGCATCCCTCTCAGTGTCTTTCTGCCATGAAGTATGTAGAGGCACTGGACACCCCACCACAGTGTCCTCCCCCATCAGGAACCCTCGGTGGCCCTTTCCTCTGCCAGCGGCTCTGCTGGTGCCAGGCACCCCCGGGCCAGGCCATCTGCTGCCGCTGTCTCCCTGCTGAGGCTGGCACCGGTCAGCAGGGTGCCCTCAGCTTTGCCAGGAACCCGCCTGGGCTCCGGGCCGCTCCTCCCTTGTCCTTAGCCATCTGGAGGGGCCTTCTGTCTCCAGGGAAGGCAGGGTGACTCTGGGTGGTTGTGAATGAGGAGAAGCCTGAGACCCCCATTCTAGGGGACAAGCTGCCCTACTCTCTCATCTGTCTGCCCACGGGACATACCGACGCTCCCTTGCTGCCCACGGCTCCCCATCCATGGCCCAGCGCGATGGGCACCTGTCCGCTTTCCCTGCAGTCCAGTCCGCCATGTCACGCAGGCCTCCTTACCCTGGCCTTGGCCGCCTGCCTCCCTCTTCCTCTCCCTGCCCGGTCGACCCTCCTGCAGTCCCGTCCCCAGCCTACTCGATTTCACTCAAATATTTTCTGCTCATGCGCCTAAAGTTTGAATTCTTTCCCTTAGCACTTAAGGGCACTCCTCTGTCCCCAGCCCCGTCACAGCTGAATATGCTCCTTTCCCAGGCTCTGCGCCCCAACCAAAGTGGACTGTGCCCTCCACACACCCTGCACCCACCTGCCCCAGGCCCTCTGCCCATGCCCTTCCTCCCAACCTCCAGCTGCTTATTTATTTAAGACCCAGCTCCAGAGCCGCCTCTTCCGGGAAGTTTTCCTCAGCTGCCATTTCTCTCGCTCCGCAGCTACGATTCATCTCTGCCCCTGTCTCACGTGTTCCCACACCATGGTCAGCTGCGTCTTTGCCTGCCTGTAACTCTCTGAGGACTAGATTGTGTGACTTAGAAACATCTGGAATGGTTCTCCCCTCCCCCACCAGCAGGCCTGGAGCCCCCTCAGGGCCATCCTGGGTCTCCCTAGGGAGTGGGATCTCCCAGGCACGGCTTCCTTCTAGTTCCTGGGAGGGTGGAGGGCCCACGCCCCAGGGCTGAGTGCCCAGGGTCTCTAACCTGCCCCAGGTCCTACGCTTCCCTCCCAGCCCCCACATAATCGTCTCTTCTCTTACTCCTCTCCCAGCCCCCACATAATCGTCTCTTCTCTTATTTCCATCAGCAGCCAAACTACTGGAGCTTCAAGGTCAGTGTGCGGGACCTCTGCTTCTGTGACGACTGCATGTGCTGTCCCGCCCTGCCCCTCCCTGCACATGCTTTGCACAGGGGTGTGCGTCTCCAGGGGCTGTCTGGTGTGGGCGGTGGGCCTTGGGGCTGCCCGCTGGGGCTGGGGCTTTGAGAGAGCCTGGGTGCGCCTGCCAGGAGCTTGCGGGTCCAGTGTGGTGGTTTGGGCCAGCCCTGCTGGAAGTCTGGGCAGGGGGTGCTCAGGCTTACCCAAGACACGTTGCTGGGGGATGCGAGAGGCATGTCCCCCAGCCTGCAAGGACTGCGGGCTCTGAGAGAGGGACCTGGACCCCATGATCTTATTGAAGGCCTTGTCCTCTGAACTCAGACTTCATCTTCCACGGAGGCCCCTTGACTGCAATAGGTCCCTCGTCCCTTTCCTGTTTTCCATGGGTCATGCCAGGCAAGAGACTCACAGCCCTGCACCCGCAATCCTGTTGCCCAAGTGGAGGGCTGAACTCAGGGATGGTGCCTTCCTGCTTCCTCGGGAGAGTTCCTTCTGACCGTCCACAGCTTCCCTTCCCACAGCTGGAGATCTGTCTGTCCGCCTTCAAGGGCGTCCTATTGGCCCTTGGGGGAACACGCTCCGGGACCTCCCCCAGCTTCTCTGGCACCAAATGTAGACCTGAACCAAGAGAGCCTACCGCTTGCATCCTGGAATCCCCAGTTCCTCAAATCCTGGGCATCGTGACAGGGGATGGGAGGCGTACATTCCAGACTCCCACAGGACCCTCTTGCTCCAAGCATCTTGTTTACATGCATTCTCCCAGAGAGAAGTATTGAATCAAAGAACCACAGAAATTGGAGAGTCGTGGTGTCAGGCAGATAGGAAGCAGGAAGTGCAGTGGCTTAGAGCCCACAGCCAAGGACCAGGCTTCTGGGGGGTAAATTCCCGTCTGCTACTAACTAGCTGAGTGACCTGGAACAAGTGACACAATTCCCTGGGCCTTGGTATCTCCTCCATAAAAAGGAACAGTATCTACCTCATAGAGCTGTTGAAAGTAAAGAGACGAGAGACTGCACGTTCCAAGCCCAGTGCCTGGCTCGTGGGGAGCCTTGCCTCATGAGCTATTAGCATCGTGCAATGCTGACTTGATTCCCAATTCAGAATCACCTTGGGAACTTGTCAAAAGCCTCGAACCCCAGGCTCCAGCTCCAGAGATTCAGTTAGTGAGTCTGAGCCCTGAAGAGAGTGTTCTTAAAAGTTCCCACGTCATTTTTTTAAAAAATCTTTTATTTATTTATTTTTGGCTGTGCTTGGTCTTTGTTGATGTGTGGGTTTAGCTGCTCTGCGGTATGTGGGATCTTCCTGGATCAAGGCTCGAACCTGTGTCTCCTGCATTGGCAGACGGGTTCTTATCCACTGAGCCACAAGGGAAGCCGTTCCCACGTCATTTTGCCTCAGTCTGTGGACAGCCTTCGGGAACCCCAGATCCTGGTCTGAATGTCCTCATTCAAGGTTCCGTCCGTCTGCTGTCTGACGAGGAGTCATCGTCCCTGGAGCGTCTCCAGGGACCAGTGCTCACTGTGTCCCGTCTTGGGGAAGCCCTTTCCTATCTTTGTGGAGCTCTGTTTGAATGAGAGTTTTGTTTCTTCCCATCTCCCTCGTAGGCAGGACGTCCTCATGGATGTCGCACTTTTTTTTTTTTTCTGGTCTGTCGTTCCAGCCCAAGGCTGGAGAGAAGTGCTAATGCGCTTTCTCTCTTCTCACGAGGGTTTTCTACACAGGCTGCGAGAATGGAAAAAGGGCCCAGGAGACCAGCGTGGAGACGGGCACTGGTGGGGCAGGGAATGTGGGTGGCTCTTCTCCCAGGGCAAGGGGCTACCTTCTCAGTCCCTGGGTTCCCTGACCCCCTTCACTCTGGCTCCTTTTCTGTCTTCTTACTGGCAACGTGCTTGTGCCTCCCCAGGACTGTGGCCACCCCCTCCTCTTCATCCCTGCTAGCTGCCTCATCTTGCTCAAATTCTGTAGCCCTTCATCCATGCTAGCCTGGCAACCACTGACCTTCTAGTTGCCTGGCAACCCCATGACCACCAGACCAGGCCTGGTTCCCCACACCGTGAGGAAAGCCTTGGGAAAAACAGTATGGAAAAACGAGACTGCACGTTCCAAGCCCAGTGCCTGGCTCGTGGGGAGCCTTGCCTCATGAGCTATTAGCATCGTGCAATGCTGACTTGATTCCCAATTCAGAATCACCTTGGGAACTTGTCAAAAGCCTCGAACCCCAGGCTCCAGCTCCAGAGATTCAGTTAGTGAGTCTGAGCCCTGAAGAGAGTGTTCTTAAAAGTTCCCACGTCATTTTTTTAAAAAATCTTTTATTTATTTATTTTTGGCTGTGCTTGGTCTTTGTTGATGTGTGGGTTTAGCTGCTCTGCGGTATGTGGGATCTTCCTGGATCAAGGCTCGAACCTGTGTCTCCTGCATTGGCAGACGGGTTCTTATCCACTGAGCCACAAGGGAAGCCGTTCCCACGTCATTTTGCCTCAGTCTGTGGACAGCCTTCGGGAACCCCAGATCCTGGTCTGAATGTCCTCATTCAAGGTTCCGTCCGTCTGCTGTCTGACGAGGAGTCATCGTCCCTGGAGCGTCTCCAGGGACCAGTGCTCACTGTGTCCCGTCTTGGGGAAGCCCTTTCCTATCTTTGTGGAGCTCTGTTTGAATGAGAGTTTTGTTTCTTCCCATCTCCCTCGTAGGCAGGACGTCCTCATGGATGTCGCACTTTTTTTTTTTTTCTGGTCTGTCGTTCCAGCCCAAGGCTGGAGAGAAGTGCTAATGCGCTTTCTCTCTTCTCACGAGGGTTTTCTACACAGGCTGCGAGAATGGAAAAAGGGCCCAGGAGACCAGCGTGGAGACGGGCACTGGTGGGGCAGGGAATGTGGGTGGCTCTTCTCCCAGGGCAAGGGGCTACCTTCTCAGTCCCTGGGTTCCCTGACCCCCTTCACTCTGGCTCCTTTTCTGTCTTCTTACTGGCAACGTGCTTGTGCCTCCCCAGGACTGTGGCCACCCCCTCCTCTTCATCCCTGCTAGCTGCCTCATCTTGCTCAAATTCTGTAGCCCTTCATCCATGCTAGCCTGGCAACCACTGACCTTCTAGTTGCCTGGCAACCCCATGACCACCAGACCAGGCCTGGTTCCCCACACCGTGAGGAAAGTGAAGGGTGCAAGCCGGCCCTGGTGACCAGCCTAGAACTGAACTGCAGGCTTCGAAGTCTGGGCCCAGGAATGCCCCTGGAGGGCCCAGTTCCTACACTGCCCCCTCATCCCTGGACCCATGGCCACTCACTGATCAAAGTATTATGCCTGAGGCCAAATGCCACTAATGTCCCCAAGTCTGACCTGCAACATCCTTCAGCTCCGAGGCCGCTTTGGGGACAGCTGGGCACACTGCCCATCAGAGAAAGATGCTCTCTCTTTGCGAGAGTGCTAATCCAATTGGAACATTAAATTGGGTTAATATGAAGATGGAGATTAATTAGGAGTGAAACAGAATTTGGGGAAGGAGGGAGCTGAGGAGGAGAATAAATCCCTTTTAGAGATAGGGGTTTTTTTTTTTCATATTGGGATATAATCTTTTATATATATATATATATTTATTTATTTATTTATTTGGCTGCGCTGGGTCTCAGTTGTAGCACGTGAGCACTAGTTCCCTGACCAGGGATTGAACCTGGGCCCCCTGCATTGGAAGCACAGAGTCTTAGCCACTGGACCACCAGGGAATTCCCCTAGAGATAGTTTGACTTCTTTTTTTTTTATATGAAAACGAGGACTTTCCTCGTGATTCAGTGGTTGAGAGTTCACCTTCCAATGCTGGGACACAAGTTTGAATCCTGATTGAGGAATTAAGATCCTGCCTACCATAGGGCAACTAAGGAGAGGTGCCACAACTACTGAGCCCAAGAGCTGTAACTAGAGAGAGCCCACCTAAGCAAACTCCAAAAAAAAAGCGTTTCTTCTACCACTGCGGGGGCCCCTCCTTTTTTTTCCCAGGGCAAGGGGCTACCTTCTCAGTCCCTGGGTTCCCTGACCCCCTTCACTCTGGCTCCTTTTCTGTCTTCTTACTGGCAACGTGCTTGTGCCTCCCCAGGACTGTGGCCACCCCCTCCTCTTCATCCCTGCTAGCTGCCTCATCTTGCTCAAATTCTGTAGCCCTTCATCCATGCTAGCCTGGCAACCACTGACCTTCTAGTTGCCTGGCAACCCCATGACCACCAGACCAGGCCTGGTTCCCCACACCGTGAGGAAAGTGAAGGGTGCAAGCCGGCCCTGGTGACCAGCCTAGAACTGAACTGCAGGCTTCGAAGTCTGGGCCCAGGAATGCCCCTGGAGGGCCCAGTTCCTACACTGCCCCCTCATCCCTGGACCCATGGCCACTCACTGATCAAAGTATTATGCCTGAGGCCAAATGCCACTAATGTCCCCAAGTCTGACCTGCAACATCCTTCAGCTCCGAGGCCGCTTTGGGGACAGCTGGGCACACTGCCCATCAGAGAAAGATGCTCTCTCTTTGCGAGAGTGCTAATCCAATTGGAACATTAAATTGGGTTAATATGAAGATGGAGATTAATTAGGAGTGAAACAGAATTTGGGGAAGGAGGGAGCTGAGGAGGAGAATAAATCCCTTTTAGAGATAGGGGTTTTTTTTTTTTCATATTGGGATATAATCTTTTATATATATATATATATTTATTTATTTATTTATTTGGCTGCGCTGGGTCTCAGTTGTAGCACGTGAGCACTAGTTCCCTGACCAGGGATTGAACCTGGGCCCCCTGCATTGGAAGCACAGAGTCTTAGCCACTGGACCACCAGGGAATTCCCCTAGAGATAGTTTGACTTCTTTTTTTTTTATATGAAAACGAGGACTTTCCTCGTGATTCAGTGGTTGAGAGTTCACCTTCCAATGCTGGGACACAAGTTTGAATCCTGATTGAGGAATTAAGATCCTGCCTACCATAGGGCAACTAAGGAGAGGTGCCACAACTACTGAGCCCAAGAGCTGTAACTAGAGAGAGCCCTGAATGCTGCGGCTAAGATCCAAAGCATCCAAGTAAACAAATAAATATTAAAAACACTAGCATTATAAAAAAAAGATTGTAAAAGTGTTATATTTTGCTTATGCAAAGTTCACACAGCCAAGCAATATATAAAGAGAAAGATGTATCTCAGCCCCAAGATAACCAGTGTTAATGGGTTTAAATGACTTGTGGTTGTTAAAAATGGGCAGTTTATTTTATAGAAAAATACTATTGGGCAACGTGATCTTTTTCTTGATAGCATGGTATATGTGATGCATCTCATTTTATATATATATATATATTACATAACAGAAAATGATGTGGATCTGATTCATTATCTTTCTCCCTTAAATAAATGAGTTTCTGACAGCAACCAGGTTTGAGGGGAGGAGCTGGGGCAGACGGGGAGGAGGTACGGCTGAGTGACAACCCCAACCCTCCGCTGGGGCTCTTGAAGTGCCATTGAAATCAGGATGTCCCCTCTCCCACAGACAGGGTAATTGAACTGTCGCTGGAGCAGAGAATGGTCGCTGAGTGACACCCTTCCCTGGCCCCAGCTAGATGTCACCCTCAGCTGTAGCTTCAGGACAAGGGCTGCTCTGAGGACCCGGAGGAGGCCCTTCTGGGAGGCTGGCCAGGCAGGCTGGCCCTGTGGCCGCATGCGTCTCGCAGGGGGCGCTGAGGCCTGGCACTTGGGCTGTGTGCTTGTGGGGGCTGAGCATGTGCACTGCATGTCCTAGGCAGGTAGTCTGTTTGAAACTGGGGTCCAGCTGGTCTGGGGAGGGTTTGGAGTGGTTCTTCCAGTTACCCTAGGCCCAGGACATTGTGCCCCGCTCTGGGAGAGGTCCTATCTCCCAGAACTGGGATCCTGGGTTCCCTAGCTCTCTACTTTCTCCCTGGACCCTGTTTCCCACCCCCACGCCAACCCTCTGAATGCCACGAAGGATAAATTCATCGCTCACAAAACCGCCGCTTAATTAATGTCTGGAACTAATGCTCCAATTTGCTCAACGATTCTGCTGCTCACCTCGGTGACAAATTTGTGTTGTTGTTTTTCTTTGGAAGTTTAAAATAGCAGGCGTGCCCGTGGCTCCTGCTCAGGTGGTTTTCTGTCTGGCTTTCCCAGGGTGCCTGAGTCCTCCGCCCAGTCCTTCTCTGCTGGGTGTCCTGGGGAGGCCAAGGCCTCAGGAGGTTGGGGAACCCTCCTGCAGCCACACGTGCGAGTCTGGAATCCAGGAGACCCCTGTGTGTGTGTGTGGGGGCGCTGGCTGGCTGGGGCTCCCCATGTCTGGACGGGCAGTGGGCAGAGCCAAGGGGCTCAGGCCTGGCTCCTCTTGCCCCGCTATTGGGCAACGTGATCTTTTTCTTGATAGCATGGTATATGTGATGCATCTCATTTTATATATATATATATATTACATAACAGAAAATGATGTGGATCTGATTCATTATCTTTCTCCCTTAAATAAATGAGTTTCTGACAGCAACCAGGTTTGAGGGGAGGAGCTGGGGCAGACGGGGAGGAGGTACGGCTGAGTGACAACCCCAACCCTCCGCTGGGGCTCTTGAAGTGCCATTGAAATCAGGATGTCCCCTCTCCCACAGACAGGGTAATTGAACTGTCGCTGGAGCAGAGAATGGTCGCTGAGTGACACCCTTCCCTGGCCCCAGCTAGATGTCACCCTCAGCTGTAGCTTCAGGACAAGGGCTGCTCTGAGGACCCGGAGGAGGCCCTTCTGGGAGGCTGGCCAGGCAGGCTGGCCCTGTGGCCGCATGCGTCTCGCAGGGGGCGCTGAGGCCTGGCACTTGGGCTGTGTGCTTGTGGGGGCTGAGCATGTGCACTGCATGTCCTAGGCAGGTAGTCTGTTTGAAACTGGGGTCCAGCTGGTCTGGGGAGGGTTTGGAGTGGTTCTTCCAGTTACCCTAGGCCCAGGACATTGTGCCCCGCTCTGGGAGAGGTCCTATCTCCCAGAACTGGGATCCTGGGTTCCCTAGCTCTCTACTTTCTCCCTGGACCCTGTTTCCCACCCCCACGCCAACCCTCTGAATGCCACGAAGGATAAATTCATCGCTCACAAAACCGCCGCTTAATTAATGTCTGGAACTAATGCTCCAATTTGCTCAACGATTCTGCTGCTCACCTCGGTGACAAATTTGTGTTGTTGTTTTTCTTTGGAAGTTTAAAATAGCAGGCGTGCCCGTGGCTCCTGCTCAGGTGGTTTTCTGTCTGGCTTTCCCAGGGTGCCTGAGTCCTCCGCCCAGTCCTTCTCTGCTGGGTGTCCTGGGGAGGCCAAGGCCTCAGGAGGTTGGGGAACCCTCCTGCAGCCACACGTGCGAGTCTGGAATCCAGGAGACCCCTGTGTGTGTGTGTGGGGGGGGGGGGTCGCTGGCTGGCTGGGGCTCCCCATGTCTGGACGGGGCAGTGGGCAGAGCCAAGGGGCTCAGGCCTGGCTCCTCTTGCCCCGCCCTATCCCTGCAGACCCGAAGCTCACGCCACACTCAGGGAGCCCAGCCTGGGCTGGCAGACCAGGCGGCCAAGCTGTCCTACGCCTCGGCTGAGTCACTGGAGACCATGTCCGAGGCCGAGCTCCCCCTGGGCTTTAGTAGAATGAACCGCTTCCGCCAGAGCCTGCCCCTCTCCCGCTCAGCCAGCCAGACCAAGCTGCGCTCACCAGGTACTGCCTGTCCGTCTTCCCTGCTGGCCTCTGGCTCCTCCCTCTGCTCTGCTCAACGCGGAAGCCTCTCCCTCCCCTTCACCACTTCATCTCTCCTCAACCACCTTTCTAGGAAGCCTCTGGCTCCCTTCCCCAAGTCCCATCTTCCCGCCCAGCCCTCCCCCCAGCCGCCTCCTCCCCTCAGGGCCTCTCCCTCCTCAGCGGCTCTCTGAGGGGCTCCCTGCACCTCTCTTCCCTCAGCACCCCCGCCCTGTCCCTCTCTCCCTCTCCGAGCCTCCTTCCTCTCTTCCACTCCCTTCCCTCCCTTCCTGCCCTTCTTATCTCTCTCCCTTTCAGTTTCTCCCCCATCTGCCCCGTCCCCCGTTCCATATCCTCGTCCAGACTCCAACCTGCCTGGGATGGAGGAGGCCAGCCACATGAGGAGTGTCTGGGTGCACCTGCCCTCCGGGGTGGGGTCCGGCCTCAGACCCTGCCTCTGCGGGACCCGCGGGACTTCCGGGACTCCTGAGTCGCCGGCGTGCGGGCGGGGCGGCCCTGACCCCCAGGGTGGCGTCTCCTTCGCAGGGGTGCTGTTCCTGCAGTTCGGGGAGGAGACTCGGCGCGTGCACATCACGCACGAGGTTAGCAGCCTGGACACGCTGCACGCGCTCATCGCGCACATGTTCCCGCAGAAGCTCACCATGGGCATGCTCAAGTCGCCCAACACCGCCATCCTCATCAAAGACGAGGCTCGCAACGTCTTCTACGAGCTGGAGGACGTCCGGTGGGCCTGGCCCCGTGGCGGGGATGGGGTGGGCTCCCCGAGACGTCTCCTCCGAGGGCGTCTCCATGCCATGATCATTCCCCAGCCATCTCCCTAACCCAAGCTCAGTCCTTTGCCCTTCGCTGCCCGGGAGCCCTACCGCCCCGCCCCTTCTTCGATCGTCTCGGCCCCACCTCGTCCCTTTAATTCATTCGCTCCTGCTGGTTGGCTTTGGCTTGAGCTAAACTGGAAATGGCTCGTGAGGCCAAGGTAAACGGGTAGAAGCTGGTGGCAGGCATGAGGCGGAGATCCATTTAGCAAGGAATTAAGGGGTTGGAGCTGGTGACCCCTCAGACCAAGCTGCGCTCACCAGGTACTGCCTGTCCGTCTTCCCTGCTGGCCTCTGGCTCCTCCCTCTGCTCTGCTCAACGCGGAAGCCTCTCCCTCCCCTTCACCACTTCATCTCTCCTCAACCACCTTTCTAGGAAGCCTCTGGCTCCCTTCCCCAAGTCCCATCTTCCCGCCCAGCCCTCCCCCCAGCCGCCTCCTCCCCTCAGGGCCTCTCCCTCCTCAGCGGCTCTCTGAGGGGCTCCCTGCACCTCTCTTCCCTCAGCACCCCCGCCCTGTCCCTCTCTCCCTCTCCGAGCCTCCTTCCTCTCTTCCACTCCCTTCCCTCCCTTCCTGCCCTTCTTATCTCTCTCCCTTTCAGTTTCTCCCCCATCTGCCCCGTCCCCCGTTCCATATCCTCGTCCAGACTCCAACCTGCCTGGGCTGGGGAGGCCAGCCACATGAGGAGTGTCTGGGTGCACCTGCCCTCCGGGGTGGGGTCCGGCCTCAGACCCTGCCTCTGCGGGACCCGCGGGACTTCCGGGACTCCTGAGTCGCCGGCGTGCGGGCGGGGCGGCCCTGACCCCCAGGGTGGCGTCTCCTTCGCAGGGGTGCTGTTCCTGCAGTTCGGGGAGGAGACTCGGCGCGTGCACATCACGCACGAGGTTAGCAGCCTGGACACGCTGCACGCGCTCATCGCGCACATGTTCCCGCAGAAGCTCACCATGGGCATGCTCAAGTCGCCCAACACCGCCATCCTCATCAAAGACGAGGCTCGCAACGTCTTCTACGAGCTGGAGGACGTCCGGTGGGCCTGGCCCCGTGGCGGGGATGGGGTGGGCTCCCCGAGACGTCTCCTCCGAGGGCGTCTCCATGCCATGATCATTCCCCAGCCATCTCCCTAACCCAAGCTCAGTCCTTTGCCCTTCGCTGCCCGGGAGCCCTACCGCCCCGCCCCCCTTCTTCGATCGTCTCGGCCCCACCTCGTCCCTTTAATTCATTCGCTCCTGCTGGTTGGCTTTGGCTTGAGCTAAACTGGAAATGGCTCGTGAGGCCAAGGTAAACGGGTAGAAGCTGGTGGCAGGCAGCCTGAGGCGGGAGATCCATTTAGCAAGGAATTAAGGGGTTGGAGCTGGTGACCCCTCTTGGCACCCCTCCTCCCTTTGCCTGGAGGGCCTCCCCTCGTCGCAGGGCTGGGGGATAGTGACCTTCTGCATCCCTCCCTCCCCCAGGGACATCCAGGACCGCAGTATTATCAAGATCTATAGGAAGGAGCCCCTCTACGCAGCTTTCCCAGGCTCACACCTCACCAACGGGGACCTCCGGGTATGGCTGAGGATGCCCGGGCATGGGGGAGGCTGGGCAGTTGGGTCCAGGAGCGGAGTCTAGCCACTTGTCACCAAGGACCAGGCACAGCTTTGGGGAAGGGAACGTGGAGATTGTGGAGTCACAGAGGAGTCCTTTCCCTCATCTGCCACTTTTCCCGCTGATCCGATCGGGATTTTCTCGAACCTGCCTCTAAATAGTCTAGGAGACCGCTCTTGGGAGCCCCCACCCCCCACCAAAGGGTGGGCTGGAGGTTGCTCCTTGGTGCCTGCCTGGCCCTCTGCCCCTTCTTCCTCCGTCCTGGGAGCGCTGATGGGAAAGGGGTCGAAGATGCAGCAGGAGGGTGGGAAAGCAGAGAAGAGAAGGGACTCCCTAAGCGACGCGGGGAGCTGCTGGTGCCTCAAGCAGGAGGCCGGTCCTCTTTGTGACCGGCCCGTGGGGTTCGGGGACTGTCTTCTGCACAGAGAGAGATGGTGTACGCGTCGCGGAGTCGTCGCCCACGCGGCGCCTCAACACCGCCATCCTCATCAAAGACGAGGCTCGCAACGTCTTCTACGAGCTGGAGGACGTCCGGTGGGCCTGGCCCCGTGGCGGGATGGGTGGGCTCCCGAGACGTCTCCTCCGAGGGCGTCTCCATGCCATGATCATTCCCCAGCCATCTCCCTAACCCAAGCTCAGTCCTTTGCCCTTCGCTGCCCGGGAGCCCTACCGCCCCGCCCCTTCTTCGATCGTCTCGGCCCCACCTCGTCCCTTTAATTCATTCGCTCCTGCTGGTTGGCTTTGGCTTGAGCTAAACTGGAAATGGCTCGTGAGGCCAAGGTAAACGGGTAGAAGCTGGTGGCAGGCAGCCTGAGGCGGGAGATCCATTTAGCAAGGAATTAAGGGGTTGGAGCTGGTGACCCCTCTTGGCACCCCTCCTCCCTTTGCCTGGAGGGCCTCCCCTCGTCGCAGGGCTGGGGGATAGTGACCTTCTGCATCCCTCCCTCCCCCAGGGACATCCAGGACCGCAGTATTATCAAGATCTATAGGAAGGAGCCCCTCTACGCAGCTTTCCCAGGCTCACACCTCACCAACGGGGACCTCCGGGTATGGCTGAGGATGCCCGGGCATGGGGGAGGCTGGGCAGTTGGGTCCAGGAGCGGAGTCTAGCCACTTGTCACCAAGGACCAGGCACAGCTTTGGGGAAGGGAACGTGGAGATTGTGGAGTCACAGAGGAGTCCTTTCCCTCATCTGCCACTTTTCCCGCTGATCCGATCGGGATTTTCTCGAACCTGCCTCTAAATAGTCTAGGAGACCGCTCTTGGGAGCCCCCACCCCCCACCAAAGGGTGGGCTGGAGGTTGCTCCTTGGTGCCTGCCTGGCCCTCTGCCCCTTCTTCCTCCGTCCTGGGAGCGCTGATGGGAAAGGGGTCGAAGATGCAGCAGGAGGGTGGGAAAGCAGAGAAGAGAAGGGACTCCCTAAGCGACGCGGGGAGCTGCTGGTGCCTCAAGCAGGAGGCCGGTCCTCTTTGTGACCGGCCCGTGGGGTTCGGGGACTGTCTTCTGCACAGAGAGAGATGGTGTACGCGTCGCGGGAGTCGTCGCCCACGCGGCGCCTCAACAACCTGTCGCCGGCGCCGCACCTGGCCTCAGGCTCGCCGCCGCCGGGGCTGCCGTCGGGGCTGCCGTCGGGCTCGCCGTCGCGCTCGCGCCTCTCGTACGCTGGGGGGCGCCCGCCCTCCTACGCCGGCAGCCCGGTGCACCACGCGGCCGAGCGGCTGGGGGGCGCCCCCGCCGCCCCGGGCGTCAGCCCGAGCCCCAGCGCCATCCTGGAGCGGCGCGACGTGAAGCCGGACGAGGACCTGGCGGGCAAGGCGGGCGGCATGGTGCTGGTGAAGGGCGAGGGCCTCTACGCCGACCCCTACGGGCTGCTCCACGAGGGCCGCCTGAGCCTGGCCGCGGCCGCCGGCGACCCGTTCGCCTACCCGGGCGCCGGGGGCCTGTACAAGCGCGGCTCGGTGCGCTCGCTCAGCACCTACTCGGCCGCCGCGCTGCAGTCCGACCTGGAGGACTCGCTGTACAAGGCGGCGGGCGGCGGCCCGCTCTACGGCGACGGCTATGGCTTCCGCCTGCCGCCCTCGTCGCCGCAGAAGCTGGCCGACGTGGCCGCGCCCCCCGGCGGACCCCCGCCGCCGCACAGCCCCTACTCGGGGCCGCCCAGCCGCGGCTCGCCGGTGCGCCAGTCCTTCCGCAAAGACTCGGGCTCCTCGGCCGTCTTCGCCGAGAGCCCCGGCGGCAAGACCCGCAGCACCGGGAGCTCCTCGACGGCCGGAGCCCCGCCTCCCGAGCTCTTCCCCGGGCCCGGCGAGCGCCCGCTCGTCGGGTTCGGGCCGCCGGTGCCGGCCAAGGACACGGAGACCAGGTGAGGCAGCGGGCGAGGCTCGGGGCTACGCGGTGGGGTGGGGCGAGAGGACGCGGCGGAGTCCGGGGCAGATTGTGTCCTGGACTCTGAGAGCCGGAAGGCCTTGTAGACCTGGAGTGGCCTTGAGGGGTCTGCCGAGTATCCTGGAGGCGGCAGGGAAGGCCCCGGACAGACATTTCATCTGCAAGCCCTGAGGGACGGACAAGAGGGCCCCAGACAGGGACCATGGAGACCTGGGTTTGCATCCGGTCCCTGAGCCTCAGTTTCCCCAACTGAAGTTGAGGCTGAAGCAGAACTCTTTATTGAATGCCTTTCCTGTTCTGTGCGGCCGTGAGCGCTGTCCAGCACACGGCCGGCTGAAGTCCACGGGGGAGGGGGTGCCTAAAACGTGGGGATGAGAGAGGCGCATTTAAGTCGCCTCTGGGCTGGGGAACTCGTCTATCACCCAGCTTCTTGCTCAGGGTGCAAGGCTGGAGGAGGTGACCACGGCTCTGAGCTGTCCCCCCTCTGCCCTCAAGCCTCACTCCTGAGAAGGGAGGAAAATGATCCCTTCACATAGCTTTCTTGTGGCCTATGTGCCAGGCACTGCACTGGGCTCTGTTGATGCCAAGTTGGGCAAACCTGGCTCCTGCCCTGTCTAATAGGGGAGAACGAGTAAAAACGGCTTGTTCTTCCCCTGGGAGGGTGTACTCCTCAAGGCTGTTGGGGACTCTGGGATGGCTCCAGAGAAGAGGTAGGGAGAAGGGTGTGCCCGTCAGGGGGAATACAGGTGCAGAGGCCCTGAGAGGCCTTGCTGGGGCCCTTAGGGAGCCAGTGATGAGGGAGTGGAGGAGGAAGGGGTGGCTGTCAGATGGGGGTGGGGAGCTGTGGACTTGATCCTTAGGTGTTGAGGCCCTTTGAATGGTCTTGTGTGCTGATGGCTGAGGAGGAAATGGTTTTCCCGTAGTTATCAATCTTAGGAATCGGGAAGCTGGGCAGGAGGGACCCCATACCCCGAGACGGGATTGCTCAAGCCCACCCTCTTCCCCAGGGAGCGCATGGAGGCCATGGAGAAGCAAATTGCCAGCCTCACGGGCCTGGTGCAGAGTGCCCTACTGCGAGGCTCAGAGCCTGAGACCCCCAGGTGAGGTTCATTTCCTAGCGCCGCCGCCAAGGCCTGTGGCTGGGGCAAGGGGAAGGAGCGTGAGCAGAAGAGCCCTGGGCTCAGCTCTGCCAAGTCTCATCAGGTTGCCCTCGTGAATCCCTTCCCTTCGGGGGTCTCCATCCTGCCATCAGGGGACTGGAGGAGTTTATGTTAAGGTCTCACTCCCCTTTGACAGTCTGAGGCCAGCCTGGCCTCCCTGATGGCCATCTCTTCCCTTTGCCACAGTGAGAAGATCGAAGGCGCCAATGGAGCAGCCACGCCCTCAGCACGTGAGCGCCCCTCCCTCCCTCCGCCAGGGGACCTTTCCTAGTCTGCAAAGTGGCTACTTCACCTGGCTTCAATGGATAAATGAGGCCAAGATGTTTCACCTGGTGCTTTGCTCCCCTCAGAAGGGCTGACAACTAATTATGGCAGGCAGCCAGAGTCATGCTTTGTTCTGAGTACTGTGTGGGGTCACGAGTGGGGAGGACCTTTCGCCGACCCCTCCCAGCTCACGATGTATCCCCCTGTCTCCCGTTCTTGTGGTCCCTGTCTGCAGCCTGCGGGTCAGGCAGTCGGAGCAGCGGGGCCACCCCAGTGTCCGGTCCTCCCCCGCCTTCAGCCAGCAGCACCCCTGCGGGGCAGCCCACTGCCATCAACCGTTTGCAGATGCAGCTGCACCTGCGTGGCCTGCAGAACAGCACCAATGACCTGCGCAGCCAGCTTCAGCAATTGCGGAAGCTCCAGGTACGACCCTGTGGGGCCCCGCCCACAAGCCCGGCCCACCAGAACCCACCCACTCGCTGAAATTCCTCCCCGCGAGTCTGCTCCATCCCAAGTCCCTAGCCTCTTCCTCGGACTCCTGCCATCTCGCTAATCTCTTCTCCCTCATCAAGCCCCCATCCCTCAACCGTGCACCCTTCACTGAACCCTCTTCCCCAAATCCCCACCGTCCCCTGGACTCCCTGCCCACCCCACTGAGCCCCCTCCTCCGGTTACTATTCCTCAGGGCATGCCTTGCCCCGTCCCTTCCTCCATTCTTTCCCCCGTCCCCTCCCTTGGGCGGAAGCCCTCCCCGCAAATCCCCTTAGCGCTCCCTTCCTGAGCCCACAGTCTTCCCCGGCCTGCCCCGCTTGGCAGATGGTCCCACCAGTCAGGAGCCTGGCATCGCTGTGCCCGCTCCTCGAGAGTGCCCCGGGGCCCGTCAGGTGAGAATAATGAGTAGAGACAGACTGGAGAGGGGGCAGAGAGTTGCCATCTGGGCAATGAGTAAGGTCTCGCCTACGCCCACCTTCGCCCCAACTCGGTCTTAGAACTAAGTTAAAATATTTTGTTCCCGTCCCAGCCACGGAAACGCTCATAGTCCACTACTTGAGTCCTTCGTCGAAGCCACAGCCATGCAGCCGCAAGACCCTACGCAGGGCCATTCCTGTCCCCCAAATATCCCATACCCCAATGTCCTGCCTCTGTAACTCCCCAGAAAGAAATTGTGTCCTCCTCCCCCTCCCCGCTTCGCTGCAGCTAATCGCCACGGTCAAGCAGCCGCACCTTCCGCACGGCCCAACTTGGCACTTCTCCCTCCACCATCCCCAGGCCGTTTGTCCTCTGGTTTCTAGTCTTTCCCAGAACGTAGCCCTCGGCCTGTGCCCCACCCGCTCCCCCGCCACCCTTTCGCTACTGCTCACGGCCACAGCCGAGCAGCAGTACCGTCCGTGGAGGGGCCCCGCGTTGGGCTGTCCTCTGCCCGCCTCCTCCCAGCCCTCTCCCTGCAGCGCGCCTCCGTCCCCTCCCACCCCAGTCCATCGGCCCATGTGCGTCCCGCAGCTACAAAACCTGGAGTCGCTGCGCGCGCTGCTGAAGGGCACGGAGGCGGAGCTGAGCATGCGCGTGTCGGAGGCGGCGCGGCGGCAGGAGGACCCGCTGCAGCGGCAGCGCACCCTGGTGGAGGAGGAGCGGCTGCGCTACCTCAACGACGAGGAGCTCATTACCCAGCAGCTCAAGTGAGGCTGGGCCCGGCGGCGGGGGCGGGCTGGGGCGCGGCCGGCGTGGCGGGCAGCCTGGTTTCACGCGGAGGCGCCGCTCCCGTCTTTCTGAATCACAGGGGACGCTGGTCTGTTCCGAAGCCTGATTTCCTTCTCCTCTGTGGTCTGATTTCCCTGTGGCCCATCTGCCAGGAGCCCTGTTTTCTTTTGTTCTGGCTTGATGCCTCCTTTTTTAAAAAATTACTTATTTGGGTCTTAGTTGTGGCATGTGGGATCTAGTTCCTTGACCAGGGGTCAAACCCGGGCCCCCTGCATTCCAAACACGGAGTCTTAACCACTGGACCACCGGAAAAGTCCCTTGATGCCTACTTTTGCTATGGTCTGACTCCAGAATGGTCCACGGTCCAGCTTCCCTGTGGCCCGCAGCCCTACTCTCGTGCTCGCAGATGTCCGATTTCACTTCTGTCCTCTGTCTGCCTAAGTTCTGGCCTCTGACCCTTGCAGCTGACCCTGGAGTAGAGTATTCAGGTGGAGCGTCCCCACAACACCATCTCTTAGGCCAGGTAGAGCCAAGGAGACCCCTCCTCCCATCCTGCTGCTGCTGCTGCATAGTCCCTTCAGTCCTGGCCGACTCTGTGTGACCCCATGGACTGCAGCCTGTCAAGCTCCTCTGTCCATGGGGATTCTCCAGGCAAGAATACTGGAGTGGGTTGCCATGCCCTCCTTCAGGGGAGTCTTCCCAACCCAGGGAGGGAACCCAGGTGTTCTGCTTTGCAGGCAGATTCCCCACCCTGGCGCCATCAGGGAAGCCCTGTATATATATTTGAGACCCCATGGACCGTAGCTCGCCAGGCTTCTCTGTGCATGGGATTTTCCGGGCAAGAATACTGGAGTGGGTTGTCATTTCCTTCTCCACTCCTCTCGTCCTACTGCAGCTGAAACAGCTCCAGGAATAGAGAAGGCCCCACCCCTAAAGTCTTAGACATGGAAGGGTTAACAGGAGACAGTCCTCTGATCCAAATTTAGTAAATGACTGTCTGGCCAAGATTCGATTGTCTGGGACCACTGCAGGGAGAAGCTGCTGTCCCCTGTCCGTCCACGGAGTGAGCAGCCCCGGCCCCTTGCAGCTTTCCCTGGCCAGTCCCTGGGTCTGAGACAGAAACCTGCTCCTCCGTCTGGTCTCCCTCTGGGTGGCACAGGGCATGAGGGGCCTGGGGTCCATCTCCAGCACTGAGAGGCTCTGCCATCCGGGCAGTTTCCCTGTGCGGCAGCTTCCTCACCTGGGCCCAGTATTAAGCTTTTCACAGTTCTTTCCAGAGAGGGCTTGGGTTTTACTGGTCAACAACTCAGAGCCTGGGAAGGCTGCTCAGAGGAGCCCAGCTTCCTCACGGCAGTCACAACTGGCAAGGGGCTCCTGGAGAAGGGTCGCCGCTCCTCAGCCTCAGGCCCACACAGCCGGGAGATCCCGGTGCATTTCGGTGACGTGCAGGGCAAAGATTCCCGTGACCCCTTGTGGCCGAGGTGAACGAAGGGGCCATCCCTCTTGGAAGTAAGCTGCCATGGCAGTCACCGCTCCACCCCTGGTGGGAAAGCTGAGGGACAGCTCCGATCAGATCTCCAAGTAGGTGGACGGCTACCGTCCCCCGCTTCACCCAGGGAATTCCATTTACCTAACTTTCCCGTCCTCTTTTTAATCCCTTTTGAACCAGCACAGAGGAGCTGGGTTAGAATTTTCAGAGGGAACTTTACTGAGACATTAAAGGAAAATAAAAGGCAATATGAAAAGGACAGAGGCGGGAAGGATGAAAGAACGTATTTATGCACCTGTCAGATGAGTATCTGGTCCTCAGCTTCCTGGGGCCTCAGTTCTCCAGGCATATACAGACTCCCTGCGTGCTGCCCGGTTACCAAACCCATTGCTCGAACTGCTCACTGGAGAGAGTTTGGGGGCTGATATATTGCTTCCAGCAGGGTTCTCCGATGTGGAAGGTGGTTTTTGGATGGAAGCTGGGCTGCGCTACAGCGGCTTTGGCTTGGCCGGGAGGAGCCTCCGTGCTCAGCTCCCACAGCCTGCTTCGTTAGGTTGGCCAGCAGGCCTGTCCTTACCCCTGCTCTGGCGGCAGCCTCTGTCCACTTCCTTTCATGGCCCTTTCTTTATGCCCTGGCGTCTCGCCGAAAGTTACGGCGGATCCTGCGCTTCGCTTAGCTTGTCTCACCTGTCCCTCTAGCCGAGCACGTGAGCTCTGTCTAGACGTTGCCCTCAGGGGCAGCCTCTGCTGACAGAGACCTTTGGTCTCTGGAGGCGAACGTGGAAGCCCAGCACCAGAATTGTAGGCGTGTGACATGTGTGTTCACACAGGCCAGTGCTTGTGAGGGCCCGGGCTAGGTTCTAATGCTCTGATGTCATGATCTTGAAATTCTTAATTTTTAAACTAGGAGCAAATCTTCATTTTGCTTTGGGCTGGTTCTGTCCTGACCCTCACTTCTCAACTCCTCCAGAACTAAACCTGGGTCTGGAAAGCCCCACCACTTTCTAATCCGCCTGTCTTGACTTGGACTGGTTTGGACTTACTTATTGAGCCTTCCCAGATTATGGGTTCCAGAACTTTGGCAGATTGTATGATCAGAAGATTGAGGTATGAATTGAACTAAAGGGGATCTAAGTCCCTTCTGCCGGAGAGGTGCAGTGTTATTTCCCCTGAAGGCTTTACTGAGTCCTTTAAAATGAAAATCTTGTGCTCCACAGAGTGATGTTTAGGAGTGACCATTTTACAAAACTGGCCCACCCTGAGCCCATAAGGTATCATACACATCAAAAGAGAGTTGTTTTCCACGTAGTGGAGCGAGAACTGGACGGAACGTTGGTTGGATCTGGGGTGATGTTAGTTCAGGTTGGGAGGGAGATGCAGCAGAACCCAATGACTGAAGTCAGACAGAAGTAAATCCTGCTTTGCCACAAAATAGTCGTGTGGTCTTAGACAAGTTCCTTAATCTTCCTGAGCCTCTTTTCTTTCTTTTTTTAATGCGAAAGCTAACTGTTGCTGCTGCTGCTGTTTAGTCTCTCTCGTCATGTGCAACTCTGTGTGACCCCATGGACTGTAGCCTGCCGGGCTCCTCTGTCCATAGAAATCTCCAGGCAAGAACACTGGAGAAGGTTGCCATGCCCTCCTCCAGGGGATCTTCCCTACCTAGAGATTGAACTCAGGTCTCTTATATTGAAGGCAGATTCTTTACCACTGAGGTTTCACCATCTTCAACATGTGCCTTCCAGGATTAACCACAGGGTCATTGTGCTTCAGCCAACAGGAAGGGGAAATGAGCATGGAGGCACTTACACAGATTTTTATGGGCCAGACCCAGAAGCAGCATGTACAGCTTCCAGTGGTATTCCATTGGCTAGACCTTAGCTGAATGGCTACTTCGACCTGCAAGGGAGGCTGGGAAATGTAGTCTACTGTCCCAGCTACTTGTTCCGTTGTTGAATCATGTCTGACTCTTTGTGACCCCATGTCGTCACACTTGTCTTTCACTATCTCCTGGAGTTTGCTCAAACTCATGTCCATTGAGTCAGTGATGCCATCCAACCACCTCATCCTCTCTTGTTCGCTTTTCCTCCCTGCCTTCAAGCTTTCCTACCATGAGGGTTTTTTTTTTCCCCAATGAGTGGGTTTGCATCAGGTGGCCAAAGTACTAGAGCTTCAGCTTCAGCATCAGTCCTTCTACTGAATATTCAGTGGATTCTGGCAGATTGTATGATCAGAAGATTGAGGTATGAATTGAACTAAAGGGGATCTAAGTCCCTTCTGCCGGAGAGGTGCAGTGTTATTTCCCCTGAAGGCTTTACTGAGTCCTTTAAAATGAAAATCTTGTGCTCCACAGAGTGATGTTTAGGAGTGACCATTTTACAAAACTGGCCCACCCTGAGCCCATAAGGTATCATACACATCAAAAGAGAGTTGTTTTCCACGTAGTGGAGCGAGAACTGGACGGAACGTTGGTTGGATCTGGGGTGATGTTAGTTCAGGTTGGGAGGGAGATGCAGCAGAACCCAATGACTGAAGTCAGACAGAAGTAAATCCTGCTTTGCCACAAAATAGTCGTGTGGTCTTAGACAAGTTCCTTAATCTTCCTGAGCCTCTTTTCTTTCTTTTTTTAATGCGAAAGCTAACTGTTGCTGCTGCTGCTGTTTAGTCTCTCTCGTCATGTGCAACTCTGTGTGACCCCATGGACTGTAGCCTGCCGGGCTCCTCTGTCCATAGAAATCTCCAGGCAAGAACACTGGAGAAGGTTGCCATGCCCTCCTCCAGGGGATCTTCCCTACCTAGAGATTGAACTCAGGTCTCTTATATTGAAGGCAGATTCTTTACCACTGAGGTTTCACCATCTTCAACATGTGCCTTCCAGGATTAACCACAGGGTCATTGTGCTTCAGCCAACAGGAAGGGGAAATGAGCATGGAGGCACTTACACAGATTTTTATGGGCCAGACCCAGAAGCAGCATGTACAGCTTCCAGTGGTATTCCATTGGCTAGACCTTAGCTGAATGGCTACTTCGACCTGCAAGGGAGGCTGGGAAATGTAGTCTACTGTCCCAGCTACTTGTTCCGTTGTTGAATCATGTCTGACTCTTTGTGACCCCATGTGCGTCACACTTGTCTTTCACTATCTCCTGGAGTTTGCTCAAACTCATGTCCATTGAGTCAGTGATGCCATCCAACCACCTCATCCTCTCTTGTTCGCTTTTCCTCCCTGCCTTCAAGCTTTCCTACCATGAGGGTTTTTTTTTTTCCCCAATGAGTGGGTTTGCATCAGGTGGCCAAAGTACTAGAGCTTCAGCTTCAGCATCAGTCCTTCTACTGAATATTCAGGGTTGATTTCCTTCAGGATTGACTGATTGGATCTCCTTAAGAGTCTTCTCCAATCCACCATTCAGAAGTATCACTTCTTTGGTGCTCAGCCTCTTTATGGTCTAACTCTCACATCTATATGTGACTACTGTAAAAACCTTAGCTTTGACTATACAGACCTTTGTCAGCAAAGTGTTGTCCCTATTTTTTAATATGCTGTCTGGATTTGTCATAGCTTTTCTCTCAAGGAGTTAGTGTCTTTTAATTTTGTGGCTTCAGCACTGTTCACAGTGATTTTGGAGCCCAAGAAAATAAAATCTGTCACTGTTTTCACTTTTTCTCTATTTGCCATGATGTGACAGGACCAGATGCCATGATCTTAGTTTTCTGATGTTGAGTTTTAAGCCAGCTTTTTCACTCCCCTCTTTTACCCTTATCAAGAGGTTTTTTTAGTGGGCTTCCCTGGTGGTCCAGTGGGTAAGGACACCGCTTTGCAGTGCAAGGGGCGCCGGTTCGATCCCTGGCCTGGGAAGATCCCATGTGCCGCGGAGTGGCTGGACTGATGTGTCCAATTACCGAGTGGGAGCTCTGGGGTTCATGTGCCCAGAGCCGGCGCTCTGCGACAACAGAGGCCACTGCAATGGGAGGCCCACAGGAGCCAAAGAACAAAGACGGATGAAAATAGAGAAATGAAAGACCAATAGAAGTGGCCCGCCCATCCCCCTCCCTTCCCACCCCACCCCCCAAAAGATAAATAAATAAAATTTTTTTAAAAAAGAGGTTTTTTAGTTCCTCTTTCCTTTCTGCCATTAGAGTGGCGTCATCTGCATCTCTGAGGTTGTTGATATTCATCCCAGAAATCTTTTTCATTTATTTATTTTTGTTTTTATTTTTAGAGTGAACCTTTTTGAGCATAATCTACATACAGTAAAATGCTCCCATTTTATTTATTTATTTATTTATTTGGGTTTGGGGGGGTTGGGGAGGGAGGGGGGCGGGCGGGCCACTTCTGTTGGTCTTTCATTTATCTATTTTTCATCCGTCTTTGTTCTTTGGCCCGTGTGGTCCTCCCATCGTGGTGGCGTCTCTCGTTGCAGAGCACCGACTCTGGGCGCATGCGCTCCAGAGCTCTGGCTCGGTAATTGGACACATGTGTCCAGCCGTTCCGCGGCACGTGGGATCTTCCCAGGCCAGGGATCGAACCGGCGCCCCTTGCACTGCAAGGCGGTGTCCTTACCCACTGGACCACCAGGGAAGCCCAAAATGTTCCCATGTTAATTCTACAGTCAGCTCAGTATATTTTGACACCCCAGCATTCTTGATCCCAGCTGGTGATTCATCCAGTCCAGCATTTTGCATGATGTACTCTGCATATAAGTTAAATAAGCAGGATGACAACATACAGCCTTGATGTACTCCTTTCCAATTTGGAACCAGTCTGTTGTTCCATGTTCGGTTCTAACTGTTGCTTCTTAGCCTGAGTTCAGGTTTCTTGGGACAGGTAATGTGGTCTTGTATTCTCATCTCTTTAAGAATTTTCCACAGTTTGTTGTGATCTGCACAATTGAAGGCTTTAGCTCAATCAATGAAGCAGAAGTAGAATTTTTAAAAATTCCTTTGCCTTTTCTATGATCCAGTGGATGTTGGGAATTTGACCTCTAGTTCCTCTGCCTTTTCTAAATCCAGCTTGTACATCTGGAAGTTCTCAGTTCACATACCTAGCTTGAAGGATTTTGAGCATTATCTTTAGCATGTGAAATGAGTGCAGTTATAAGTAGTTTGAACGTTCTTTGGCCTTACCCTTTTTTGGGATTGGAATGCAAACTGACCTTTTCCAGTCCTGTGGCCACTGCTGAGTTTTTCAAATTTGCTGGCATATTGAGTGCAACACTTTAACAGCATCATTTAGGATCTGAAATAGCTCAGCTGGAATTCCATCACTTCCACTAGCTTTGTTCATGGTAATGCTTCCTAAGACCCACTTGACTTTACACTCCAAGAGGTCTGACTCTAGGTAAGTGACCACACCATTATGGTTGTCCGGGTCATTAACATCTTTTTGGTATAATTCTTTTGTGAATTCTTGCCACCTCTTCTTCATCTCTTCTGCTTCCGTTAGGTCCTTGATATTTTTATCCTTTATTGTGCCTGTCTTTGTATGCGGTGTTCCTTTGGTAGCTCCAGTTTTCTTGAAGAGATCTCTAGTCTTTGCTGTTTTATTGCTTCCCTCTATTTCTTAGTCCGAGCTACTCTTTGTGTGTAAACTGCAGATAATAATCATTCCCACTCCCAGGCTTTGTTGTGAGGCTGATGTGAGGGGCTGAGTGTGCACCTGGCAAACTGTAGGCGCTGAGCACAAGATAGCTGTTTAACTGGTGGTGCTGACTCACAGAATTTTGGCCGTGGCTCCACTGTGGTCTGTTTTTTCACTGACTAGTTGGATGGAGATGTATAAAGCATGCTGATAAGATTTGCTGATGACACAGAGCTTTGAAGGGGAGCAAATCTGTTGGATGGTAGAACCGAGATTCAAAAGTTGTTCCTCCCTGGATTGTTGAGCCAGAATCCAACAGATGGGATTTGACAGGAGGGAATGTAGAGTCCTGCCTGCGGGTCAGGGGTGTCGGTGGCTCAGGGACAGAAGCAGGATGGCCCACCTGGACAGCGGCTCCTCCTTTCGCTTACTCATGCCTTCCATCACTACTTACCAGACCTCTGTTCTGCTCCAGGCACCATGCCGGGTGCTGGGAAGCAGGGATGAATCAGAGTGACAGGGTATCTGTCTGCCTAGAGCTGCTTAGCCCAGCACACTGGCGCTCCAGGCAGGAAGCAGACCCCAACAGCAAGTGTAAAGGGAGAGGTTCCCACCAGGACCTGAGGATGAGCAGTTATGGGGGGTGTGGGGAGTGGGGAGGTGGTGGTAAGTGGCGTGTTCTGGGTGGAGGAAATGGCATTATAGAAGCCCAGGGAGAGGGACTTCCCTGGCTGTCCTGTGGATAAGATCCACACTTCCAATGCAAGGCCTGGGTTGGATCCTTGGTCGGGCACCTGAGCCCACGTGGGCACAACGGGGAAGACTCAGGGGAAATACGATTATGACCACACCATAGAGGTCTGACTGGTTGTTTCCGGGTCATTAACATCTTTTGGTATAATTCTTTTGTGAATTCTTGCCACCTCTTCTTCATCTCTTCTGCTTCCGTTAGGTCCTTGATATTTTTATCCTTTATTGTGCCTGTCTTTGTATGCGGTGTTCCTTTGGTAGCTCCAGTTTTCTTGAAGAGATCTCTAGTCTTTGCTGTTTTATTGCTTCCCTCTATTTCTTAGTCCGAGCTACTCTTTGTGTGTAAACTGCAGATAATAATCATTCCCACTCCCAGGCTTTGTTGTGAGGCTGATGTGAGGGGCTGAGTGTGCACCTGGCAAACTGTAGGCGCTGAGCACAAGATAGCTGTTTAACTGGTGGTGCTGACTCACAGAATTTTGGCCGTGGCTCCACTGTGGTCTGTTTTTTCACTGACTAGTTGGATGGAGATGTATAAAGCATGCTGATAAGATTTGCTGATGACACAGAGCTTTGAAGGGGAGCAAATCTGTTGGATGGTAGAACCGAGATTCAAAAGTTGTTCCTCCCTGGATTGTTGAGCCAGAATCCAACAGATGGGATTTGACAGGAGGGAATGTAGAGTCCTGCCTGCGGGTCAGGGGTGTCGGTGGCTCAGGGACAGAAGCAGGATGGCCCACCTGGACAGCGGCTCCTCCTTTCGCTTACTCATGCCTTCCATCACTACTTACCAGACCTCTGTTCTGCTCCAGGCACCATGCCGGGTGCTGGGAAGCAGGGATGAATCAGAGTGACAGGGTATCTGTCTGCCTAGAGCTGCTTAGCCCAGCACACTGGCGCTCCAGGCAGGAAGCAGACCCCCAACAGCAAGTGTAAAGGGAGAGGTTCCCACCAGGACCTGAGGATGAGCAGTTATGGGGGGTGTGGGGAGTGGGGAGGTGGTGGTAAGTGGCGTGTTCTGGGTGGAGGAAATGGCATTATAGAAGCCCAGGGAGAGGGACTTCCCTGGCTGTCCTGTGGATAAGATCCACACTTCCAATGCAAGGGGCCTGGGTTGGATCCTTGGTCGGGCACCTGAGCCCACGTGCCACAACGGAGACTCAGCGTGGCAAATGACAAGAACCGCCACAGACAGGGAGAGTGGCACATACCAGGACCTCAGAGAAATTCTGGATGGTTGTAAACAGGAGCAAACCAGATGGGGAGGAAGTGGATGGAACTGGAGAGGAAATAAGAGCAGCACCCACCCCCCCGGAGGCTGACCCCACTCATTAGCTCATGTAATTGCTTGTTAACTCCTTTAATCCTCCCAGTGGCCCCAGGAGGGAGGAAATCATACCATCTCTGCAGTTTTGGACAAGGAAGTGGAGATCTGGAAACAGTCAGTGACTGGTTCAAGACCTCCTCTGGGCCAGACAGAGTGGAGATGGGAACAGGGGTCTGTCTGCCTCCAAACTCAAAGCTTCAGCTTCTACCCTGATGCCCTTCATGGCTGCATTGAAGAGTCTGGATTTTAATCTCAGACTGTTTGGGTCCATTTCGGGTTCAACACAGGCAGTGGTGACTTGGTCTGATTTACATTTTAGAAAGATGTAGGGTTTTAAAATGAAACAAGCTCAGCATAAGCCATCTGAAAATAGAAAGCAGCTTTGTCATTGAAGAAAGAGGCTGAGTGTCTGGATCATTTGAGAAAAGGTGGATGCCACCCCAAAAAAGAAGAGACTCTTTAGGGGCACATGCACCTGCCTCCAGTTCTCTGAAAAGCTGCCAATTTCTCTCCTGTGTCCTTAGCTAATGAGAAGCAGAGGCTGTAAGTCACAGGGAGGGAGATTCCGGCTGATATTGCTAAAGATGAGCACATCAACACGGGAACTCAGGGCCCCTATTAGGGAGGATTCTGAAGTCTCAGCTCTGAGGTCTGGCTTTCTGATTTCACTTGGGCTCGTGGCCTGGTGGATGGCTTTTAATTTTGGTTTGCCTGGTGGCCTGATTCTTTCCAGCTGCCCAATTTTAGGGGGCTGGGCTGAGGCCACAGGGGCTGAAAGAGTCTTTCTGTGACTGCAGTGACCTGGAGAAGTCGGTGGAGAAGATCCAGAGGGATGTGTCCCACAACCACCGACTGGTGCCCGGGCCTGAGCTGGAAGAGAAGGCGCTGGTGCTGAAGCAGCTCGGGGAGACGCTGACTGAACTCAAGGGTGAGCCTCGGGACGCCCCACCCCAGGCCTTGCCCCCCTACCCCACTGCCTGTCCTCCCAGCCGTCGGAGCTGCCTCCTCCCCGGCTCACTCCCTCCCTTGGCCTCAGCCCACTTCCCAGGCCTGCAGAGCAAGATGCGGGTGGTGCTGCGCGTGGAGGTGGAGGCGGTGAAGTTCCTGAAGGAGGAGCCGCAGCGCCTGGACGGGCTCCTCAAGCGGTGCCGTGGGGTCACGGACACCCTGGCCCAGATCCGAAGGTCATCCTATCCCTGACCTCCTACCTCTGACCTCCGGTTTCCCGTGGGGTCACATCCTGGGCCCAGATTGATAGATAGGCCTGCCCTCCTGTCCCAGTTCCCCCGGAAGTCACTGATGTGCTGACGGAATCTCTGTCGCCTCTGACCTGTGACCCCCTTGCATGTTGTTGGCGTGGCTCTCCCATTTGCCAGATACAGTCGCCCCTCCCTCCCCAGACCCTTCCCTCCGTCCTGCAAGATCCCAGAGCCCGCCTCACACCCCACTCCCCTGGCCCGGCTTCCCTCCCGTAGATTTATGACTCTGCTGGTCTCACAGCTGCTCCTAACTCTCCCCGACCCAGGCAAGTGGACGAGGGAGTGTGGCCTCCCCCCACCAACCTCCTGAGTCAGTCCCCCAAGAAGGTGACGGCCGAGACGGACTTCAACAAGAGCTTAGACTTCGAAATGCCACCTCCTAGCCCTCCGCTGAATCTCCACGAGCTGAGCGGGCCGACCGAGGGGGCCCCTCCAACCCCCAAGGCGGGCAACCCCACCAAAGGCCTGGACGCTCCTGGCAAGAGAAGCGCAGACAAGGCTGTGTCTGTTGAGGTGCTGGACCCGGGCGGGGGGCCGGAACTGGGCTCACACGTTCTCACCACCGTCCGACGTTGGCAAATGGCACCACGTGGGGATTTGTTTCTGGGGGACGAGGGAATCAGAGAAGCATATTGAAGGGGACAGTAGTTCTGCTAGCAGGAAAGCATATTATAGACCTGTAAATCTGCGATAAGCAAGGCAGGGCGGGGTAGCCTAAGAGTAGATTACGTGCTCAAGGAAACAGAATAGGTGTCTACAAGCAGATCTAAGCTTCTCCAGAGAGCAGGTGGTTACGAAGGTGACATTCCAGGCTAGCAGGGAAGCCATGTGACACTCAGAAGAAGCCCGAGGCTCGGACTACATGGGAGGCGGCCTTTCCATCCCTTGCATGTGTGGCCGAGGCCCCAGGGGTCCAGGGGCAGGCCAGCCACGCCCGTCCTGATGGTCGGCCCCTCCTCTCCAGGCTGCCGAGCGGGACTGGGAGGAGAAGCGGGCAGCCCTGACCCAGTACAGCGCCAAGGACATCAACCGGCTCCTGGAGGAGACGCAGGCCGAGCTGCTGAAGGCCATCCCGGACCTAGACTGTGCGAGCAAGGCCCACCCGGGCCCGGCCCCCACCCCTGACCACAAGCCCCCCAAGACTGCCCACGGCCAGAAGGCAGCCCCCCGAACGGAGCCCAGTGGGAGGAGAGGCTCGGGTATGGGGGCAAGGAGGGGGGCGGCAGAGAGCCCAGAGAAGGGAAGCCCCAGCCTCGGGAGCTCTCAGGTTGATGAGGAAGATGCTGGGGAGTGAGAGTGTTTGTGGGTGGGCTGGTGGAGAAGAGAGCTGCTGGCCTGACCCGCGGCCGCTCGGGGAGACCCAGATGGATGGGATAGCGCTGGGCTCCATCCAGGGATTTTCCCACGGCTGCTGGGAGGACGAGCAAGTCCAGGCCGAGGGTCCTCCCCCTGCACGTTCTGTCCAAGCGTGTGTGCCAGGAGCCAGGCTGTGCTGAGATGGAGTGAGTGCTGAACGATGCAGACACAATTCCTGTGCTCCCGAGACTGCGTTCACAGGGAAGGCAGAAACCAGAACCAGAAATGGCAGCTGTCATGCATTCATTTGTTCATTTCTGCCACATGTGTATGTATTAAGTACTCACTAGGTGCTAGGGCTTCCCAGGCAGCATTAGTGGTAAAAAACCCACCTACCAATGCAGAAGACCTGAGAGACGCGGGTTCGATCCCTAGGTCGGGAAGATCCCTGGGAAAAGGAAATGGCAACCCACTCCAGTATTCTTGGCTGGAGAATCAGCCTGGTGGGCTACAGTCTATAGGGTTGCAAAGAGTCAGACAGGACGGAAGCAACTTAGCACGCATGCACATGTGCTCGGTGCTGGGGATAAGGGGGTGACTACATTCAAGGCGCTTAAACTGTAGTGGGAGAAAAATCCATCGTGTTTATCAGACACTTCCTGTGTGGTGAGAACAGCCCAAATGCTTTCAATATATTAATTCTCATAATTTTGCAACAACTCCAGGAGGCCAATACAGTAATTATTCCTATTTTACAGATGAGGACACTGAGGCTCAACATGGTTAAGTACTCTGTCCCAGGCCATACCCAGTGGGGCAAATGAGAAATAGGAGGCAGGTGCTAAATGTTGTCCTAGAGGAAGCCCCGGGAAGACAGGAAGTCCTTCCCATGGGAGAGGACTTTCCTTTGGAGTCTTGCATTTCCCTGGCCAGTGAGAGAGGGCATGCCAGGGATAAAAAGCAGGTACCGATGCCTGAAGGCATGTGTTTGGTGTTGCCCAGCTGGGTCTAAGCCCAAGAGTAGCAAGCAGCGCTGAAACGGGAAGGTTGGTCGGCATGGAGTGGGCTCATGGGGAATCACGGGAGATCAAGGGGCAAGGTGTGTCAGGCTTGAGTGACTTTTTTGCAGGTTGTTCAGGAAAGAGCCCTGACCCTATGCAGAACTGGGGGAAGGGAGAGCCTGGTGGGCAGGGGCAGGCTCTTGCAGTAGTACTCAACCCCTCTTTCTTGATGGAAGAAGGCTGAAGATTTGTGTCAGGGCAGGGCTGAGGGGTGGGCGGCAAAGGGCTGGATTAGAGTAGCGATTCTCAAGCTTGACTGTGGACGTAAAACCTCCTGGGGTCTGCTGGCACGTGGATTCTGGCTTGGCAGCTCTGAGTGGGGCCTGAGTTTCTGCATTTCCAGCCGTTGTTCCTGGAGCAGGCTTCGAGTAGAAGGAATAAGAGTAAGGGGAGGCATGGCAGGGCTTGGCTCAAGTGCAGGGGCGGGGGTGGAGAGGAGGAGGGTGGCAGGCTGAGTTCCCAGGCAGCATTAGTGGTAAAAAACCCACCTACCAATGCAGAAGACCTGAGAGACGCGGGTTCGATCCCTAGGTCGGGAAGATCCCTGGGAAAAGGAAATGGCAACCCACTCCAGTATTCTTGGCTGGAGAATCAGCCTGGTGGGCTACAGTCTATAGGGTTGCAAAGAGTCAGACAGGACGGAAGCAACTTAGCACGCATGCACATGTGCTCGGTGCTGGGGATAAGGGGGTGACTACATTCAAGGCGCTTAAACTGTAGTGGGAGAAAAATCCATCGTGTTTATCAGACACTTCCTGTGTGGTGAGAACAGCCCAAATGCTTTCAATATATTAATTCTCATAATTTTGCAACAACTCCAGGAGGCCAATACAGTAATTATTCCTATTTTACAGATGAGGACACTGAGGCTCAACATGGTTAAGTACTCTGTCCCAGGCCATACCCAGTGGGGCAAATGAGAAATAGGAGGCAGGTGCTAAATGTTGTCCTAGAGGAAGCCCCGGGAAGACAGGAAGTCCTTCCCATGGGAGAGGACTTTCCTTTGGAGTCTTGCATTTCCCTGGCCAGTGAGAGAGGGCATGCCAGGGATAAAAAGCAGGTACCGATGCCTGAAGGCATGTGTTTGGTGTTGCCCAGCTGGGTCTAAGCCCAAGAGTAGCAAGCAGCGCTGAAACGGGAAGGTTGGTCGGCATGGAGTGGGCTCATGGGGAATCACGGGAGATCAAGGGGCAAGGTGTGTCAGGCTTGAGTGACTTTTTTGCAGGTTGTTCAGGAAAGAGCCCTGACCCTATGCAGAACTGGGGGAAGGGAGAGCCTGGTGGGCAGGGGCAGGCTCTTGCAGTAGTACTCAACCCCTCTTTCTTGATGGAAGAAGGCTGAAGATTTGTGTCAGGGCAGGGCTGAGGGGTGGGCGGCAAAGGGCTGGATTAGAGTAGCGATTCTCAAGCTTGACTGTGGACGTAAAACCTCCTGGGGTCTGCTGGCACGTGGATTCTGGCTTGGCAGCTCTGAGTGGGGCCTGAGTTTCTGCATTTCCAGCCGTTGTTCCTGGAGCAGGCTTCGAGTAGAAGGAATAAGAGTAAGGGGAGGCATGGCAGGGCTTGGCTCAAGTGCAGGGGGCGGGGAGGGTGGGAGAGGAGGAGGAGGGGGCCTGTGCCCTTTCCCCTGAACTTTTCTCGCCTCCTCCCTGGAGGACTGAAGCCAGGTTTATCGTAAGCTTGGAGTCAGATGTGGCGCACCGGCTCCAGGGTTGCAGGTCCCCTGACCCCCCGCCCCTTGGTTGCCCACAGATGAGCTGACCGTGCCCCGATACCGAACCGAGAAGCCCTCCAAGTCGCCCCCGCCACCCCCTCCCCGCCGGAGCTTCCCCTCCTCCCACGGCCTGACCACCACGCGCACTGGGGAGGTCGTGGTCACCAGCAAGAAGGACTCAACCTTCATCAAGGTACCGCCCCCCAAACTTGGGTAGGGGATGAGGGGCTGAGCTGGAGGGATGTACGAGGTGACCTCAGGAGGCCCTCCGGGGCGTCTTCCTCCCTCAGAGGAAGTGGCAGGAAAGAAAGGAGGCTGGCCCTGCTTCTGGCTGTTCTGCCTCCATGGGAAGGTGCTGGCCGTGGAGGAGCTGGGGCGGGGGGAGCCGGTCGGGCAGGGAGGGGGCGGAGGAGGGGCGCTGGCGCCGGAGGCAGCCCGAGCCCGGTCTTGACGAGGCCCGGGCCTTGCCGAAGGCCGAGTCCGAGGAGCTGGAGGTGCAGAAGCCGCAGGTGAAGCTGCGCCGGACCGTGTCCGAGGTGGCCCGCCCGGCCTCCACACCCCCCATCGTGGCCTCGGCCGTCCAGGACGAGGACGACGAGGACCGCATCATCGCGGAGCTGGAGGTGGGTCGGGGTATGCCCGGCCCCGGGACACCAGCCAGACGCCCTCTTACCCAGCCCATCGACCTCAGGGTGGGGCGTCTGGAGGAGGGGTGGGGGCCCAGCTCCCCACAGAGGCTGGTTCAGGATCCTGTCCTTCTTGCCTCAGTTTCTCCTCCACTGTCAAATGGGGCTGAGGAATAGGTCCCTGCCTGCATGTTTGAGTTTTTTCATTCCAGCCTCTGAGACCCCTACCGCCCAGACCCCTCCCTGCTCTGAGCCCCCCCCCACCTCCGGAGTTCTGAGAACAGTTCTAACAACCTCGATCCACGTGCCTGGAGCCCCTCCCAGTGCTCTGAGTCCCCCAGACTCGCGTGTTTGCAGCGCCCCCCTCCCCGAGAGGCTGGAGATCTGGACCACCAGGGCCTTGGGAGGGGACAGACAGCAGGGCAGAGTGACCTCTGGCCGTGGTGAGGACCCAGGAGTGAGGCTAGGGCCCCGGTGGCCGCTGAGGCCACCCCTGCCCCGGGAGCCTGGGCCAGAGCCCAGCGGCCCCATCTTCCCTGCACCTCTTCCTCCAAAACTGCCCCCACCTTCTGCTCCCCAGGTGTTTGAAAGAAGCTCAGTGTCTCCCCTCCCCCCTACGCCCCGCCGCCAGCCGATCCCCACCTTGCTGTCCCCCCAGGACCCAGGGTCCCCCGGGGGCCCAGCCCCGGGCCCCACATGGAAGGTAACGGGCTGCCCCCACCTCTCACAGTGCTCTCTCTGCCTGGGCCTCCACGCTGCCTGTCCTCACTTCTCACGCTCTCCCGCTGGCACGCCTCACGTGCCCACGTCCCGCCACGGCCACAGCCTCCTCCGTGGACTACCCCTCCCCGCTCCAAGGGCAGGCGCGTTACCCTTCCTTCGCTCTCGAGACTGCAGCAGCCTGGCATCTGGTGGCCCCTTGGGTCTGCCTTTCCTTACAGGCTGGATGCCCAGCCTGGCCTGTGGTGGCTTGAAGTGTTTGTTCTGACCTGCAGCCAGAGTGTAGGCCTGGCCCGAAGCCCAGGTTCTGTCTGGGTCCAAGACTGGAGTTTGGCTCTTGCTTGTGACGTGACTTCAGGCCCAACTCAGAATTGGACTTAGTCCTGAACCCTTGCTGAGTCCCTGCTCCTGTCTCCCCCGTCTGCTGCCTGTCCCAGGTCAGGGCTCTACTTCTCCCACTAGAATCTCTGCCTTGCGCTGGGGGCCGGGACACCCAGGAGGAAGGCTCACTTACAGCCTCTCTCCCCGCCCCGTGCCCCATCTGGTCAGAGCTTGGGATGGAAGAAACCTGTGCGCTTCCCCGGCTGCTGGTTGTCTTTCAGAATTGGGAAGTTCTCCCTTCTAACTTCAGTCCTGGCTGCTCTCCTGCTGCACTTATTTCCTTTCTGTTCTTCCTCGGGAACTTGAGGGTGCCCTGCTGTCTGCACCCTAGGGGACTGTGCTTGGGGATGGGGCACCGGGGGGCGGTGGTCTGGGCATCTCTCCCTCTGCCCAGTCAGGTTGGGGCAGGAGGGCCTCTGGTCTGGGGAGGCGCGCACGTGCTCACCTGTCTCGTCCGGCTCTCTTGGCCCATAGTGGGTTCCGTGCTGCCTGCCACCTGATCTCCAGCCTGGCTTGAGGCCTGGTGGTGCTTTGGCTCCCTGGTGGGGGGAGCTGACAAGCAGCGAGCAGGTAGACGGGCTGTCTGCTGGGCAGAGGAGGGGCGCGGAGCAGTCCAAGGAGCCATCTGGGGGTGAACCGCGTGGCAGGGCTGCCCTGGGCTGGCTGTGCCCTCAGCACCTGGGCCTGCTACACCCGCCCACTGCCCCGTCCTGGCCCTGGAAGCCAATCCCGCACAGCCCCTCCGCTGGCCCTTTGGGCTGGCTGCCCCCTGCATCCAGCGGCACCATCGGGCAGTGGAGCCGGGCGGGCCAGGTCGCCCTCTCTGCCTTCCCAGTCTGCACCTCCCACATCCAGGTAAGCAGGTTGCGGGGCCGGGTGGGTTGCCTTGGAAGGGGGGCTGGGAGTCCCTGCTCCTCCCACGCATCTCCCCATGGCTCGTTTTAGTGGAGAGCCCTGGACTTGGAGTCAGACTGCCTGGGTTCAAATCCTGGCTCTGCCAGCTAGCTGTGGGTAAGTGACCAGAGTGCAGGCCTGCCCCGAAGCCCAGGTTCTGTCTGGGTCCAAGACTGGAGTTTGGCTCTTGCTTGTGACGTGACTTCAGGCCCAACTCAGAATTGGACTTAGTCCTGAACCCTTGCTGAGTCCCTGCTCCTGTCTCCCCCGTCTGCTGCCTGTCCCAGGTCAGGGCTCTACTTCTCCCACTAGAATCTCTGCCTTGCGCTGGGGGCCGGGACACCCAGGAGGAAGGCTCACTTACAGCCTCTCTCCCCGCCCCGTGCCCCATCTGGTCAGAGCTTGGGATGGAAGAAACCTGTGCGCTTCCCCGGCTGCTGGTTGTCTTTCAGAATTGGGAAGTTCTCCCTTCTAACTTCAGTCCTGGCTGCTCTCCTGCTGCACTTATTTCCTTTCTGTTCTTCCTCGGGAACTTGAGGGTGCCCTGCTGTCTGCACCCTAGGGGACTGTGCTTGGGGATGGGGCACCGGGGGGCGGTGGTCTGGGCATCTCTCCTCTGCCCAGTCAGGTTGGGGCAGGAGGGCCTCTGGTCTGGGGAGGCGCGCACGTGCTCACCTGTCTCGTCCGGCTCTCTTGGCCCATAGTGGGTTCCGTGCTGCCTGCCACCTGATCTCCAGCCTGGCTTGAGGCCTGGTGGTGCTTTGGCTCCCTGGTGGGGGGAGCTGACAAGCAGCGAGCAGGTAGACGGGCTGTCTGCTGGGCAGAGGAGGGGCGCGGAGCAGTCCAAGGAGCCATCTGGGGGTGAACCGCGTGGCAGGGCTGCCCTGGGCTGGCTGTGCCCTCAGCACCTGGGCCTGCTACACCCGCCCACTGCCCCGTCCTGGCCCTGGAAGCCAATCCCGCACAGCCCCTCCGCTGGCCCTTTGGGCTGGCTGCCCCCTGCATCCAGCGGCACCATCGGGCAGTGGAGCCGGGCGGGCCAGGTCGCCCTCTCTGCCTTCCCAGTCTGCACCTCCCACATCCAGGTAAGCAGGTTGCGGGGCCGGGTGGGTTGCCTTGGAAGGGGGGCTGGGAGTCCCTGCTCCTCCCCACGCATCTCCCCATGGCTCGTTTTAGTGGAGAGAGCCCTGGACTTGGAGTCAGACTGCCTGGGTTCAAATCCTGGCTCTGCCACTAGCTAGCTGTGGGTAAGTGACCTTGGGTAAACTATAGGACCCCCCCCCCCCCGCCCGCCACACACGCACCTGTTTCCTCATCTATAAAGGGATAAGAACAGTAGCATTTCATGGGGAGCAGAAGGGACTAAAGACGAAGGCGTATGTGGCAGTTCCCGGCACGAGACTGCTCACAATCAGACCAGAATTCACTCAGGTTGGATAGAGGTGGTTGGGGGCCCCTGTCTGTGCCCCCAACAAAGCCAGAGCCAGGGACGCGCCCTCTGAGGTGGGCACACTAGCTTTGCCCAGTCCAGTGCAGCAGGGGGACTTGGCCGAGCCCCTTGTGCTGTGGCTGTGAAGGCCTCAGAGAAAGCTCCAGAAGTAAGGGGTGGGGACCAGGAGTCTCTGGATGAGGATGTCAGACCCAGCCTCCGAGGCCAGAGGCCAACACCTGGTCTCCACCCACACGGGGCTGCAGGTCTCTGGTGTTCAGTTCTGTGTCACGAACAGCCAACATCGATGCAACTGTCACACCGTGTCGGGCGCTGTTCCACGCACATGCCCTCGTGTGCTTACTTCCTCCTCCACCAGCCTCCTGTTTTTGTTACCCCATTGCACAGATGGGCAAACTCCTGGCAGTAACCATAAGACCTGCTCCCAGAGCTCACCCAGGCTGATGAGAAGTAAACATGTATGGTGGGGCTTCCCAGGTGCCGTTAGTGGTAAAGAACCTGCCTGCTAATGCAGGAGATGTTAGAGACTCGGGTTCAGGCTTCCCTGGTGGTCCGGTGGGTAAAGAGTCAATCTTACAGTGCAAGGGGCGTCGGTTCGATCCCTGACCCAGGAAGATCCCATGTGTCACAGAGCAGCTGGGCTGGTGTGTCCAGTTACGAGCTAGCGCTGTGGAGCGCATGTGCCCAGGGCTGGTGCTTTGCAATGAGAGAGGCCACTGCAATGGAAGGCCCACACAGGCCCAAGAATAAAGATGGATGAAAATAAATTAATTAAAAAAAGAGAGAGAGACAGACTCGGGTTCGATTCCTGGGTTGGGAAGATCCCCTGGAGGACGTGGCAGCTCACTGCAGTGTTCTTGCCTGGAGAGTCCCATGCACAGAGGAGCCTGGCGGGCTACAGTCCACAGGGTCGCACAGAGTCAGACACGACTGAAGCGACGGAGCACACATGCACCTGTGCTTCTGGGTAAACTGGCATCTTTGCCAGGAAGTGGAGACTGTAGGGTGTGGTGGAAAGAGGCCTGAATTCTAGCTGCCTCTGACGTGCTGGGTGACTCAGTCTGGACTCTCCCCTGCCTCAGCTTCCCCATCTACAACAGGAAGGGATTGAGCTCACCCACCTGCGACCCCCTCCCAGCTCGGTGGGGGTAGTTTACGGTCATCACACTCCGTCATCTCTCTCCTCCCCGCAGGCGACCGCAGCCCCCAGGCCCTTCTCCATCCCCCGGATCATCTTGACGGAATGTGCCTTCCACCCTCCCTCCCCACCAGAGACCAACCTTGAGGAACCTGGTCTCAGGATGACCCCCACCCCACGCCCCCGGACCCTGACTGGCGGCCTCCCGGCCTGGGATAATCCACTGGCCCCCCCAGGGATGGTGGCTGTGGCTTCCCAGGCCCAGAAGAGCTCCGTGCTGGAGAAGGAAGGGGCGGCTCTGAAGATACTGGGGACAGGGCGCTGCAGCCCAGAAAAAGGCAGAACTGGGATCCCCTGGCCTCAGGAACCTGCCCTAGACAGGACCCAGGAGCCCTCCACTGCTGAGATACCCCCAGAGGGGACCCGCAAGGACTCCGGACACGAGGCCCCATCCTGCAGTGGGGTGCGCAGGGGTCAGTGTGCTGCCATCGCCCAGCGGATGGACAGCCTGGAGGAGACGCTCCAGGAACTGGAAGCCACCCTGAGCAAGATGGACGCAGCCCCTGCCATGGGGTCCCCTGGCAGCCCCCCACCCCTGCCCCCTGGTCCCCAGGTGGCTGCCCCCAGCCCCGTCCTCTCCTCTTGTCTTCCTGCTCCAGTCTGTCCGCCTTCAGAGCTGGAGGGAGTGGAGGGCTGAGCCAGGCCAGCCCCCTCTCCCCCGTCTCCTCTCAGCCCTGCCCTCCTGGGAGCCGGGTGCCAGGCTGAGTTTGCACGCAGAGCCCCCGGCCGGCTGGGAAGCTGGTCTGCCCGGGGATCGGCCTAACCAGCTCTGAGGACCAGGGCCTCTCCCCTCTGCTCTGCGTCTATCTGTAAACCCACAAATAAAGTTCTTTCCCCTTTTCCATCCCCACCCTCCCTGCTCCTCTCCTGTCTGACCCTCTGATTTCTCTGCCTGCGCCTCTAGGGTGTGGTGGAAAGAGGCCTGAATTCTAGCTGCCTCTGACGTGCTGGGTGACTCAGTCTGGACTCTCCCTGCCTCAGCTTCCCCATCTACAACAGGAAGGGATTGAGCTCACCCACCTGCGACCCCCTCCCAGCTCGGTGGGGGTAGTTTACGGTCATCACACTCCGTCATCTCTCTCCTCCCGCAGGCGACCGCAGCCCCCAGGCCCTTCTCCATCCCCCGGATCATCTTGACGGAATGTGCCTTCCACCCTCCCTCCCCACCAGAGACCAACCTTGAGGAACCTGGTCTCAGGATGACCCCCACCCCACGCCCCCGGACCCTGACTGGCGGCCTCCCGGCCTGGGATAATCCACTGGCCCCCCCAGGGATGGTGGCTGTGGCTTCCCAGGCCCAGAAGAGCTCCGTGCTGGAGAAGGAAGGGGCGGCTCTGAAGATACTGGGGACAGGGCGCTGCAGCCCAGAAAAAGGCAGAACTGGGATCCCCTGGCCTCAGGAACCTGCCCTAGACAGGACCCAGGAGCCCTCCACTGCTGAGATACCCCCAGAGGGGACCCGCAAGGACTCCGGACACGAGGCCCCATCCTGCAGTGGGGTGCGAGGGGTCAGTGTGCTGCCATCGCCCAGCGGATGGACAGCCTGGAGGAGACGCTCCAGGAACTGGAAGCCACCCTGAGCAAGATGGACGCAGCCCCTGCCATGGGGTCCCCTGGCAGCCCCCCACCCCTGCCCCCTGGTCCCCAGGTGGCTGCCCCCAGCCCCGTCCTCTCCTCTTGTCTTCCTGCTCCAGTCTGTCCGCCTTCAGAGCTGGAGGGAGTGGAGGGCTGAGCCAGGCCAGCCCCCTCTCCCCCGTCTCCTCTCAGCCCTGCCCTCCTGGGAGCCGGGTGCCAGGCTGAGTTTGCACGCAGAGCCCCCGGCCGGCTGGGAAGCTGGTCTGCCCGGGGATCGGCCTAACCAGCTCTGAGGACCAGGGCCTCTCCCCTCTGCTCTGCGTCTATCTGTAAACCCACAAATAAAGTTCTTTCCCCCTTTTCCATCCCCACCCTCCCCTGCTCCTCTCCTGTCTGACTCTCTCTGTCTCTGATTTCTCTGCCTGCGCCTCTGGATCCCCGGAGCCCTTCTGGGTGGGCCGGTCCCTGGGGTGGTTCAAGGGAGCTGGACTTGTCCACCTTTAGAGAGACATCGCCCCCATCCTCCCATTCAGAGGGCGATGTGGGCCGGGGGCTGCCAATCCTACTCTGTCTGCCATTACAAAGACCTCTCTCCCGAATCTCAGGCATGTGCTCCTGGGCCCAGGAGGGAGCCCCTTGCCAGGAATGGGGATGATGCCAGTGATCTTCACTTTAAAAACGGCTCCCTCCCGAAGGTTACCGGCTGCCCCTGGGCCACTCAAGGAAACCACCAAAGGGTTTTTACTTGGGAGTTGCTGGGAACCTGGCTGGGGGCTCTGTGCCCTCTCCCGCAGGGAAGCCTTACCCCTTGGCCTCAGAGAATGGGCCTGAGTCCTGGATGGGGTATGTCGTCAGGGCTCTCCAGGCCTCAGAGGGCCCACTGTGCCTAGGGCACCTGTGTGACCCCCCTCCGACCCTGATCTTGTTCCTCTTCCTACAGAGTGGTGGTGGCAGCGTGCCACCCATGAAGGTGGTCGCTCCAGGGGCCTCTCGGCTGAAGGCGGCCCAGGGCCAGGCAGGCAGCCCTGACAAAAGCAAGCATGGGAAGCAGAGGACCGAGTACATGAGGATCCAGGCCCAGCAGCAGGTAAGCCTGGGCACCGCGGGGGCAGGGCCTTGGTTCCGCCCAACCTCCCACACCCCTTCCCCCCAACCCCCCAGCAAGGCTGTGCATTCCTGCTGGGTGCTGGCCGTCTCATGCCCGTATTCCCGTGACCAGCCTCCTGTGGCTGCCCAGGGAGGTCCTCCCGCCAGGACGACCGCACCGGTCCCCTGAACCATTGTTTCCTTCCTCTCTTTAATCCCAGTGCGAAGGGTCAGATTGAGAACAGAGCCAGATCACACTTTATCAGAAGGCCCTTTGCTCAGGGCCAGAGAGGGCTGTCCCACCGGCTGCTCCTCGACAAGGCAGAGTGAGCCGACTCTAGTCCCACTAGCCCCAGTGCTCGGGCCCTTCCAAGGCCGGGGCCCTGGGGTGTGGGCGGGGCCTTTGTTCCCTGTCTTCCTGCCACCCCTCTCGGCCCCCTCCCTCCTTCCCTCTGCTTTCAGGTCCCACCTGCTCCTTGGGTCCCCCACTCTCCCCTCAGCCTCCCTCTTAGCTCCTAGGCCATCTTCCAGCTCGGGGAGAAACCCGCTTTGCGTCTGCTTTTCGGTCTTGTGTTTGGGTTGCAGCGGGGTGTGGAGGAGTGGCGGGGTGTGGTGACCCCTTCCAGACTGAAGGGTGGTAAACAGAGGCGATGGCCTCGCCCATGGTGTTCCTGCCGTGTGGCCCACCTGTGGCCCAGTCAGAAGATGCAGGAGGTCCCGGGCCTCGATGCTGAGAGAGGCCTTTGGAGCACTCATCTGACTCAGGAAGTATTTCTGAGCCGTCGCTGTGTTCCGAGTGCTGGGTGAGAGCAGGGGCGTGAAAGGTCCAGATGAGGAAGCCTCTGGGCTCAGACAGGAAGTTAGAGATGGGCACGTCTAGTCACCTCTGGTACAGACCAGGGGACAGCTCAGAAGAGGAAGGGGACTTCCCGAAGGCCCACGGCCAGGTAGCATCAGAGCCGGGACTGGGACCCAGGAATCCCAGAGCTCTTCCCACCGCGCGGCTCTGCGACCACGCTGGGCACACAGCCCGCTGGGCCTCTGAAAGCCCAGCGGAGACGGGCAGCCGGGCCCCTCGTGGCTCCCTGCTGGCCCGCTGTCTTCCCCGTGGCCCCCGGGACACGGCCCACCGCCCCGCCCTGCCCTTTTCACCTTGCCCCGTGGGTGAGCTGGGTGTCCAGGCTGCTCTCTCCTCGTGTCTAGAACGGCAGCTGACCTTCTGCCGGACACGCAGGCGCTCCCTGCACACCCACCACTCTGAGGAAGGGCCTTGCTGCTTGACAGATGAGGAAGCGGAGGCTTGACCCGAGGTCACACGGCTGACACGCAGTGAAGCGGGGTTCGGGTCTAGATGGTCTCACACCCCTGGACCCCCTATGGCTCTGCCCCGCACATGTGTGCCTCAGTCTCTTTAGGAGGCGTCTCCGCCTCTGTAATGAGGCTCCCTGTCTCTCACCCGGGCTCCCAGCTCCCCCAGCGCCCCGCTCCTCTGCCACGGCCTTCTCTCCTGCCCCTCCAGGCACCCCCGCGGCCTTGACGCCCTCTCCTCCATCCAGTCCTCAGCCCACCCCCACTCCCAGCTTCACTGCTGGGCTTCGGTGGCCTCTTTTCTGTGTGTGTATATATATTAATTTTGGCCTCTTTTATTGTTTTTTTTAAATTTTTATTTATTTTCATCCATCTTTATTCTTGGGCCTGTGTGGGCCTCCCATCACAGTGGCCTCTCTCATTGCAGAGCACCAGCTCTGGGCGCATGCGCTCCAGAGCACTGGCTCGCAACTGGACACACCAGTGCAGCTGCTCTGTAGCACTTGAGATTTTCCCGGGCCAGGGATCGAACTGGTGCCCCTTGCATTGCTAGGTGGACTCCCTACCCACTGGACCACCAGGGAAGTCCTCCATAACCTCTTCACACCAGACTCTACCCATCTCTCTGCAGTGTGTTGGGCGTACACCCTGCCCCCTACACACCCTGGGGCCATGGGACCCTCCTCTCCTCGGCATCCCTCCTCCAAGGAGCCCTCACCGCCCTCCTGGCTCCTTTCTGGGCGGCTCTCCTGTGTCCACCTCTTCACTCTCCTGTGCCCAGCTTCCCCCTCGGCCTCTTTGCTTCTCATAGCACTCACTCCTATCCCTGGGTTCCAGGCACCATCTGCTCTGGTCCAGGTCTCTGTTCTGTGCTCAAGCCTGCCTCTCCCCAGAGAAAAGTCACCTGCCCAGGCATCCACCATATATGCCCCGATGAGGGGTCTCCTGAGCTCCCCCCTCCCTCAGGGAGGTGGTGGTTCTCTCTTCCCCCAGGGCTGGTCTGGCTGTATCTCTCTCACTTTCACTTTTCTAGTAAATGCTTTTTCTTTAAAAAAGAAAAAAGAAAGAAGGGAAAAAAAAGCACCTTCTCTCTAATGGGCTTCCCTGGTGGCTCAGACGGTAAAGAATCCGCCTGCAATGCCAGAGACCTGGGTTTGATTGGGAAGATCCCCTGGAGGAGGGCATGGCAACCCACTCCAGTATTCTTGCCTGGAGACTTCCATGGACGGAGGAGCCTGGCGGGCTGCAGTCCATGAGGTCAGAAAGAGTCAGGCATGACTGAAGCGACTTAGCTCACAGGCATGCAACAGAAACTCCAGTTCAAAATGAGTGAAGGAGCAAAGAAAGGTATTATCTAACAGAACAAGAAGCAGGGAGGATCCAGAGTTGGAAAATTCAACAGCTCAAGGACAACAGGACCTGGGTTCCTTCCATATTTTGATTCTGTCGGCCCATCGTCCCACTCATCCCCCAACATAACTGCCTTCATTTCAGGTACCTAGAAACACAAACCTTTTTTTTTAAGCGTAACGTTAAAAAATTAACTTCTTAAAAAAACTCTTTTTGGCTGTATTGGGTCTTGGTTGTCGCGAGGGCTTTCTCTAGTTGCAGTGTGCAAGCTTCTCGTGGCAGTGGATTCTCTTGTTGTGGAGCACGGGCTTCAGTAGTTGTGGCACACGGGTTTAGTTGCCCCATGGCATGTGGGATCTTCCTAGACCATGGATCAAACCCCTGTCCCTGGCATTACAAGGCAGATTCTTAACCATTAGACTACCAGGGAAGCCCCGCTGATCCTTTTTTTTTATTATTTTTAATTTTTTTTTAAACTTTTATTTTACTTTTAACCTTTACAGAGTTTTGTTGTTTACAGATATGTATATTCTCAGGTTAGTCATATGTATATCCCCCCCATCCCACCCCTCCAGACCATCACACAGCACCCGTGAAGGATCCCCCTTTCTCACAGAGCAATGACTATAGCTATTTTCTTCACATATGATAGTACAGGCCTTCATGCTACTTCCTTTACGCCTCTCACCCACTGTTCCTTCCCCACAATCTTGTCTGGCTAGTGGGAAAAGTCACCTGCCCAGGCATCCACCATATATGCCCCAGCTCCCCCCTCCCTCAGGGAGGTGGTGGTTCTCTCTTCCCCCAGGGCTGGTCTGGCTGTATCTCTCTCACTTTCACTTTTCTAGTAAATGCTTTTTCTTTAAAAAAGAAAAAAGAAAGAAGGGAAAAAAAAGCACCTTCTCTCTAATGGGCTTCCCTGGTGGCTCAGACGGTAAAGAATCCGCCTGCAATGCCAGAGACCTGGGTTTGATTGGGAAGATCCCCTGGAGGAGGGCATGGCAACCCACTCCAGTATTCTTGCCTGGAGACTTCCATGGACGGAGGAGCCTGGCGGGCTGCAGTCCATGAGGTCAGAAAGAGTCAGGCATGACTGAAGCGACTTAGCTCACAGGCATGCAACAGAAACTCCAGTTCAAAATGAGTGAAGGAGCAAAGAAAGGTATTATCTAACAGAACAAGAAGCAGGGAGGATCCAGAGTTGGAAAATTCAACAGCTCAAGGACAACAGGACCTGGGTTCCTTCCATATTTTGATTCTGTCGGCCCATCGTCCCACTCATCCCCCAACATAACTGCCTTCATTTCAGGTACCTAGAAACACAAACCTTTTTTTTTAAGCGTAACGTTAAAAAATTAACTTCTTAAAAAAACTCTTTTTGGCTGTATTGGGTCTTGGTTGTCGCGAGGGCTTTCTCTAGTTGCAGTGTGCAAGCTTCTCGTGGCAGTGGATTCTCTTGTTGTGGAGCACGGGCTTCAGTAGTTGTGGCACACGGGTTTAGTTGCCCCATGGCATGTGGGATCTTCCTAGACCATGGATCAAACCCCTGTCCCTGGCATTACAAGGCAGATTCTTAACCATTAGACTACCAGGGAAGCCCCGCTGATCCTTTTTTTTTATTATTTTTAATTTTTTTTTAAACTTTTATTTTACTTTTAACCTTTACAGAGTTTTGTTGTTTACAGATATGTATATTCTCAGGTTAGTCATATGTATATCCCCCCCATCCCACCCCTCCAGACCATCACACAGCACCCGTGAAGGATCCCCCTTTCTCACAGAGCAATGACTATAGCTATTTTCTTCACATATGATAGTACAGGCCTTCATGCTACTTCCTTTACGCCTCTCACCCACTGTTCCTTCCCCACAATGTCCATATGTCCACTGTCCATGTCTGTCTTTCCGTCGCTTCACTGCATGTGCCATCATCATCATCCTACTAGATTCCACATATGTGTGTTAGTATATCATACTTGTCCTTCTCTTTCTGACTGACTTCACTTTTTATGATAGGTTCTAGAGCCAGCCACCTCATTAGGGCTGATTCTTCTGCATTTCTTTTTACAGCTGTGTAGTATTCCATTGTATATATGTACCAGAGCTTTTGTATCCATTTGTTTGTCGATGGGCATCTAGGTTGCTTCCATGTTCTAGCTATTGTATAGAGAGCTGCAATGAACATTGGGGTACAGGTGCTTCTTTCGGACCCGCTGATCCTTTTCAGAGCAGGAGAACCTTCCCTAGAGCCTCCCAGCTGATCTCCCCTCTCTTCTCATTGCCCATCCGTTACTGGCTAGGAGAAGAGAACAGCTTGACCTGCCATAGGTTTTATTCCTCCTAAGAGGCAGAGGAAGCCCTGCCTCTTCTGGCAGCCCAGGGCCTGGGCAAATAACAAGGAAGAAGGCAGGTAGGCACGGGGAGATGGCACCGGGAATGACCCCAGAGGAGGCGCCAACACGGCTGGCGGCATCGGGATAATCCGTACACGTGTGGTCATCTATGTCTCATAGCTGGAGGGACAGGCTGGTGTGCTCCGGGCACCTAGAGGAGGCTAGACTCTGGCTCACAGGAAAAGGAGGGGAGTGAGGTTCAGCCCTTGGGGTGGATCTGGCTGGTGGTTCCAGTCTCCCCCAGCTAAGAGCTGACCATCTAGATATGACGTTTCCGCCTCTCACCAAGGTGACCAAACTTTTTGTCTGGACATAATTCAGAACAGTGGGGGAGGACTGGCTCCTGACATGGAAGCAGTGAGGGGGCTCCGAGGCACAGCACAGGGTCACTGGGCACAGCTGGCCACACTCCCTCAGCTTCAGGAAAGTGGGTTTTGGACGCTGCTGCAGCCACTGTCCTGGGAGGGAAGATGGCCTGAGAGGAGGTTACAAAACAAATGTTCACAGAGCAAGCCCGAGAGGTCTCCGTAAAGAAGTGGGGGCGGGGCTTCCCTGGCGGTCCAGTGGGTAAGGAGTCCGCCTGGCAGTGCAAGGGGCACCGGTTCGATCCCTGACCCGGGAAGATCCCACATGCCGTGGAGCGGCTGGACCAGTGTGTTTAATTATAAGCCAGCGCTCTGGAGTGGATGCGCCCAGAGCCTGTGCTCTGCAACAGGAGGCCACTGCAATGGGAGGCCCACACAGGCCAAAAAGTAAAGATGGATGAAAAATAAATAAAAACAAATCAATAAAAAGCAGCTAAAATAAAACCTCTTAGGCTGATTCTTCTGCATTTCTTTTACAGCTGTGTAGTATTCCATTGTATATATGTACCAGAGCTTTTTTTGTTTGTCGATGGGCATCTAGGTTGCTTCCATGTTCTAGCTATTGTATAGAGAGCTGCAATGAACATTGGGGTACAGGTGCTTCTTTCGGACCCGCTGATCCTTTTCAGAGCAGGAGAACCTTCCCTAGAGCCTCCCAGCTGATCTCCCCTCTCTTCTCATTGCCCATCCGTTACTGGCTAGGAGAAGAGAACAGCTTGACCTGCCATAGGTTTTATTCCTCCTAAGAGGCAGAGGAAGCCCTGCCTCTTCTGGCAGCCCAGGGCCTGGGCAAATAACAAGGAAGAAGGCAGGTAGGCACGGGGAGATGGCACCGGGAATGACCCCAGAGGAGGCGCCAACACGGCTGGCGGCATCGGGATAATCCAGACACGTGTGGTCATCTATGTCTCATAGCTGGAGGGACAGGCTGGCGTGCTCCGGGCACCTAGAGGAGGCTAGACCCTGGCTCACAGGAAAAGGGGGGGAGTGAGGTTCAGCCCTTGGGTGGATCTGGCTGGTGGTTCCAGTCTCCCCCAGCTAAGAGCTGACCATCTAGATATGACGTTTCCGCCTCTCACCAAGGTGACCAAACTTTTTGTCTGGACATAATTCAGAACAGTGGGGGAGGACTGGCTCCTGACATGGAAGCAGTGAGGGGGCTCCGAGGCACAGCACAGGGTCACTGGGCACAGCTGGCCACACTCCCTCAGCTTCAGGAAAGTGGGTTTTGGACGCTGCTGCAGCCACTGTCCTGGGAGGGAAGATGGCCTGAGAGGAGGTTACAAAACAAATGTTCACAGAGCAAGCCCGAGAGGTCTCCGTAAAGAAGTGGGGGCGGGGCTTCCCTGGCGGTCCAGTGGGTAAGGAGTCCGCCTGGCAGTGCAAGGGGCACCGGTTCGATCCCTGACCCGGGAAGATCCCACATGCCGTGGAGCGGCTGGACCAGTGTGTTTAATTATAAGCCAGCGCTCTGGAGTGGATGCGCCCAGAGCCTGTGCTCTGCAACAGGAGGCCACTGCAATGGGAGGCCCACACAGGCCAAAAAGTAAAGATGGATGAAAAATAAATAAAAACAAATCAATAAAAAGCAGCTAAAATAAAAAAATAAAAAAAGAAGTGGGGCGTCCATGTCAGCCAGGGACTGCGGCTGCTTCATGGAGCTTCAGGGCCTTGCACCGGCTGTGGGAGAATTGTGGCGGGGGCGAGGGGCATCACCCTGTTGAGGACACCTCGCCTGAATGAATGCAGGAGTTGAGGCAGCACGAGCCGGAAGGCAGGTTAAGCTCGGAGTAGAGCGAGACTCTTGACAAACGCTAAAGGGAAGGAACAAAAACAGCTTTTAACTGGAGAGGCGAGCTGAGACCCAAGAGGACAGAAGGAGGGAGCCCATCACTGGCTTGTGACACAGGGGGACATGAAGAGCCTCAGGAGAAAGTGGACATGCCCCCCACTCGCCCCCCACCTCCCTGGCTTTGGGAGAAAACTCTAAATGGGAAAGGATGGGATGGGAGGGGCAGGACGGGAGCACCAAGGGAGTTGTCTTTAAATGAGTCTGTCTTCAGGCCGGGGTAGCGGGACCCCTCCAATATAAGCCATGCCAGGCGCCCGGGTTTCCGCAGAGGGCTGAGTGATTGGAAGGATGCGGGGCTGCGGGCCTGGAGCGCCTTGGAGTAAGGAATGAGCAGCCACAGTCAGGAGGAGAGGGGTTAGAAGACCCAAGCAGGGAACTCATGCCTGGGTCTTCATGAAGAGGAAAATGTGGACCACAGACCTCAGAGTGGTGAGCCAAAGCCAGAGATGGATCTGTGCACACGTGGAGGAAGAAACATGATCAGCAGCCTCAGGGCTGGTTCCGTGTCAGCCAGTCGGGTGCATGTGGCCCGTTCCCTTCTGGGCTGTGGGGACACCGGCTGTCCCCCACAGGGCGTCTGATAGAGGCCGCAGAGGAGCTGTGTGATAATGTAGGTCGGGCAGAGATGGCGTGGCCATGCGCAGACTGGACCTGCAGGAGGTCTCTGGCGGTGTGCCCCTGCGCTCTGCTTCCAGTCCTCGTCCCTCTATTAAAATCAGGACAGTTTGGTTCTCACACAAATAGCTAGGCCAGGAGGGACAGTGGGTACAACTACAGGGAGAAACCTGGTCTGTGCTGCCCCAGCCCCTTGACCTCGGTCAGTTCTGTCTGCAGCAGGATCCTGCGCAGCGCCTGCCGGGTTCTTGAGCTCACACCAAGGATGGCCCAGGAATCTGCATTTGTAAGAGGTCATCTCCTAGAGGAGATGGGTCTGGAACCCCACCACGCCTCCAGGGCCAGTGGCGATGCAAGGGGTCTGCTGGAGGTAGGGAGGGGGCATGGCTGTTTCTATCAGAGGTGACCAGCGAGTGCTGGACACATCACGAGAGGGTGGCTCCCCGTTACCCATGAGGCACACCGTAAAGCTGGAGGAACAAGAGGTGAGGGTGGGGGTCTTTAGGGTTCAGAGAGGACAACATTCACTCTTCAGCTGCCCGCTGAAGTTAGAACGGGCTCTGGCTGGGCCGCCTCCCCTCTTGCAGCTAAGGTTTTGTTTCGTCCTCTCCTTCCTTGCCCTCTCCCCCGCCCCACCGGTCCGGTCCTGCTCCCTGTCCTGGTCCCCATCCAAGGCCCTGGGCTGCCCTTCCTTTCACTTCTCTGGTCTGTCTTCTGCCTCTGTCTTTCTGTTGGTCACCGTGGATCGACCCAGCCACCTCAGGTCCTTTGTTCCAACCCTGTGCCCCTTTCTGCCCCTGCTGTGGCCGCCTCCTCCCCTGTCTCAGGGCTCTTCTGGTTTCTGGTTTTTGCAGTTAATTTTCTCTTGGATTTCTGGAGATTTTTCATTTTTTAAAACTGCAGGGTGGGATGAATTGGGAGATAAGAATTGGCATACTACTATGTGTAAAATAGATAACCGAGACCCTAGGGGGAAAATAAAAAAACAACCTACCTGAGGGGCAGCTTACAAAGGCTTCCCTTCTGGGCTCTGACCCCAGCCTCTGTTTTTGTTCCAGGCCACTAAACCATCTAAAGAGATGAGCGGGTCAAACGAGACCTCAAGCCCCGTGTCAGACAAGCCCTCGGCTTCCAGAACCTCCATCCCTGTATTGACTTCCTTTGGGGCAAGGAATTCTTCCATCTCCTTCTAGAAGCTTCCTTACACTCCCACCCCAGCCTGCCCTCCTCCCTCCTCCCTGCCGTTTCTTCCTCTGCTTCTCTTTGTTTCCACCTCCTCCTCCAGAACCTCTGAAGGGTTTGCCGTGGATGGAGGCCCCCCTGCGCTCTCTGCCCATCTCCTATTGGTGTTTTTGGTTTTTCAGACGATTCTGTTTTTTTTTTTTTGAAGGAAAAAAAAAAAAGCAAACCAGTAAAACTGAAAACCAAAACACACCACCTTTCCTTGATTTCCTAAGTCCAAAATGGCGCACTTCCTGTCCTTTTCCCTCCGTTTTCGGTCCCCACGCCCCTTCTCAAGTCCATCTCGAAGTTCCACCCCTGTCTTCCCTTCTCACTTCCCCCCACACTTCCCAAGAGCACTCCAAACAAACTCTGAGCCCCGAGACTTGGAGCCGCAAGACGCCCCTCTCCCCTTCCTCAGAAACCTTCCTCGAGGAAAACCTTGACGTTGGACTAACCCCCAAACCAGGCTAGAAAACGGGGTGTAAGGAAACTGGCCCTGGAGGAGCTCCACCTACCCAGCCTCGGGACATGACTGACTCCCCGCCTTCTGCGCTCCTGTCCACTCACGCCCAGGTGGGCCTGGAGTCGAGACAGGCGGGCTAGAGAGGGAGGCCAGAGGCAGAGGGGCCTCAGGGTGTCGTGATACCGCTGAATCTGGGTCCCTGGAGAGGAGCTGGCTTCCCGGGACCGCCTTCCAGTGGTGAGGAGCTGCCTGGCCCACGCCGACGGGAGGAAGGGGCGTCTTTGGACTGCTGGCTGTGGACAGTGGTGGAGCGGACAGCCTGACGCTGGGGACACTGCCTGGGGAGAGGGCAGCCCCGAGGAGGGGTGTCTGGTACTTTTAGTTTCCTAATTTAGCACTTTAAATGACTTTAACTTATTTAATGGGTGTGGGGTGGGCAAGAACCAAGGGCCTAGCAAATTAGATGGAGGCCTAGAGGGTGGGAAGGGAAGTAGGGACAATGGGTGCGCGCGCCGTGAGAACAGCTCTGACCCACAGGTGGGCTGACCTGACCGTCAGCCGTCTTCTTTGAGAGCTGAGGGTTTTCAGGGAAGGGTGAGAGGTGGTGTTAAAGCGGGAGCTGGTGACTTTTGATGAGATCCTCAAGGGACCCTGAGGCCTGACTAGCCAGCCAGCCAGCGCCCCCAGTCCCCACCCCTTGGACACCTGCCTTGCAGGGGCTGTGGGCTGGGGGAGGCTTTTGGCAGGGTTCTGAGAAGGGGAGGGAGAGACCAATTTTGGCTCTCAGCACCCCTTGCTCCCCACAGGGCTCGCTGAGGGGCCAGCGGGGAGATCCTGTGGGTGAGGGAGGAGGAGGGGGAGGATGTAGCGGGCCCCCAGGGAGCAGGATTCCTGTTTGGAGCACAAAGTGGAGTAAGCACAGGGGAGGAGGGGTTGGGGTTGGTCTCCCCGAGTAAGCACAGAAAGAAGGCAGAACCTCCTGGGGCCTGGGGCCCCCGGGAGAGCCAGGGGGAGCTGTTGAGGGTTGGGGAGGGAGGGGAAACTGGGTTGTGTTTCTTCACTTCTTTCTTTTTTTGTTGTTGTTTTTTGTTGGTTCATCCTTGTTTTCTAGCTTTGGATCATTTTTGTACAAAGGCAAGCAAGCCTTTTTGAAAAATAACAAAAGAAGAGGAAAAAAGAAAAATCCCTTCTGAAAAAAAAACCCTCCTGAAAAAAAAAAACCTGGAAAATAGGAAAAAAAAAAAAAAAGGACCTCATAAATGATGCAATTACTTTTAATTGCAGGCAACTCTTTACATTTAAGTGAAGTGTCTTAACATTTTATATTGTTTTAAAAATATATTTACATATTATATATATATATAATATACGTAATATAAATATATATAAATACTTTAAAAAGAAAAAAAAAAAGAAAACCACAGCACTTCTCCCTGGCCGCTGTCTCGGCGGGGAGGGGCTGGAGGGTGGGCGCATCAGCCGAGTTTCTGTGGTCCAGTGAAATGGTTTGGTTTGATTCGGCTGTACAGAGACCCCCTGACCTGGGAGCGGAGAGGGGAGTGGTGCCCCCTCCTCCCTCCCTTCCCCTCCCCTCCCCTCTGCTTGCTCTTCCCCTTCCCCACCTCCCACCCTCAGCCCTGTGCCCAGAGCGTTTGCCCCACCGTCATTGTCCTGAGTTGAATGTCCCTTTGTGGGGGAGGGGAGGGGGCGTGTCCATCCTTTGGGGGCAAATGGAAGGCGTCCTGGGCCCCACCCCACCCGCTCACTGGAGCCCAGTGGAATTTGAATCTTTCACTACGGTGCCTGCCTTGCAGGGGCTGTGGGCTGGGGGAGGCTTTTGGCAGGGTTCTGAGAAGGGGAGGGAGAGACCAATTTTGGCTCTCAGCACCCCTTGCTCCCCACAGGGCTCGCTGAGGGGCCAGCGGGGAGATCCTGTGGGTGAGGGAGGAGGAGGGGGAGGATGTGCGGGCCCCAGGAGCAGGATTCCTGTTTGGAGCACAAAGTGGAGTAAGCACAGGGAGGAGGGGTTGGGGTTGGTCTCCCAGTAAGCACAGAAAGAAGGCAGAACCTCCTGGGGCCTGGGGCCCCCGGGAGAGCCAGGGGGAGCTGTTGAGGGTTGGGGAGGGAGGGGAAACTGGGTTGTGTTTCTTCACTTCTTTCTTTTTTTGTTGTTGTTTTTTGTTGGTTCATCCTTGTTTTCTAGCTTTGGATCATTTTTGTACAAAGGCAAGCAAGCCTTTTTGAAAAATAACAAAAGAAGAGGAAAAAAGAAAAATCCCTTCTGAAAAAAAAACCCTCCTGAAAAAAAAAAACCTGGAAAATAGGAAAAAAAAAAAAAAAGGACCTCATAAATGATGCAATTACTTTTAATTGCAGGCAACTCTTTACATTTAAGTGAAGTGTCTTAACATTTTATATTGTTTTAAAAATATATTTACATATTATATATATATATAATATACGTAATATAAATATATATAAATACTTTAAAAAGAAAAAAAAAAAGAAAACCACAGCACTTCTCCCTGGCCGCTGTCTCGGCGGGGAGGGGCTGGAGGGTGGCGCATCAGCCGAGTTTCTGTGGTCCAGTGAAATGGTTTGGTTTGATTCGGCTGTACAGAGACCCCTGACCTGGGAGCGGAGAGGGAGTGGTGCCCCTCCTCCCTCCCTTCCCTCCCTCCCTCTGCTTGCTCTTCCCCTTCCCCACCTCCCACCCTCAGCCCTGTGCCCAGAGCGTTTGCCCCACCGTCATTGTCCTGAGTTGAATGTCCCTTTGTGGGGGAGGGGAGGGGGCGTGTCCATCCTTTGGGGGCAAATGGAAGGCGTCCTGGGCCCCACCCCACCCGCTCACTGGAGCCCAGTGGAATTTGAATCTTTCACTACGGTGCCTGCATCTTTATAGGAGGAGGGGTGAGCAGCTTGTGTGTGTGTGTGTGTGTGTGTGTCCACTGGCAGGGGTGTGGAAGCATGGACGGGCACGGGCGGGACCTCCCCCGTGTATGGGCAGGGAGGCCTGTCCACAGAGGTGCATGTAACTGGCCTGGGCAGTGGCATATGGCCACCTGCACATTGGAGTGGAGGCACTTGGTGTGTGAGCACGTGTGTAATCTGTGTGTGCCGACAAGGCAGGTGCAAGACCTGTATGTGTGAACAGAGGGGTGTACATGGAGGTGTGTGTGAGTTGCGTGTGCATGTGCACATAAGTGTGGGCGTGCCTGAGTGCGTGCTCCCTCATCCCTGCACCACCGGCTCGGCTCTCCTCCCAGCCCCCAGCCCCCGGGCCCTCTCAAAGCCCCCAGCACGTCAAGCCCCCGCCCCTAGCTGCATGCGCCTCGCTGCTCTGTCCATCAGTCTGTGCTTGACCAAGAGAAAACCAAGACGTCCGCGGGGACCGCAGTACCTGGTCCCCCGGCCCCCGCCCACTGTGCTGTGTTACTCGCATGGGGGGTTTCTCTCCCGCCCTTCCACAATATGCTATTTCCCCAGGAGCCTCAGACCTGAGGCTCCGAGAGGAGTCCCAGGTGGGACCCCTCAGGCCGAGCCCGGCTTGCACCCGCCCCTGTCCCCCACCGTAGGGCCTGTGTAGCAGTGGTGGCTTCTGTGGATATTCTGTGACCTCTGTCAGTGTAACTCGACAATTTCTAAATGGAAAGGGTTGCTGTGTTTTTTCTCGTCTCTCTTTTTTAATGTCCCTTTTCTTCTCCCACTTTCCTGCTCTCTTTCCTTTTCGGTTTTTCTAGCTGAGTGTTTGGGGCTAAATAAAACTTGTTTCTTTTTCCTCTCCTGGATCTCCTTCCTAGAGGCTCCTGTCTTATTATTTCAACTCTTTACCCTGGAAGGCGCTGGGGCGGGTGGGAGAGGATGGGGGGATTCCTGGAAGCCAACTGCCCCACGACTTTGCGGGCAGAGCACAAATGGGGAAAGGCAAAATCAAAAGCTGCTGCCCACAAGAGGCCCTGAGAACATCATCTGGACGTTGGAGAGGAACCCCACTAACTCATGGGGTGCCAGCTGTCAACCATCTGCAAAGATGCTACTGGCCTCACTTACACTGAAAGTGTTAGGTGTGTTACCAGGGTCACACAACTAGTTAAGTGCAAAAGGCCCTTTTCAGGGAGGCCTGTCCACAGAGGTGCATGTAACTGGCCTGGGCAGTGGCATATGGCCACCTGCACATTGGAGTGGAGGCACTTGGTGTGTGAGCACGTGTGTAATCTGTGTGTGCCGACAAGGCAGGTGCAAGACCTGTATGTGTGAACAGAGGGGTGTACATGGAGGTGTGTGTGAGTTGCGTGTGCATGTGCACATAAGTGTGGGCGTGCCTGAGTGCGTGCTCCCTCATCCCTGCACCACCGGCTCGGCTCTCCTCCCAGCCCCCAGCCCCCGGGCCCTCTCAAAGCCCCCAGCACGTCAAGCCCCCGCCCCTAGCTGCATGCGCCTCGCTGCTCTGTCCATCAGTCTGTGCTTGACCAAGAGAAAACCAAGACGTCCGCGGGGACCGCAGTACCTGGTCCCCCGGCCCCCGCCCACTGTGCTGTGTTACTCGCATGGGGGGTTTCTCTCCCGCCCTTCCACAATATGCTATTTCCCCAGGAGCCTCAGACCTGAGGCTCCGAGAGGAGTCCCAGGTGGGACCCCTCAGGCCGAGCCCGGCTTGCACCCGCCCCTGTCCCCCACCGTAGGGCCTGTGTAGCAGTGGTGGCTTCTGTGGATATTCTGTGACCTCTGTCAGTGTAACTCGACAATTTCTAAATGGAAAGGGTTGCTGTGTTTTTTCTCGCCTCTCTTTTTTAATGTCCGTTTTCTTCTCCCGCTTTGCTGCTCTCTTTCCTTTTCGGTTTTTCTAGCTGAGTGTTTGGGGCTAAATAAAACTTGTTTCTTTTCCTCTCCTGGCTCTCCTTCCTAGAGGCTCCTGTCTTATTATTTCAACTCTTTACCCTGGAAGGCGCTGGGGCGGGTGGGAGAGGATGGGGGGATTCCTGGAAGCCAACTGCCCCACGACTTTGCGGGCAGAGCACAAATGGGGAAAGGCAAAATCAAAAGCTGCTGCCCACAAGAGGCCCTGAGAACATCATCTGGACGTTGGAGAGGAACCCCACTAACTCATGGGGTGCCAGCTGTCAACCATCTGCAAAGATGCTACTGGCCTCACTTACACTGAAAGTGTTAGGTGTGTTACCAGGGGTCACACAACTAGTTAAGTGCAGAGTTAGGATTGGAGTCCATCTCTGCAGGACTCCAAACCCAATGCCTTTTCCCTCAAACCAAGTCTGGTCTGCTTATCTCCAGCCCTCCCCTGGGTCAGGCCTTGGCCTTCTGCCCGTTGGGTGGGATGACCCTTTAGTGGTATCCACGCATCCTATCAAGAACATTAACTTTGAAACTTTTCTTTTTTTTCAGTTCTAACTCACAGTAAGAAATCCATTTGAGGGCTTCCCTTGTGGCTCAGTGGATAAGAACCCGTCTGCCAATGCAGGAGACACAGGTTCGAGCCCTGATCCGGGAAGATCCCACATGCCGCAGAGCAGCTAAACCCACACATCAACAAAGACCCAGCACAGCCAAAAATAAATAAATAAAAGGGTTTAAAAAAAAAAAAAGAAATCCATTTGACATATTCTTTTTTTTTTTTGGCCACTTCTATTGGTATTTTCATTTATCTATTTTCATCCATCTTTGTTCTTTGGCCTGTGTGGGCCTCCCATCGCAGTGGCCTCTCCCGCTGCAGAGCGCCAGCTCTGGGCGCATGCGCTCCAGAGCTCCAGGCTCGGTAGTCGGGACACATCGGTCCAGCCTCTCCGCGGCACATGGGATCTTCCCAGGCCAGGGATCAAACCAGCACCCCTTGCACTGCAAGGCGGTGCCATTTGACCTCTTCTTCATTTAGACATGACCACACACACAAACACCCACATATTTAGTAAAACACTGCCTACTATATACTATGCACTCTGCTATTTTCTGTTCAATTCTAAACATTTGGCCACAGCTCACTCAGTTGATGTCATGACCCTTGAAAGGGTCAAAACGCACAGTTTGAAAAAGCGCCAGTCATGTTGCATTTCTGCTTTGTCCTCCTCAAAGACCTGCTGGTTCCTCTCACTCCATGGTCGCCTCAGAGAAACAAACTGCCCCACGACTTTGCGGGCAGAGCACAAATGGGGAAAGGCAAAATCAAAAGCTGCTGCCCACAAGAGGCCCTGAGAACATCATCTGGACGTTGGAGAGGAACCCCACTAACTCATGGGGTGCCAGCTGTCAACCATCTGCAAAGATGCTACTGGCCTCACTTACACTGAAAGTGTTAGGTGTGTTACCAGGGGTCACACAACTAGTTAAGTGCAGAGTTAGGATTGGAGTCCATCTCTGCAGGACTCCAAACCCAATGCCTTTTCCCTCAAACCAAGTCTGGTCTGCTTATCTCCAGCCCTCCCCTGGGTCAGGCCTTGGCCTTCTGCCCGTTGGGTGGGATGACCCTTTAGTGGTATCCACGCATCCTATCAAGAACATTAACTTTGAAACTTTTCTTTTTTTTCAGTTCTAACTCACAGTAAGAAATCCATTTGAGGGCTTCCCTTGTGGCTCAGTGGATAAGAACCCGTCTGCCAATGCAGGAGACACAGGTTCGAGCCCTGATCCGGGAAGATCCCACATGCCGCAGAGCAGCTAAACCCACACATCAACAAAGACCCAGCACAGCCAAAAATAAATAAATAAAAGGGTTTAAAAAAAAAAAAAGAAATCCATTTGACATATTCTTTTTTTTTTTTGGCCACTTCTATTGGTATTTTCATTTATCTATTTTCATCCATCTTTGTTCTTTGGCCTGTGTGGGCCTCCCATCGCAGTGGCCTCTCCCGCTGCAGAGCGCCAGCTCTGGGCGCATGCGCTCCAGAGCTCCAGGCTCGGTAGTCGGGACACATCGGTCCAGCCTCTCCGCGGCACATGGGATCTTCCCAGGCCAGGGATCAAACCAGCACCCCTTGCACTGCAAGGCGGTGCCATTTGACCTCTTCTTCATTTAGACATGACCACACACACAAACACCCACATATTTAGTAAAACACTGCCTACTATATACTATGCACTCTGCTATTTTCTGTTCAATTCTAAACATTTGGCCACAGCTCACTCAGTTGATGTCATGACCCTTGAAAGGGTCAAAACGCACAGTTTGAAAAAGCGCCAGTCATGTTGCATTTCTGCTTTGTCCTCCTCAAAGACCTGCTGGTTCCTCTCACTCCATGGTCGCCTCTGAAATTGGAAGACCCCTGACAGGAGATTTACCCTTGAGGCTGTTTGGGTGGGTCCCCTGGACCCTGCAGTCAGTGAATCAGTGCCCGAACCCTTCCAAGCTACCGTGTTAGAATCTAGCCTGCCCTGCCATGGAGTGGGCCAGAGGTGTCGCTTAGGTTTTTCAGGTTTCCCTGGAATTCTGAAAGCTGTGCCACTGTTCCAGCATGTTCTAAGGGTCCTTGAGGCTGCTCTTTAAGCATCCTTCAGCATGGTTGAGACCTGGGGCATTAGTGGGTCTCCTCTGCCTCCCCGCTAAGACCATTCCCTTCCATCCCACAAGGTAATGACCGTGGCCTAGAACCTAGAGCTTCTTCCAGGCCTCACTGAAGCCTGTCACACTTTCTTCCCCTAAAGGCCAGTCACCTTTATGGAGACAGAGGCTGAGGATGTGCTTGCTGTGTGCAGGGAATGCCCTCTCCCTGGGTCACCTGCCTGCCAAGCGGCTCTTCAGACTCTCAGTCAGACCTCACCTGCCACAGCACGTCAGCCAGGTGCATAGAGAATAGCAGGTGCAGCGAGACATTAACACACACACACAGAGAAAGGATGGGAACTGGGGGCTCAAGACTTCTTGGGTCAAAGCCCTGAACACATTCACCCATCCACTTTTATTGAGAGCTTAAGCATCCAGGTGTTTGCAGACAAGGATATTAACGTGGGCTGAGAGTTAGTCACAGCCCTGGTCAGTAATCACCCTCTGAACTCTAAGTTGCTTACATTAATCTCCTTAATGAAAGGGTGTACTCCGGCTGGAACGCAGCTAGACCTGCAGGAAGTTCAGGAGTCTGTTCTGTGTGCGCACGCAGCATTCTAACGTGCGCTGCCCCAGCCTTTCAGAGGCCATAGCAGATCTCCCACCTGTTGCTGATCAGTGTGACCCCATGTGGATCAAATCAACTTGTTTTTGTCTTAGTGCTTTCATTTCCAAGATGTTTTTCTCCTGGCTCGGCCAAAGCTGCGAAAACCTCCACTGGTTTGTTTCCCCACACTCACCTGTTTTGTCCTTTATAAAAGGCAGTCGATCTTGCCTTCTCCCATCCTATGCCCAGGAATACAGGCAAATGGCCAAAATCCCCTCATCTTCCAGAATCACCCGTTCACCGACAATTCAAGATCAAGTAATAAATGAGACCATCAGTGCATGGTAAGAGTTATCTCAGGCACTTCATTCGTCCTTCAAATGCCTCCCAACCGCCTACTCCTTGCCCGGCACCGCTTATTGACTCACTGGGACGATGGCTCAGCGCCTGAAATACCTGAGCAAAATCGTGGCAGATGGTGAGCTGTGCCCAGGAAAACAGCAGGCCTGCAAAGACTGTGACTGTGAGTAACTCTCCCAGACCACCTGGGCGAGTGTGACCAGACCCTGAGGTCACATGTGAGGGAAGAGCTTCAGAATCAACCCAGGAGCTGTCAGTGAGCTGGTGGCTGAGGGTCCCACACAGAAAAGCCCTGAGGTGGGAAATCAGCTGTGGGTTCTGGAAAATTTATGAAAGTCAAGTAGACTGAGAAGGGAAAAGGGGGTGTAACATCACAGGAGGCCTAGCTCTTGGGCAAATGTAGGAAGGTAGATTTCTTATTGAAGCCACTGAAGCAACAGGAGGGTTAAGTCAGAAGGTGACGGGCTCTGATGCTGTTTTTTTTAGAGGCTCCTTGTGGTGTGATGAGGTCGAGTGAGGGCAGCTGCAGATGGTGGCTTCCTGGAGTCATTCTAAGTGAACAATCTGATGGCTGAGGGAGGGAAACTGAGTCTCAGAGACTTTGTAGCTACAGACTGATGGAGCTAAGACTCAAACCCGTGACTCGTCTCTCCCAATAAGCCATGCTTTCTTGGTGCTTTATAATACTCCTCCCCACACATACGGAGTGTTCATGTAATCCTCACCACATGGACTATTGCAGGAGACACAGGTTCGATCCCTGAGTCGGTAAGATCCCCTGGCGAAGAAAATGGTAACCCAGTCCAGTATTCTTACCTGGGAAATCCCCTGGACAGAGGAGCCTGATGGGCTGCAGTCCATGAGGCCGCGAAAGAGTCGGACAGGACTTAGCGACTAAACAGCATGGGCTATTGGTATCGTTTCCTCCAGCTTACTGATGGGGAGAGTGACTAAGCAAAGGATTTGACTGGCCTCAGGTTGGTATCAGATTCTACTGAAAGGAGAACAGGGGCTGCTTTACAGAGAGGAACCTGGGAAGCCCACATGGCTTCTCCCTCACTGTCTGCACACCTCTGAGTCCCCTAGGCGTGCTCTTCCTCTTTGATGTCTGAGTGGCTTCAGTGATCCTAAGCTCACAGAAGCACCACACGGCCTCTCATAGGAACTGTACCGTTTTACATCGGCACCAGCAACGCACCAGGGCTCCTAGTGCTCCATATGCTCACCAGCACTTGTTATTTTCTGTTTTCTTGATTGAATCTATCCTGGTGAGTGTGAAATGATACCTCATTGTGGTTGAGACTTCTATTTTTTTTTTTTTAATGATCAGTGAACATAGACAAACAGAAAAAATTAATTAAAAATGATAGCACTAAAAGTTATTGGAAAAGATGGACAAAAATGATAAATATAAATATTTACTTCGACTGACCAAAGAGGAAAGCTAAGTATTTGTCAGTTTTGTTGACCTTTTCCAAGAAGCAACTTTTACTTTTATCAATTTCTCTATGTATAAAATTTTCCATTTCATTTATTTCCACTCTTGAGTGTTTCCATTCTTTGGCTTATTTTGGGTTTAGTTTGCACTTCTTTTTATAGTTTCTTAAGATGAAAGATTACAATATTAATTTGAAATCTTTCTCCTTGCAATATGACCTCTCCAGATATTAAGCTCCTCCGAGAGTTACTTTAGCTGCATCCTAAAGGCTTTTACGTGCTCTCAAACCCGTGACTCGTCTCTCCCAATAAGCATTTCTTGGTGCTTATATACTCCTCCCACACATACGGAGTGTTCATGTAATCCTCACCACATGGACTATTGCAGGAGACACAGGTTCGATCCCTGAGTCGGTAAGATCCCCTGGCGAAGAAAATGGTAACCCAGTCCAGTATTCTTACCTGGGAAATCCCCTGGACAGAGGAGCCTGATGGGCTGCAGTCCATGAGGCCGCGAAAGAGTCGGACAGGACTTAGCGACTAAACAGCATGGGCTATTGGTATCGTTTCCTCCAGCTTACTGATGGGGAGAGTGACTAAGCAAAGGATTTGCCTGCCCTCAGGTTGGTATCAGATTCTACTGAAAGGAGAACAGGGGCTGCTTTACAGAGAGGAACCTGGAAAGCCCACACGGCTTCTCCTCACTGTCTGCACACCTCTGAGCCCCCTAGGCGTGCTCTTCCTCTTTGATGTCTGAGTGGCTTCAGTGATCCTAAGCTCACAGAAGCACCACACGGCCTCTCATAGGAACTGTACCGTTTTACATCGGCACCAGCAACGCACCAGGGCTCCTAGTGCTCCATATGCTCACCAGCACTTGTTATTTTCTGTTTTCTTGATTGAATCTATCCTGGTGAGTGTGAAATGATACCTCATTGTGGTTGAGACTTCTATTTTTTTTTTTTTAATGATCAGTGAACATAGACAAACAGAAAAAATTAATTAAAAATGATAGCACTAAAAGTTATTGGAAAAGATGGACAAAAATGATAAATATAAATATTTACTTCGACTGACCAAAGAGGAAAGCTAAGTATTTGTCAGTTTTGTTGACCTTTTCCAAGAAGCAACTTTTACTTTTATCAATTTTCTCTATGTATAAAATTTTCCATTTCATTTATTTCCACTCTTGAGTGTTTCCATTCTTTGGCTTATTTTGGGTTTAGTTTGCACTTCTTTTTATAGTTTCTTAAGATGAAAGATTACAATATTAATTTGAAATCTTTCTCCTTTGCCAATATGACCTCTCCAGATATTAAGCTCCCTCCGAGAGTTACTTTAGCTGCATCCTAAAGGCTTTGACGTGCTGTATTTTTGTTTTCATTCATCTTAAGGAATTTCTAATTTCCCTTGTGATTTGGTCTTTGACTCATTAGATAGTTAGGAATGTGCCTTTATATTTCCATGAACTTCCCAAAATCTTCTATTACTAATGTCCAGCTTAATTCCCTTGGGCTTGGAAAACAAACATTATATGATTGCAATTCATTTCAATTTATTTAAATTTTAATTAAAATGTCTAGGCGTGTTTTATGGCTTAGCATTTGGTCTATCCTGAAGAATGTTCCATGTACACTTGAGGAAACTGTGTTCTGTTGAGTGGAATCTTTTTTGATTCTCATTAGATCTAGTTGGTTCATAGTATTGTTCACATTTTCTACTATTTTGTTATCTTCTGTCCAATTATTCTAATCCTTATGGAAAGTGACAGTCTCCAACCATTATTTTGGTATTTGTTTGTTGGCCATGCCGCACAGCTGGAGGGACCAAGGATTGAACCTGTGTCCTCGGCAGTGACAGCACGGAGTCCTAACCACTGCAATTCCCTCCAACTATTATTTTGTGTGTTTTTTTTTTTCTTTTCCGACTATTATTTCAAATTGTCTACTTTCTTTTCAATTCTGTTAGCTTTGCTTTTGAGTTTGTTGTTAAAGACATATATATTTATAATTGTTTTATCTTCTTGGTGACCTGAACCTTTTATTCTTATAAAATGTCCTTGTCTCTGGTAATGATTTTTGTCTTTAAAGCCTATTTGATCTCATACCTGTATAACCACTCTATCTCTCTTCCATAACTCTTTTTTTTTTTATCTCTAAGTCATCATTGTTTTCATCCATCTTTATTCTTTGGCCTCTGTGGGCCTCTCATTTCAGGGTGCTTTGTGTGCATGTGCTCCAGAGTGCTGGCTCGTAATTGGACATACCGGTCCAGCTGCTCTGTGGCACATGGGATCATTCAGGGCTGGGGATCAAACTGGTGTCCCTTGCACTGCAAGGTGGACTCTCTGCCCACTGAACCACCAGGCAAGCCCTTTTCCATAACTCTTTTCATCATTTTGTATCTTTTTTCATTCTTTTACTTTCAATTGTCTTGAGTCTTTGAATCTAAAGTAGATCTTGAACAACATGTAGTTGAGGCATGTTTTTTAAATCTATTCTGCTATTCTCTGGCTTTTGATTAGGGTGTTTACTCCACTTACCTTCCATATAATTACCCATCAGGTGGGATTTATGTCTGCCATTTTGCTATTTTTAATATGTCGTGTTGTTATCATTCTTCTAATGCTTGATTTCTGCCCTCTTTTTGTGTGAAATAGATATTTTCTAATATGTCTAATACACTAGAATATATACTAGACATATCTAGTATACCTAATTTGCAGTTTTTTATTTATAATATTTTGGGAGAGTTTTCTTAGTGGCTGCCCTGGGGATTACAATTAGTATCTTAATTTAGTATAGCTCAGATGAATACTAGCTTAGTTTTCATAATGTACAAAAGCTGGGCTTCTTTATAGCTCCATTCCCTCCTGACTCCCTCATGCTGTTATAGTTATAAAAGAAATTTTATAAAATTTGATCTTTATAAATTATGCCGCACAGCTGGAGGGACCAAGGATTGAACCTGTGTCCTCGGCAGTGACCACTTGCAATTCCCTCCAACTATTATTTTGTGTGTTTTTTTTTTTCTTTTCCGACTATTATTTCAAATTGTCTACTTTCTTTTCAATTCTGTTAGCTTTGCTTTTGAGTTTGTTGTTAAAGACATATATATTTATAATTGTTTTATCTTCTTGGTGACCTGAACCTTTTATTCTTATAAAATGTCCTTGTCTCTGGTAATGATTTTTGTCTTTAAAGCCTATTTGATCTCATACCTGTATAACCACTCTATCTCTCTTCCATAACTCTTTTTTTTTTTATCTCTAAGTCATCATTGTTTTCATCCATCTTTATTCTTTGGCCTCTGTGGGCCTCTCATTTCAGGGTGCTTTGTGTGCATGTGCTCCAGAGTGCTGGCTCGTAATTGGACATACCGGTCCAGCTGCTCTGTGGCACATGGGATCATTCAGGGCTGGGGATCAAACTGGTGTCCCTTGCACTGCAAGGTGGACTCTCTGCCCACTGAACCACCAGGCAAGCCCTTTTCCATAACTCTTTTCATCATTTTGTATCTTTTTTCATTCTTTTACTTTCAATTGTCTTGAGTCTTTGAATCTAAAGTAGATCTTGAACAACATGTAGTTGAGGCATGTTTTTAAATCTATTCTGCTATTCTCTGGCTTTTGATTAGGGTGTTTACTCCACTTACCTTCCATATAATTACCCATCAGGTGGGATTTATGTCTGCCATTTTGCTATTTTTAATATGTCGTGTTGTTATCATTCTTCTAATGCTTGATTTCTGCCCTCTTTTTGTGTGAAATAGATATTTTCTAATATGTCTAATACACTAGAATATATACTAGACATATCTAGTATACCTAATTTGCAGTTTTTTATTTATAATATTTTGGGAGAGTTTTCTTAGTGGCTGCCCTGGGGATTACAATTAGTATCTTAATTTAGTATAGCTCAGATGAATACTAGCTTAGTTTTCATAATGTACAAAAGCTGGGCTTCTTTATAGCTCCATTCCCTCCTGACTCCCTCATGCTGTTATAGTTATAAAAATTTGATCTTTATAAATTATAAGCCTGTCAACACAGTTTTGTAATTATTGCCTTATACAATTGCTTTCCTTTGGGGGGCGGAGGACGGGTTGGGGAGGGAGGGGGTGGGTGGGCCACTTCTACTGGTCTTTCATTTGTCCATTTTCATCCGTCTTTGTTCTTTGGCCCGTGTTGGCCTCCCATTGCGGTGGCCTCTGTCGTCGCAGAGTACCGGCTCTGGGCGCATGCGCTCCAGAGCACCGGCTCCGTAATTGGGCACATCGGTCCAGCCGCTCCGCGGCACGTGGGATCTTCCCAGGCCAGGGATCGAACCGGCTCCCCTTGCACTGCAAGGCGGTGTCCCTACCCACTGGACCACCAGGGAAGCCCTACAATTGCCTTTTTTTTTTTTTAAAGATTTATTTATTTATTTATTTTGGGGAGTGGGGTGAGGCGGGGCTGGGGTGGGGAGGGAGGGGGTGGGCGGGCCACTTCTATTGGTCTTTCATTTCTCTATTTTCATCCATCTTTGTTCTTTGGCCCGTGTGGGCCTCCCATCGCGATGGCCTCTGTTGTCGCAGAGCACCGGCTCTGGGCGCATGCGCTCCAGAGCTCCGGCTCGGTAATTGGACACATCGGTCCAGCCGCTCCGCGGCACGTGGGATCTTCCCAGGCCAGGGATCGAACCGGCTCCCCTTGCACTGCAAGGCGGTGTCCCTACCCACTGGACCACCAGGGAAGCCCTACAATTGCCTTTTTTTTTTTTTAAAGATTTATTTATTTATTTATTTTGGGGAGGGGGGGGGGGTGGGGAGGGAGGGAGCGGGCGGGCCACTTCTATTGGTCTTTCATTTATCTGTTTTCATCCATCTTTGTTCTTTGGCCCGTATGGGCCTCCCATCGCGATGGCCTCTGTTGTCGCAGAGCACCGGCTCTGGGCGCATGCGCTCCAGAGCACCGGCTCGGTAATTGGACACATCGGTCCAGCGGCTCCGCGGCACGTGGGATCTTCCCAGGCCAGGGATCGAACCGGCGCCCCTTGCACTGCAAAGCGGTGTCCCTACCCACTGGACCACCAGGGAAGCCCTACAATTGCCTTTTAAAAGCAGAGAGTTAAGGGCAAAAAAGGAAACAATTACCAATGCACGTTTATGGAAATCCCTGGCAGTCCAGTGATGAGGACTCCCTGCTTCCACTGCAGTGAAGGGAAGTGAGAGTCCCTCAGTTCTGTCCGGCTCTTTGCGACTCATGGGCGAGCCATGAAATTCTCCAGGCAAGAAGACTGGAGTGAGCAGCCTTTCCATTCTCCAGGGGATCTTCCCAACCCAGGAATCGAACCCAGATCTGGATTTGATTCCTGGTTGGGGAACTAAAATCCCACAAGCCATGTGACATGGCCAAAAATAAATACATAAATAAAAATGTTTATAGACTGTCTTTTTAAACTACATGGGTCTCTTTTTTAAATTATTATTTTATATTATTTTTTTACAGAATTTTGTCATTTACTGCTTATGCTGTCTTTCATAATGCCTATGTGTTCCCCTTATTGGTATCTTTATTTGTTCGTATGGGTTTAAGTTACCATCTAATGTGTTTCACTTCAGCTCACCAGACTCCCTTCAGTAGTTCTTATTGCTTAAATTTATCCTGACTTCAACACTTATTAGCTGTGTGACCCTGGACAAGTATGTCACCTCTCTCTGCCTGAAGTTTCCTCACATATAAAGTAGAGATAACATGGCTGTGACCAGAGCTCCAGAGAGAGTTGGAGGATTAATTTAGGATATATAAAGCCCTTGGGGCTGGTATGAGCCCACATCACACTAGCTTAAGCTCACTGACCAAACAAAAACCACCATGGGGCAGAGGTGGAGGAAGGAAGGTTTCAGTGAGCCACTAAGCTCTTCCAGCCCCAAGATTCCTCCCTGGGTTCTTTAGGATGATGGTTATCTATGCATCCTACAAGTGGCTACTAGGCTCATCAGAGGCAGCCTGAAGCTGGCAGAAGCAACAATAGCAACCTGACATGGAAGAACGCCCGTCCCAGGTTGTAAGCTTACACACGTGAATAAGACAAAGGACAAAACCCATACCGTTCTTTTTATTGTCTGGATCCGGAGGGCCTCTGTTGACAGCTGGCCAGGAGGGGCCCCACCCGTGGCCTGGGCTTTGCCCAAGCCTCCTCTCAGCTGCGCAGCACCTCTGGACCCTTCCGAAGGTCCAGACAGACCTGAGAAGGCAGGCGCCTGTGCACAGTTCTGCTCTCGACAGGAAAAGAGAGCAGGTGCTTGAGAATCTTCAGCCACAGTGAGGTCGGCGCCCCCAGTCTTGCACTCGGTGCCCCACTTGTCGCTCAGGCAGGACCCCTGCAAGCTCCCAGGACGCAGAGGTCTGTCTCCCTCAGTCACCACCTGGCCCAGCCCCCGCCCCCACCCCTCGGTGGGTCAGGTGCTCTTGTTGCCCCTCTCCCGGCCCCACTCTGGCCCTCTCCTCTCTCCCAAACAAGTGAGACAGCTGACGCGTGCCTCAAGGAAGGCCATTTATTTCCAAGAGAGACTATACTGCCAGACAGGACTTTTCAGAAGCAGGAAATCTTAGTTGTCGCCTAGAGAGGTGTGTCAAAGACACAGTGAAAGGAGACATGCGGACGGCGGGCAGAGGCGTATCCAACACTGTTACAACACTTTTTTAAATGAGCGAAACATCTTTAAAAATCCTTATAAATTCTTTATAATATGTTACACATTTAGAGACAATATTTACAAGAAAGGACGAGGGAGGGAGGATCAAGAAATCTACTTTACATCGAATCTTTGCATCAAACAAGAGGACTGATAGACGTGGCAGCGGGTTCACAACCCCCTGGGCTTCCCTGGAATGAGTGAGGACGTGGGGTGGAGAGGCCTGTGATCTGAGCTCTATTTACAACGTGTGGGGAGAAGAGGAGGCTGGGGCCCTCCTTCCAGAAGGAGCAGCCCAGCTCAGAGTTCATCCATCAGTGTGTGTGAGAGAGAGTGCGTGCGCGTGTGCATGTGTGAGAGAGATACCAGGGGTGTTTTCCACGCTCCCTCTTACAGGGAGGAAGGTGGGGCCCGTGCGCCTGAGTTGTGGAAGGAGCAGGACAGCTGGAAGAACAAAATGGGGGCAAGAAGCCTAGCAGGGGTGCCCCTGGACCCTCCCCAGGCTGTCTGGGGAATGGGCGGCTCCCCGTGGTCAGGGCATTTGCGGAGCGTGATTTAGAGACTGGAGAAAGGTTGGTGGGGGTAACCCTGGTGAGAGCCTCGGTCCTGCCTCTGTGGGGGCCCCAGCCCCCTTCTCTGGCTCTGACAAGCGGCAGGGGCGTAGGATCCCTGGTGCTCCCAAGGCAGGGAGCCCTGGTGGGGGGGCGGGGGGGAGGAAGGGGCGGGAGTGGCTACTGGACACACTGGGACAGTGACGACACACACTCGCACACACCACCCGCCTCCCCCCACGGACACGACCACCCTACACCTCCTCTCCCCCACCCTACACACACAACCCCGCTTCGCTGGCAGCTAGGAACTAATGGGGTGGGAGCGTGGGACGACAGAGGAAAGGCGTGAAGAGTCAGCATCGGCCAGTGTCTTTTCTCTAGTCTGAGCCTTGGGGGTTCCCTATCCACACCCCGTGGCCGACAACGGTCCTAGTGCAGACGCAAAGGCCCAGAAGGGCACACTTCGTCACTTATCTGGTGGACTGAGACCAGCGGCAGCCCTGCGTGGAGCCCCTGTCCTAACCCCTGTGATCTGCTCAGCCCTGGGGCCCGCTCCCTACCAATGCCAGCGCGCAAAGCAGAGACGCGGCCTCGGCGCCCCCCACCAGCTCCCTAGGGCGACTGGATTTATAAAGGGGTGTGGAGAGAGGCGACTCCTGGGAAACCGAGGGGCTCCGGAGGGTGGTGGACCGGCGCGGGCGGTGGGGCCGGCGTCACAGACACGGATGGAGGCGGGAGGCGGCCGAGCGGCGCGGGGGCTGGTTTTGCAGGGCTCCCGGGTCCCCGGGCGCGGGCGGCGGAGAGGCGGCGGTCGCCGGGGCCCGCGCCTTGGTGGACTCCAGGCTGCTGAGGCCCGAGTCCTTGTTGTCACTGTGCGCCCGCGCCCCCGCGGGCTCCTGGGGGCCCCCTGCGCCCAGCTCCTTCCACTCGTTGAAGTTGAGATCGGTCAGCGGGCTCTGCACCACCACCGTGTGGCGGCGCCAGCTGCTCCGGCGCCGCCGCGTCTCGGGGGACAGCGGCCGCCGCAGCCGCACGGCCAGCATGTCGTCGGCGGTGCCGCGGAGGCGCAGCCGCAGCGCCTCGAGGCGCGAGGGCCGCGAGCCCAGGGCCGCCGCCGCCGCGGCCGCCGGGGGGCGCAGGGACTCCTGGCTGCTGGACGAGGCCGAGCCCGGCAGCCCGGCGGCCGCGCCCGCGCCCTCGCCGTCCGCGCGGCCCCGGGCCTGGCGGCGGCGCGCCAGGGTGTCGCCGGGCATCAGGTGGTGCGAGCTGAACGAGGGCCGGCGCGCCGGGCGCCCCCGGGACCCCGCGCCGCCCTCCGTGTCCGTCTCCACGTGGCTCAGCTCCTCTCCCCCCCACAACAACCCGCCGCTGGCAGCTAGGAACTAATGGGGTGGGAGCGTGGGACGACAGAGGAAAGGCGTGAAGAGTCAGCATCGGCCAGTGTCTTTTCTCTAGTCTGAGCCTTGGGGGTTCCCTATCCACACCCCGTGGCCGACAACGGTCCTAGTGCAGACGCAAAGGCCCAGAAGGGCACACTTCGTCACTTATCTGGTGGACTGAGACCAGCGGCAGCCCTGCGTGGAGCCCCTGTCCTAACCCCTGTGATCTGCTCAGCCCTGGGGCCCGCTCCCTACCAATGCCAGCGCGCAAAGCAGAGACGCGGCCTCGGCGCCCCCCACCAGCTCCCTAGGGCGACTGGATTTATAAAGGGGTGTGGAGAGAGGCGACTCCTGGGAAACCGAGGGGCTCCGGAGGGTGGTGGACCGGCGCGGGCGGTGGGGCCGGCGTCACAGACACGGATGGAGGCGGGAGGCGGCCGAGCGGCGCGGGGGCTGGTTTTGCAGGGCTCCCGGGTCCCCGGGCGCGGGCGGCGGAGAGGCGGCGGTCGCCGGGGCCCGCGCCTTGGTGGACTCCAGGCTGCTGAGGCCCGAGTCCTTGTTGTCACTGTGCGCCCGCGCCCCCGCGGGCTCCTGGGGGCCCCCTGCGCCCAGCTCCTTCCACTCGTTGAAGTTGAGATCGGTCAGCGGGCTCTGCACCACCACCGTGTGGCGGCGCCAGCTGCTCCGGCGCCGCCGCGTCTCGGGGGACAGCGGCCGCCGCAGCCGCACGGCCAGCATGTCGTCGGCGGTGCCGCGGAGGCGCAGCCGCAGCGCCTCGAGGCGCGAGGGCCGCGAGCCCAGGGCCGCCGCCGCCGCGGCCGCCGGGGGGCGCAGGGACTCCTGGCTGCTGGACGAGGCCGAGCCCGGCAGCCCGGCGGCCGCGCCCGCGCCCTCGCCGTCCGCGCGGCCCCGGGCCTGGCGGCGGCGCGCCAGGGTGTCGCCGGGCATCAGGTGGTGCGAGCTGAACGAGGGCCGGCGCGCCGGGCGCCCCCGGGACCCCGCGCCGCCCTCCGTGTCCGTCTCCACGTGGCTCAGCTCGCTGCGCTCGTCGTCCGCCTCGTCCCCCGCGCCCGCCCGCCGGCCCCCGGCGCCCGAGCACACGCTGCGGTCCATGGTGGACAGGGTGGAGTAGCCCGAGACGATGGAGCGCGTGTCCGCGGCCGGCCGCTCCTCCGGCGCCGCCGGGGGGCTGCGGCGTCCGGGGGCCTCGGGGGCGGCGGCGCCCGGCCGCGGCCCCTCCGGCCGGCCCTGGCCCCCCGGCGCCGGCGCCCCGGCCTCGGGCTTGTGCGCCTCCTGCTCCGAGTCGTCGTCCGTGCTGCTGCCCAGTCCCCGCGCCTCCCGCCGCTTCTTCCGCTTGCGGTTGACCGCCGAGATGAAGGAGATCGCCAGCATCTCCCGGGCGTACGGCTCCTTCTTGGGGACCCACGAGCCCTGTGCGGGAGACAGGGCAGTGTGCCGGAGGCGCCCTCAAAGCTCCCGCCCTGCGCCCCACGCACCGCCGCACCCACACTCGATAGGTCCAGGCCAAGCCCGGCACCCGCGCCGGCACGGGCGGCTGTCCCAACCAGAGGGTCACTCTCCGCTCTGGAGGCTACCACGCCCCACGCCACTCTCAATCCTGAAGCTTCCTGGGAGCCTCCTCTCGTCTTAGACTCTCAGCTCTCTCCTGCGAGCTGGAGGCTGGTTTCTCACCCGGCCCCAACTTGCATTCCATTCTCCACGGCCACTGCTGCCTGAATCCTTTTTGAACACAACTCTCCTAACAACAGACTCTCCGCAGCGACTGACACTTGCCGGTTTGAACCCATTTCACAGACACTGTCTTGGGTTAGGATACCAGAGCCTGCAGGGACCTTTCTCCGACCACAGCTCTTCCCTCCCTCTCTCCTTCTCCCCTCACTCTCACCTAGGAAACCTGCCTTTCCACCCACTCAGCGGCACAGGCCTCTCTGTGGCAACCACCCCAAGCTCATGTCCCTTCCCACCGCAGCCTCAGCCTTTCAGTGGGCCCACCAGCAGCCCCTTGGTTGCTCAGACTGTAAAGAATCTGGTCAAGACCCGAGTTCGATCCCTGGGTCCAGAAGATCGCCTAGAGAAGGGAGTGGCCCCCCACTTTAATACTCTCTCCCGGATAATTCCACGCACTGAGAGCCAGTGGGCTTCGGTTCAGGGAGTCACAAGAAGTCGGACAGGACTAAATGACCTAAGGCTTAACTTTTTTTCAGCAGCGCCCCACCTCCACAATTTCCAACTCCAGATCAATCCAACCACCAGTTCTGCTGCCAAAAGTGGCTTAAGAATCCTGTAAAATCCGGTGGCTTGGATGGAAGCTGCTCTCCAACAGTGACCTACAGCCCCAGCATGGGCCGTTTCCTGCCACTGCTCTCCATATGGAGCCTGGCGGGTGTTTTTTGGTCCTGGCCTTCCATGATCCCCCCGGCAGAGCCAAGCTGCCCACCGCGGCCTCCTCTACCTGGTTTTTAATCCTGCCTTTCTGGTCTCTCCTCTGTCTCTTGGGAGGCTTGTTTTCCTCCTCTTACTCCTTAAGACACCATGTTCTCAGGCCTCTCTTCTCAGCCTCTCCCTCTGCTCTCTCCCTCTTCTCTTGCTTCCCTGGTTGCTTTTCCAACACCAAATTCTGAGCTCTACCCAGAACTCTTCCAACTGCAAACCTGTCTCTACCAAGGGGTCTGCCACCACCTGAAACTCACCCATCTGGAACCACTCCCTACCCCTGCCCCAGACCAGCCACACTCCTGCCCTCACCTCAGGTGACTCCGACCCCTCCCTCTTCCCTCTTGCCTCTAGATGCTCCTGAAGTGACTCCAAAGTAGGTTTCTCCTCACCATCCTGTGTTCAGACCCTCACTCTGCCTTTTCTAGGCCTTTCTGCCCTCTCCCTGCCTTCACCCTTGCCTCGCGCCGGCCCCTCCTCCTCAGGAGCAGTCTGTCCTCCTAAGGCAAGGCGGGAACCGCATTGCCTCCGGACTCTGCAGGATGAGAGCCCTGGGAGGTTAAAGCACAGACGCTGGGCCCTTCACAGCCTTCCTGGTGCCCCTCTGCCCTGACCCCAACGGCAACATGGCCTTCACTCGGGCGACGCGGACCTGTCGACCCTCCCCTTGATGGGACTTCCACTTTAGCACCGGAAGTCCTTCGTCCCGCTCCCCGCCAACCCAACCTGTGGGTTGAGCACCTACTCCCCCTACGAGGCCCAGCTCAAACACGGCAACCTCCGCCCAGCTCTCCCCTTTGGCTGAGCTGGGAAATCCCTTCTCTACCTGCTCTATAGACCTTTGAAAATACACACCCAGCAGCTGTTTCTCATCAGAATAGCTTTGTTTCTACATCCTCTGTATCAAACCCTGAGTCCTCTGAGAGCCAGGTCGGTGGCTTGTGCTGGCATCCATGACTCTTAGTCCAGGGCCTGTTACATAACAAGCACTGGAGAAATGTTCCGTGCATAAACCCACTGGTGAACACAGGAAGCTCTGTAGAAGCAGATGGTGGGACTGGTCTCCTGCTGGGCTGGAAGGAATGCCCCGCCCTGCCGTCCCTTCTCACAGGCCACACCTCGGGGATACTGCCGGCACGGCTCCAGGCGACAGCGCTAAGGCAAACACCACAATAAAGCGAACCACATGCATGTGATGGTTTCCCAGAGCATATAAAGCCTGTGCTCACACAGTAGCCCATTAAGTGCGCACTAGCATTATGTCTAAAAAAGTGGACATACCTGAATTTAAAAATACTTCATTGCTAAAAAATCCTAACTGTTCCCTGTGACTTCAGGGAGTCGTAATCTTTTTGCAATAGTAACATCAAAGATCACTGATCACAGGCCACTGTAATGAATGTAATTCTCATGAAAAAGTTGGAAACATCACAAGAATGATCAGTGTGACAGAGAGACTCTCAGTGAGCAAAATGAGTGTTGGAAAAATGGTGCCGATACCCTTGCCCATAATAGGGCTGCCACAAACCTCCACTCTTTTTTTCTTAAAAAAAAAAAAAAAGAAAAAAAACACAGGGCTTCCCTGGTGGTCCAGTTGGTAAAGAGTCCGCCTTGCAGTTCAAGGGGCACCGGTTCAATCTCCAGCCCTGGAAGATCTCATATGTCGTGGAGTGGCTGGACCGGTGTGTCCAATTGCGAGCCAGCGCTCTGGAGCACATGCGCCCAGAGCTGGTGCTCTGCAAGGAGAGAGACCACTGCAATGGGAGGCCCACACAGGCCACAAATAAAGATGGAAGAAAATAAATAAATAAAAAACCAATAAAAAAGGTCAAAATTTAAAAAAAAAAAGGCAGTTCAAGTCCCACATTTGGAAAAAAAAATGCAGTGTCTGTGAAGCACAATAAAGGAAAGTCCAAGAAAACGAGGTCTGCCTGCGCCGGCCGGAGACACAGCGCCGCCTCCCTTGGTCACTGCCCTCTTGCACGTCAGTGAGCTCCGAGAAAGCCGGAGCTGGTCAGGCTTCACAAGCCTGTGGGGGGCGCAGCACTGCCAGGACCCACGGGAGGCACCTGGCGGCCAGCAACGCATACTCTCTGGGAGACTTGAGAGACCACTGGGGTCATCTGATCAAACTACTGTCTCATCGTGGCCAGTTATAGAAGCAAGGAGGTCAGAATGGTCCTTTCTAGGGATGCAGAGGTTGGCAGGTTCGCATAAAGGCCGAGGGGTCCAGCCACGAGGCTGTACGAAACCAGGGGTCTGACATGAGCAAGTGGTGGAGGTGACAAGGAGCTTGGTTCAGGTCCCTGTCATGAGCTTGCTCCCTGCCACCGCAGTCTTGTGATGGAGTGAGCTCCCTGTCACCAGAGGTGTGCAGGCCGAGGCTCTATGGAGAGGCTGCAGTGAACCTCTGCACCAGACTAGGACAGTCTCCCTTCCTTCTGTCGAGTGCTTTCACCTGACATATAATGAACTAACGAATATATATTCTAAATATTAAGCATATAATATATGTGTATATATTATATATTAATAGACAATGACTATGTTACATAATGGGCTTTGTGTCAGGTACACTGACCTCGCTGGGAGGTCCAGACGTGCTTAGAGATCCAGAAAGAAATGAGCCCAGTTTGACCAGCCAACATTTAGCTGATTTCCTTTACTCCTATGGACAGAACTGTTCCCCCTCACTACATTCATGTGTTGAAGCCCTAAGCCCCCAGTGTGATAGTACTGGGGCCTTTGGGAGGTAATTAGGCTTAGATGAGGTCACAAGAGGGCAGCATGTGGGGAGAAGGCAGCTGTCTACAAGCCAGGGAGAGAGGTCTCACCTGAAACGGACCACGCTAACACCTTGACCTTGGACTTCCAGCCTCAAGAACTGTGAGAAAATAAATGTCTCTTTCTAAGTCACCCCGTCTATGGCATTTTGTTACGGCGGCCAGAGCTGGTTAAGCCATGCCCCTGGCGCTCAGGCTCCAACAGTCCGGCAGGGTCCGTCGGGGGCAGGCATTCTGGCCCTGCTGCTTCAGTCTCACTGGGCAGCCTCCGGAACAGGTGACTAGCTGCCCGTGAGACCTGGTTCAGAGACCCAGCTTGGACTTCATTGTTTTCCACTGATTTCTGTTTTTATCTTTAGTATTTTCCTTTCGTTATATATCCCCATGAATAGAATGAGGAAGCTGAGGATCTGAAAAGGTTAGCTAAGTGACTTGCCGAATGTCCAAAGCTACCAAGCGGTGGACCCAGGACTCAGGCCCAGGACTGTCTGTGCTTCTGATCAGTAGGTACCACTGCCTTGCGCCACCGAACTCCCAAGGCGGCGTCTCTGTACGTCCGTTACCTCCCCAAGCACGGCCAAGGTAAGCGGACTCAGCTTACGTTGGACCCTGGGTGTTTCCCACTTCCCTTCCCAGTGACTCTCCAACTTCTTCAAGGCTCCAATCACAAGCCTCCTAATTGCTGTGCCCAAAAAGCAAAATGGGCTGGCTGGCACAGATATGTACCTTTCAGAATCGCCGTGGCACTTACCTTAGACTTGGCTGAACTACAGGTGGTGGAGTCTGTTGGTAAGAAACGGAAGAAAAATGGAAGTTGGATTGGGCGAGAGAAGGCTGGCCCTTGTGAACACGATTCCCTCTCCTCAAGGCTTCAGAAACCAAGGAGCTCAGAAACCTGCATCTCCCCACCTCTTGGGAGTGGGAGTACTTTGGATGTCACTGCCTGGGGGCTATGGACAGGGCCGAGAAGGATGTCAACCACCACTTCCTTTGAGGCAGGACGTGCATCAGGCCACTGGACCTGCATTTGCCCAGGGTTAAGGGAAGTCAAGGAGGGCTTTTCTTGGGCCTGGTTTCTCTCCCCTCCCCTCCTGTCCCTGGTGCTCTGAAGCACTGGAGAGAAAATGCCAACCATCAGATGCAGTTCACAGAAACCACCACGGAACACAGCAAATCACAGATGCTTTGGAGCAATGGAGACCACACGGTGCCAGAGAGGTGGGTGCCCTGTGCCTACCCTCACCCGGCAACTCCCGGGACACAAGAGGGCAGGGGGACTGGGTGAATGACGGGGCAGCGGGCAGACAGGAAGTGAGCGGGGCAGGAAGTAGAGAGGGCTGGTGATTACAGCCCAGACCGGTTCCACCTCCAGACCGGAGGTCAGGCCGTCCTCAGGGGCAAGGCCCCTGTTCATAATCAGACTTAGGAAGGAACACGGGTCCCATTCCCTTTGTAACACGGGGGTGGAGACAGACCCAGAGATAAGTCCTGGCAGTGCCGTCTCCAGGACTGGGGAGGGGGCAGGCCGGCCCAGGGACCTCCGGGGGTCGGAAGGCAGGCAGGTGCAGTTAATCCACACTCTCCGGCAAGCACGTTAGATCCTCCTCCCAGCCCTCCCCGGCACACAGTGAGAAGAACGGATGGGCTGACCACACGGCGACACACACAGGCGGGAGAGCGGCGGCAGGTGATTAGAAGAGACAGGGTGGGGGGCGCCTCTCTGCCGTCCCCACCCGCTGCGTTCTCTGGTCCCCTCCCCAGCCTGCCTCTTGCAACTAGGGGCGCTGTGGTATGCCTCTGCCAGAGAGAGAAGGTGGGGGTCACCCACAGAGTGGGAGGAGTTAGTGGCTACAGCCAAGAGGGGACCGGTGGCTCTTGTCCCTGGGCTCCTCGGCTGTGACCGGGCCAGAGGCCTGGGAGCAGGACTTAGGGGCTGAGTGGCCAGGGGCTCTGGTTTTGGAAGCAGGAAGAGCCAGCCTTGAGGCGCCTGAGGCAGGAGCTCTAGATGTAGAGGCTTGTGGGTCTGGAGACGCTGGGTCTCACTGCCAGACACGCCTCCGCTACCCGGATCATCAGACGTGGCCAGACGTAGCACAGAGACAAAGCCACAGAGTGCGGTGCTGGGCAGGGGATAGCCACGTGGTGCCCAGGCTCCCTGGCAAGGGGACAGGATCTGGCTCCAGCAGGTGCCTCCTTCCTCCTAAGAAAGGGGCTTTCGGATGGGAGTGGGTATGCGGTTAACAAGTGAGGGGAGCTGGGCTGTCAGGACGAGGCCCTTCCTGCCCCGGACGGCTCTGCCCGCCCTGCCTTCTTCTAATCACCCGCCACTGTTAGTGACCGAAGCCGCGATGCCACACTGTACCCTTTAAATCTCCAACAGGTCCGCTGGAGGAGGAGGGGGAAGAGAAGGGGCAAGATCCAGGGCCAGGGAGAGCAGAGGGGGAAGAGGGAGGCGGTGAAGGGGGCAGGGAGAAAAGGAAGAGAAATTAAACAGAGCCACGTGCCTCGGATACAGCCCCTAAGAAATAAAAAGCTCAGGAAAGAAACTGATGAAAACAAAGCTCCTGCCCAGCCCAGGGTGGGGCTGGCCGAGCAGCCGAGGAGGTGAAGGCAGCCCCTGCCACAGCTCAGCCCAGGGGGCGGGCAGGGATGGGCCCCACGGGGCAGGGGCGGGGAAGCCGGGCACCTGGCCAGCCCTCTGGGACCCTCAGGAATGTAGAGCCTGTGCCCTCTCCACCCCTTCCCGGGCCCCTGTTCTCACCTGAGCCTGGCTCTCCCGGCGGCACGGTCCTGCCAATGTTAGGCAGGAGGTACTCTATGTTTGGCACGGCCTGAGGCTCCTTGTCGTCCACAGGGGTCTGCAAACAGGAGAAGGGTCAAGCTGCACGGTCTCAGATGGCTGATGACCAACCCCGAGGAACGGGGAACCCTGAAGCCAGGACGTCCGCAGGTCTCCTCCTCCTGGGGCTCACCCGTGCAGGGAATGTCTCCCCCTTCAGTCAGGCCCTCAAGGGCAGGTCCTTCATGTCCCCGCCATCCCTAGCACCTTGGCCGAACCCTAAAGGCCCGAGCTGCTCCCTCGGCTGAGGGAAGGATCTGATCTCCTCCATCAGCCTGGACCTTCCTTAGCCCTCCATCTTCCTCATACGACGGGAGGGCAGGGTCTGCCTTCGCGCCTGGACTCAGTTTCCTTAGGGCACGGCCGCTATCTCCCCTCCGACTGGGGATCAGGGGGCGAGGACCATGTCTCCCACCAGACGGGAGGCTCCCGAGGAGAGGGTCTGTGTTTCCCCCATCAGACTGCGATGTCCCAAGGGCAGGGGGGCCTTCCCCAGGTCTCTCTGCCCACCCCGGAGGAGGCTCCACCAGCAGCCTGACCCCACCCCAGGCCCCGCGTCACTCACTCTCTCTCCCTTGTCCTCGCTGTCGCTGAAGAACCAGTCCGACTGCAGAGGAGACAAAAAGAAGTGATGGAATCAGCATGGGAAAGCGGTGAGGGAAGACAGGGAGACGCGGGCTCCCAAACTGCTGGGCTCAGAAGATCCACTGAGGGGCCTGATGGAAAAGTCTGGACCCCGTGTGTAAAGGAAATACAGCTTGGACAGGGCCAGAGTCCAGAGGGATGCCCGGCTCTGGGAGAGCTTCTCTCGGCTGGTGTTCACTAAACGCAGTCCGCTTCTTCATCACATAGCGCTCATCCTACTGCAAACCGGAGGCGAGCGGGCAGCAGCGCCACCTAGTGCCAGCGCGGCCCACCGCGGGCAGAAGGCCAGCCCCTGCGGCTAGAGGGCTAGAGCCGCGCGGACCCCACCGCCGCCCAAGCTCCACACGAACCACAGGGGCGGCGACCCCCCCAGCCCGGAGACGGCAAGGAGGTGTTAGGAGGTTCCCTGAGGGGCAAGCAGGCAAATAACAGAAAATAAGCATCCCCACTCAAATATATTTTGTGAAATTTGAGAATCTGGCTGATAAAATTCTAAAAGCGGTCTGAAAAACAAAAGCATACGGCTTACACGTGAACAAGTATCAACTTTAACTAGACTTTCAGCAGCAAGAAGACACGGAAGTAATATTTTTGATGTATTTCTGAACTACAAATGTGGGCATTTTGAACCTAGAATTTTCTATCTGCTAACTCGCATTTAAATTTGAAGCTATTCTAACACATCAGAAGGTTTGTTACCGGAAGACTCTCTCTAGTGAGTCCATGAACAAGTAAAGCAATGAATCCCAAACAGAACAGGAAGTTCTAAGAAGTAAGGCCGGATAACAGCGTAGAAAAGTCGATTGTTACCAAACGGCGCAGTGACGCACACACACGTACACAAGCACACACAATGCACAGCCCTGACAATCTGGAATTCAAGCTCAGAGGGAGGAACCGCTGAGGCACTTGGCTTCTAGACGTGGCGGAAGATGTGGATACTGATAAGCTTTAGAAATGGATAGTGGACATTAAACATGACTACAGGCTTTTGTGGAGAAGGGAATGGCCACCCATTCCAGGACTCTTACCTGAAGAATTCCATGGACAGAGGAGCCTGGCGGGCTACAGCCCATGAGGTCACACAGGCGGGCACGAGTGAGTGAGCAACGCCCACAGGCTTTTGCATGTGTGTCATTCAACATAAGTATGGGTTTTAGAAACTGTGTAAGTTTTATATCAGGAAAATAAAATCAACCCATGTACGGCAAGGTAGGAAAGATCAAAAAAAGGAAATTAAATGAAAATGTAGTAAGCAGAAAATGTCATTTAGATGGCAACATAAGTCCTCACGGTAAAGACACTGCAAAAAGTAAATAAGCTAAGCTCACTAATTGAAAGTTAAAACACACAGGATGCTATATATATTATGGGTATCTTTATATGTCAAATTAGCATGTAGAAGGTGGATTGAAAAGACACACTAACCTATTACAGTGGTAATTAATGGGGGCTGGGCCGAGTGGTCTTTGGAATGAAAAGAGGAAGCAAGGAGACTTGCAAGGTTAATTATGACAGAAAATAAGCATCCCCACTCAAATATATTTTGTGAAATTTGAGAATCTGGCTGATAAAATTCTAAAAGCGGTCTGAAAAACAAAAGCATACGGCTTACACGTGAACAAGTATCAACTTTAACTAGACTTTCAGCAGCAAGAAGACACGGAAGTAATATTTTTGATGTATTTCTGAACTACAAATGTGGGCATTTTGAACCTAGAATTTTCTATCTGCTAACTCGCATTTAAATTTGAAGCTATTCTAACACATCAGAAGGTTTGTTACCGGAAGACTCTCTCTAGTGAGTCCATGAACAAGTAAAGCAATGAATCCCAAACAGAACAGGAAGTTCTAAGAAGTAAGGCCGGATAACAGCGTAGAAAAGTCGATTGTTACCAAACGGCGCAGTGACGCACACACACGTACACAAGCACACACAATGCACAGCCCTGACAATCTGGAATTCAAGCTCAGAGGGAGGAACCGCTGAGGCACTTGGCTTCTAGACGTGGCGGAAGATGTGGATACTGATAAGCTTTAGAAATGGATAGTGGACATTAAACATGACTACAGGCTTTTGTGGAGAAGGGAATGGCCACCCATTCCAGGACTCTTACCTGAAGAATTCCATGGACAGAGGAGCCTGGCGGGCTACAGCCCATGAGGTCACACAGGCGGGCACGAGTGAGTGAGCAACGCCCACAGGCTTTTGCATGTGTGTCATTCAACATAAGTATGGGTTTTAGAAACTGTGTAAGTTTTATATCAGGAAAATAAAATCAACCCATGTACGGCAAGGTAGGAAAGATCAAAAAAAGGAAATTAAATGAAAATGTAGTAAGCAGAAAATGTCATTTAGATGGCAACATAAGTCCTCACGGTAAAGACACTGCAAAAAGTAAATAAGCTAAGCTCACTAATTGAAAGTTAAAACACACAGGATGCTATATATATTATGGGTATCTTTATATGTCAAATTAGCATGTAGAAGGTGGATTGAAAAGACACACTAACCTATTACAGTGGTAATTAATGGGGGCTGGGCCGAGTGGTCTTTGGAATGAAAAGAGGAAGCAAGGAGACTTGCAAGGTTAATTATGACCTTGGGCCATGAACTTTAGTTATTATTCATCACAATCAGGCATATGATTAACTCAAGCAGCACAGAAGACAGACAAGGAAGAGACAGATGAGTAAAGAGTGAGAGACAATGAGAGAGAAATGCAAGACATGAAGTCCGTCATTTCGGGCTCAAGTTCACCTTAAGTAAACTGCCTCTCGGAGCCTACTTACTTGCCTTTAAAATGGGCACGGCATACGTGTATCTACTTTGAGGACTGTGGTGAGGACTAAAATACAGCACTGCATGGCTGTGATCCCAACGACAAGAGGTAAGTGTCGGCGATGAAGTGGCCCACAGGCCCCCCTTGTGCACAGCTGGTAGCTCAGACGGTAGAGAGTCTGCCTGCCATGTAGGAGACCCAGTGTTCAATCCCTGGGTCAGGAAGACCCCCTGGAGAAGGAAAGGGTAGCCCACTCCAGTATTCTTCCCTGGGAATCCCACGAACAGAAGAGCCTGGCGGGTTACAGTCCCTGGGGCCGCACAGAGTCAGACATGACTGAGCAACACACCCTGTGCACTGTGTGGCACGGCGGGAGTGAAGACTGGTGCACACACAATTCTGTAAAAATAAAAACTGAAAAAAAACAACAAACAAAAAACTGGTGCAGCCACTAGGGAAAATAGTATGGAGGCCTCTCAAAGAATTAAAAATCAAATTACCATGTGATCCAGCAAATTCACTTCTGGGTATTTATCTGAAGGAAATGAAAACACTAACTTGAAAATATATGTGCCCCTCCCTGTTGGTTGCAGTCTTGAATAACCCGTACGGCAAGGTAGGAAAGTCAAAAAGGAAATTAAATGAAAATGTAGTAAGCAGAAAATGTCATTTAGATGGCAACATAAGTCCTCACGGTAAAGACACTGCAAAAAGTAAATAAGCTAAGCTCACTAATTGAAAGTTAAAACACACAGGATGCTATATATATTATGGGTATCTTTATATGTCAAATTAGCATGTAGAAGGTGGATTGAAAAGACACACTAACCTATTACAGTGGTAATTAATGGGGGCTGGGCCGAGTGGTCTTTGGAATGAAAAGAGGAAGCAAGGAGACTTGCAAGGTTAATTATGACCTTGGGCCATGAACTTTAGTTATTATTCATCACAATCAGGCATATGATTAACTCAAGCAGCACAGAAGACAGACAAGGAAGAGACAGATGAGTAAAGAGTGAGAGACAATGAGAGAGAAATGCAAGACATGAAGTCCGTCATTTCGGGCTCAAGTTCACCTTAAGTAAACTGCCTCTCGGAGCCTACTTACTTGCCTTTAAAATGGGCACGGCATACGTGTATCTACTTTGAGGACTGTGGTGAGGACTAAAATACAGCACTGCATGGCTGTGATCCCAACGACAAGAGGTAAGTGTCGGCGATGAAGTGGCCCACAGGCCCCCCTTGTGCACAGCTGGTAGCTCAGACGGTAGAGAGTCTGCCTGCCATGTAGGAGACCCAGTGTTCAATCCCTGGGTCAGGAAGACCCCCTGGAGAAGGAAAGGGTAGCCCACTCCAGTATTCTTCCCTGGGAATCCCACGAACAGAAGAGCCTGGCGGGTTACAGTCCCTGGGGCCGCACAGAGTCAGACATGACTGAGCAACACACCCTGTGCACTGTGTGGCACGGCGGGAGTGAAGACTGGTGCACACACAATTCTGTAAAAATAAAAACTGAAAAAAAACAACAAACAAAAAACTGGTGCAGCCACTAGGGAAAATAGTATGGAGGCCTCTCAAAGAATTAAAAATCAAATTACCATGTGATCCAGCAAATTCACTTCTGGGTATTTATCTGAAGGAAATGAAAACACTAACTTGAAAATATATGTGCCCCTCCCTGTTGGTTGCAGCCTTGTTTACCATCACTAGGTCACGGAAGCGACCTAAGTGTCCCTCAGTGTCCAGCAACGGATGAATGGAACAAGAAAATGAAGTATATAGGGAATACTACTCAACAATAAAAAAGAAGAAAGCCTTACCATTTGCAATGACGTGGATGGACCCTGAGAGCACTGTGCTAATAAGTCAGGCAGAGAAAAACAAATACTGTATGATCTTACTTACATGTGGAATTTGAAAAAAAAAAACCAAGCTCACAGATACAGACAAAATTGTTGGCTGCCAGAGGCAAAGAGATTGGGGAGGAGGCAGTGATTGAAATGGGTCAACGTGATCCAGAGGTATAAGCTTCCAATTATAAACAGAATAAGTAAGTCATGGAGATGTACTGTGCATCCTGGTGTTTATAGCTAACAGCCCCGTACTGCATGATTAAAGGGCTTCCCTGGCTCAGCTGCTAAAGCATCCGCCAGCCATGCAGGAGACCCTGGCTCAATTCCTTGGTTGGGAAGATCCCCTGGAGAAGGGAATGGCTACCCACTCCAGCATTCTTGGGCTTTCCTTGTGGCTCAAGACGGTAAAGAATCTGCCTGCAGTGTGGGTGGGAGATCTGGATTCGATCCTTGGGTTGGGAAGATCCCCTGGAGGAGGGCAAGGCAACCCACTCCAGTATTCTTGCCTGGAGAATCCCCATGGACGGAAGAGCCTGGTGGGCTGCAGTCCGGGGGTTGCAGAGAGTCGGACACCACTGAGCAATAAAGCACACACGTACATGGCGGCATGCATGTGTGCTGAAAAGATGCTAAGAGAGTAGATCTTAAAAGTCTTCATCAGGGACGTCCCCGGTGGCCCAGTGGCTAGGACTCTGAGCTCCCACTGCAGGGGGCCTGGGTTCAATCCCTGGTCAGGGAACTAGATCCCACATGCCACAACTAAAACCCAACAGTCAAATAAATAAATAAATATATTAAAAAATAGTCTTCATCAAAGAAAAATGTCTGTAACTATGTATGGTGATGGGTATTAACTAGACTTACAGTGTGATCATTTCAGCCTCTACAAACACTGAATCATCACACTGTATAGTTGAAACTAATGTCATGTTCTATGTCCATACATCTCAATGCAAACAAAAACAAGCAAAAAAGAAATCCTGAGTGTAGAACATTTAGTGCAACACATTAGTGTATAATAAATGTTAGCTGTTACTAAAAAATACCAGAAAGAAGAAGCCTTACCATTTGCAATGACGTGGATGGACCCTGAGAGCACTGTGCTAATAAGTCAGGCAGAGAAAAACAAATACTGTATGATCTTACTTACATGTGGAATTTGAAAAAAAAAAACCAAGCTCACAGATACAGACAAAATTGTTGGCTGCCAGAGGCAAAGAGATTGGGGAGGAGGCAGTGATTGAAATGGGTCAACGTGATCCAGAGGTATAAGCTTCCAATTATAAACAGAATAAGTAAGTCATGGAGATGTACTGTGCATCCTGGTGTTTATAGCTAACAGCCCCGTACTGCATGATTAAAGGGCTTCCCTGGCTCAGCTGCTAAAGCATCCGCCAGCCATGCAGGAGACCCTGGCTCAATTCCTTGGTTGGGAAGATCCCCTGGAGAAGGGAATGGCTACCCACTCCAGCATTCTTGGGCTTTCCTTGTGGCTCAAGACGGTAAAGAATCTGCCTGCAGTGTGGGTGGGAGATCTGGATTCGATCCTTGGGTTGGGAAGATCCCCTGGAGGAGGGCAAGGCAACCCACTCCAGTATTCTTGCCTGGAGAATCCCCATGGACGGAAGAGCCTGGTGGGCTGCAGTCCGGGGGTTGCAGAGAGTCGGACACCACTGAGCAATAAAGCACACACGTACATGGCGGCATGCATGTGTGCTGAAAAGATGCTAAGAGAGTAGATCTTAAAAGTCTTCATCAGGGACGTCCCCGGTGGCCCAGTGGCTAGGACTCTGAGCTCCCACTGCAGGGGGCCTGGGTTCAATCCCTGGTCAGGGAACTAGATCCCACATGCCACAACTAAAACCCAACAGTCAAATAAATAAATAAATATATTAAAAAATAGTCTTCATCAAAGAAAAATGTCTGTAACTATGTATGGTGATGGGTATTAACTAGACTTACAGTGTGATCATTTCAGCCTCTACAAACACTGAATCATCACACTGTATAGTTGAAACTAATGTCATGTTCTATGTCCATACATCTCAATGCAAACAAAAACAAGCAAAAAAGAAATCCTGAGTGTAGAACATTTAGTGCAACACATTAGTGTATAATAAATGTTAGCTGTTACTAAAAAATACCATCTCCAGGGACAGACTGACCAGAGGAAGCTCTAAGAAGCCAACTTCTAATTCAGGTTTGAGGGCACCTGAGAAGGCTCTGGAAATCCAGAAGTCTACAGGAAGCTTCCGATGGCGGCCCACGGTTCTCTGGGAGAATTCACACCAGCTCAGGCCACCCTGTGTTTGCACAGGTTGTACATCCCTCTGCCTGAGAGCCTCCTTCTCCCTCTGCCTGGCTGCATCCCTAGTGTCTTTCAGGAACTCCCTGACTCCAGTTCCAGCCCTGCGCCTAGGGCTGGGGTGGGTCCTTCTGCGCGGCTTCCCTGCACAGCCCAGAGCATGGGCAGTGAGGCCTCCGCTGGGCAGTGTTCCTTCAGAGCAGGGCCCAAGGTCCATTCAGCTCTGTGTTCCCAGCACCCGCATTTGCGTCTGGCGTGGAACAATGACGATGACGGTGCTGCTGACCGCAGTGGTGACAGCGAACCCTTGTACAGGGGCTTCCCTGGGGGCTCGGGGGCGAAGAATCTGCCTGCAAGGCACGAGACACAGGCTTGAGCCCCGGTGGGGAAGATCCCCTGGAGAAGGACATTACAACCCACTCCAGTATTCTTTTTTTTTTTTTTTTTTAAAGAAAGGGTGCATCTTTTTTATTCTTAGATGATACTCAGTTACACCCACAGTTTTGTTTTGTTTTTATGTTGGCCTCTTTTATTGGTTTTCCATTTATTTATTTTCATCCATCTCCATTCTCTGGCCCATGTGGGCCTCCCACTGCAGTGGCCTCTCTCTTACAGAGCACCAGCTCTGGGCACGTGCGCTCCAGGGTGCTGGCTCCTAACTGGACACACGGGGCAGCCACTCCGCAGCATGCGGGATCCTCCCAGGCCAGGGATCGGATCGGCGCCCCCTGCAATGCAAGGCGGACTCTTCACCCACTAGACCACCAGGAAGCCCCTCACTCCAGTATTCTTGCCTAGAAAATTCCACGGACTGAGGAGCCCAGAATTGGACACAACTGAAGCGACTAAGCAGAAGCAGCAGCAGTCCCCCTTATCTAACACTCACTGCCTGCCAGGCCCCATTTTAAGTGCCTGCCAGATAATAACTCAAGCAACCCTCACGATAACACTGTGAGATAGACTTGTGAGGAGACAGAGGCACAGAAAGGGTAAGCAGCTTGCCCAAGGCCCCGTAGCCTGTGAGCAGAGCCACGGAATCACATTGGCTGAGTAATAAATGAGAAAAAAAAAAAAAGCCTTGTGCTGGTCTCTGTTTGGGTGCCAGCCGACTTAGTAAGTGTGGGTATGAGCTGGCTGCCAGGCGGATGAACACCCAGGCTGGCTCATCTCCACTCGACCACCTCTCACCGTGGGACCCTGAGCATATCACCATTCCTCGTCATGCCTCAGTTTCCATTGTCTGTGCAATGCGAGGTTGGGTAGGACACCCTAAGGTCCCTTCCAGCTCTGCTGTCCAAGAGCTCCACGGGACACAGGAGCCCCAGAGAGGGAGCCAGGGGCGGTCGCCGCGGACACTCTCAGAGGGGCAGGAGGCCAGGTCACCCAGACACCCCAACCATCCCGCGACTGGTCAGGGGCTCAGCGCCAAAGCCAGGGCAACCCCAGCCACAAGCCCCGCCCTGCCTGGGCTCGGGACTCCACGGATCCCTGGCTCACAAGCCTCTGTGCTAGACAGACCTTAGCCAACGTGGGCGGGAGGGCGTCGTAGGCTCAGTGTGAATAAACAGGCCACTCCCTCCCTCTGCAGTCGACAACTGTCTAGAGATGATTCCCTTTGAATGCCAAGGAGGCAGAGAATGGAGGGACCACTCCCCAGGAATGATTCCCTCGGTGGGAAAGCCCAGATCGGCACAACCTCAACAGCAATTCATTCATTCATTCAGCAGACTGGGTGTTCGCTCTCCGCCAGGTGTGAGGCTCCGTGCTGGGGTTCCACTAGGGGACCCATGTGCTCTTCCTCCCCTCAAGCCGGCCCAGAGAAGGGGCTTCCATTGGCTGGGGACGCGCCTTGGGGCCCACGGGGAGAGTAGGTGGGCACACTTTGGGCATCCCTTCTCTCTGAAAGCTGCTAGTCTTGACATCCCAGCTGACCAAGGCCTTGGCCTTCCTGGGGAGTTGCTAGGAGCCAGGGGGCCAGTCTCCCTCTCTTCCCCATTGCCCTCCAAGCATATACTCACGAGGGTCCCAGGGGCTTCCTGTTTGAGGAGCTAAACTTTTTCAAGGGGATAAACTTGCCCAGACTAAGACTTCATCAGGATCCCCGACACTTCCCAGCAGCCCCGGCCTCCCCGGCAGCGCTGGAGTGAGCCTCCAGGCTGGTGGTCTCAGGGTTAGAGTGGGAACAGACCTCAGCATGCCTTCCTAGGCTCAGAGCCCTGACACACAGAGAAGGAAGGAAACAAGCAGGCAAGGCCAGCCAGGGTGACCAAAGTCTACCCATGGCCTCACTTGGCTAACTCTGACCACCTCACTCCCTGCAAAACCAGCTCTAGGATGAACCCAGGAGTCAGCCCTCCTATTCGGTGGGAAGTAAAGCAGACAGGCCTGCCTTCAAATCCTGGGGCTGATACTTATTAGCTGTGTGATCTTGAACAAATCACTTTGCCTCTCTGAGCCGGTTTCCTCATCTGTGAAATAGGAGTATGACATGACCTGGTTACTGCCCCTAAGGTGTCCATGAGGCGGGGGAAGCTGAAGCTCCCTTTCCTTGTCTGTTGCTGTTTGTTGAGTGTGTGTCTTTGGTTGTGTCCGACTCTTTGTGATCCATAGGCTGTAGCCTGCCAGGGTCTTCTGTCCATGGAATTTGCCAAGCAAGAATACTGGAGTGGGCTGCCATTTCCAGGGGATCTTCCTGACTCTGGGATTGAACCTGTGTCTCTCGCATTGGCAGGTGAGTTCTTTATCACTGAGGCACTAGGGAGGCAAACCCTTTTCCTTAACCAGCTGCCAATCTTATTACTCCTGGCAGAAGGGTTCTGACTCCATTCTTTGTGGGCTAGATCACAGATCACACCAAGATCTGGAAACGGAAAAATCTATGATTCATAAAAATATCCCTGGGACTTCCCTGGTGGCTCCAGTGGCTAAGACTCTACTCCCAGCGCAAGAGGCCTGGGCTCCACCCCTGGTCAGGGAACTAGATCCCACATGCCGCACCTAACAGCTCACATGCTGCAACGAAGACCGGGTACAGCCAAATAAATAAATTAATTAAATAAAAGATTAAAAATCCCTGAGAGCCCCACAAGGCTGTGGCGCTGCCCTGGGTCTGGCTCTGAAAACCCAAGGCCTCCTGCGCCGTCTGCTGGCCATTCTGGCTTCTCTTCCGTGGGTGGATCGTAAGAATCTTGAGAGACCGTCAGGCTCTAGGGAGCTTCCAGCATCCTTAAGGAGGAAGGTTAACCAGCCCAAGACACACTAAACATGCAGCCAGGATCCTGTCTCAACCCATCACCTGCCCTGCCGCATCTGCCTCCCTTTGCCCTGGGCATCACTGTTTTTTCCCTAGGGCCACCTTCTGAAGACATCCCTTCTTTCACCCCTTCTGGCTTCCAACCCAGCAGCACCTTTCCCTGACCTTCCTCCTCCCTCTGAGCCTCACGTGTCTCCTGGAGGCTCAGCAGCCTCCTGGTTCTCCTGCTGGAGATGGGCATTCAGGACCCATCCCCATCTGGCCTTAAAACGCACCCTACGGCTTCTGAAGGGCATCCTCCCCGCCTGCAGCGTTTTCCTCGGCTGCCTTATCCTTCCCTGAGCACGTCCACCCAGGCAAGCAGGAGCCAGGGGCCTGGGGATGTCGACCCGGGCCAGGGCGGTCACTTACGTGCTGGATGAGCGTCTCCACGATCTTGTAGCGGTCAGGCATGTGGGTCACCATGTCCGCCATGTTGTCCTCAGACGTCCTCACCAGCGTTGGTCCGAACACCAGAGCCAGGTTCCGGGGCTCCATCTGGGCAGAGGAGGGAAGCAGGTCAGCGCCAATATCCTGTGAGCTTTGACCTCCGGCCCCCCCAGGCCGCCTCCACTCTGGGCCCCTCTGGGCCCTAGCTGGACCCCATCTTGAGCTGGCCCTGGCATAGGCGCCAGGACTTCCTTGCTGGGCATGGAGGTGCCTGTTAAGCAGAGAGCAGGCCGGAACTGGCCCGTCTCAGCCCCAGGCCCAGCTCCGACAGGCGGGTTTCCACCTGCACACCCGAACTGTTCAGCAGTGGGCGAGGCCAGAGTGAAGACCCACTGGACATTGCAAGGGTGTTTTGGGCTGGGAGAAATCCTGTCTGTCCCCTCCCCCTCCCCCCTGCAGACCTAGAAGAGATAAGGGGTTTGCTGAGGAAAGCGCAGCACGAGGGATCCGAGCTCCATCAGAGGGCAGAGTCCACCAGACACAGGGGCTGCCCCTCTCTGCCTCTGAAGACCCTCAGAAGCTGGCTCTCCAGGGAGAAGCACTGGCCAGGATGCACGGGGAGAGGACGCAGCGGCCCTGCAGAAGGAGGGCGTGGCCAGAGAAGCTTGGGGTTGTCAGACCTGGTGGAGCTTAGAACAGAACATGCCGAGGAGACCGCGGGAGGCTTCGACCCGGGGCTTCCACCTGCCTTGTTTTTCTCCGAGTGGTCGGCGATGGTCTTCAGATGGCTCACGAGGAATTTGAGTGTTTCGTAGTAGTGGCCTGGGAGATCCCGGATCTGGGCGGGAGAAAGAAGGAGCGTGGGACCCGGCTGTGACGGCTGCGCCTTCCCCACACAGCCCACGGGGGCTCGGGTGCCGTATCGCAGGGGCTGTGAAATCGACCCCGTAACTGGCCCCCTTCCGTGGATACATGGAGAAACTGAGGCCCCGAGTGGAGAAGGGCTTGCCGAGGTCACAGGGGAGCTGGCGGCACCGGACGTGGGCAGCGGCACTCGCCTGTCCACTCTGCCCTTGGCCTAACTGCGCCCCTCCCCTTACCAGCTTCCGCAGCGTCTTCATCCGCTCCCTCGAGTCCTCAATGCGATTGGCCTCGATGAAGTCGTTGTATTTGTCTAGAACAAAGGGAAGACTCCTTAGAGGCCGGGGTCCAGGCTGAGGAGGCCCTGCAGAGAGGTCACGTTTTGTGCGAGGGTGCTCCAGTTTGGAGGGGGAGCTCTGGGGCCTTAGGTTCATGTGACCAAACCCATCATGGCTGGCCTCAGGTGGGCACCTGACCAGGTGTGCTCCTTTGGGAAGAAATAAGATTTCAGCGGCCTGTTAACCCTGGAAAAGGGGTCCCTTCCCCCAGCCTCCAGGACAAGGACCCCACGAGGCTAGAAGAGGAGAGAGAAGGTCACGGAGAAAGAGAGGGCCCTTTTCAGCCTCCAAATATCCCTCCCCATCTGTATCAGGGTTCCCCCAACTCCCTTCAGAAGTCCACAGGGAATTCTAAAAAAGGGAACGGGTAAGTTGATCCTAAAATTCACCTGGATTAGAGAGTGCTCAAAGACAGCCAAGAATATTCTCTAAGGAAAGAATGATGGGAGGGAGTCTGCACTGTTAGCTACTGAAACATACTAAAATGATAATATCGCTCAGGCAGTGTGGCACAGACAGGGAAAGCGGAATTAGGATCAGGACTGAAAGGAGGGAGACAGGCCACGGGGATCTTTCCTGCGTGATAAAGGCAGCACTTCAAGTCGGTGGGGAAGGAGAGAGGCGCTGATAATGTCCTGGGGCATATCAGCTATCTTGTTTGGAAAATAGATCCACTTTGAGCTCACATAATACACAAATTTAATTGCATTACAGAGCCAAAAATAAAACTATCCAAATACTGAAAAAGATGAGAAAATATTTTTATAACCATAAGGCATTCTTGGGATTCCCTTGCTGCTCAGCTGGTAAAGAATCCACCTGCAGGGGCTTCCCTGGTGGTCAAGTGGGTAAAGAGTCCTCCTTGCAGAGCAAGGGGCGCTGGTTCGATCCCTGGCCTGGGAGGATCCCATGTGCCGCGGAGCGGCTGGACTGGTGTGTCCAATTACCAAGCCGGAGCTCTGAAGTCGAACAGACTTACCAACTTAACAACAAGGAGAGTGATTAGACAACTTAGTGTCTTTAGGTCTGAAATAGTATGGGGTTGTTTTAAAAGAAGAAGGTCGAGCTCTTTGTACTGACATGAATGAATCTCAAAATGACAAGCCTCCTTCTGTTGAGAACAACTCTAGCTGTGGTGCTCTGGAGCCGCTGGCCCACAGGGACTCCTGGCAACTGGTTGTGTCTGTCTCTTCCCAGCTCATTGTGGTGACTGCAAATAGGGAGCTTGAAACAACCCATAGGGGGCGTCTCTATACCATAGAAACTGGACAAAGCTACGCATCACAGCTTTGTTCCCCTCTGAGAGCCACAAACAGCTACCAGCGCGCTACTGAACTCACCCACCTGCCAGCCCTACGTGTGCCCGTGTGTCCTTGTCCCACGTGAAAGAGGGTCCGGGAGGAAACACTAATGCACTGTGAACCAGCAGCTCAGCAAACGGTCCAGAGCTGGGCTCTGGGGTCAGATGCCTGGGCTCTGACACGACCTCTGTGACCTCGGGCAAGTACTTTGACCTCTCTGTGCTGCAGCTTCCTCATCAGTAGGGTGGAAATAACTGTACCGACTCATGGAGAGATGGAGTTGAGCTTGGCACACCATAAATGCTCAGAAAGCATTAGGATCACCTTTGTAGACAGGACATGAGGGGGGTACAGGGACCTCCAGGTTCGTTTTATTCATATCTGGACTCACAAAGGTTTTTACAAGCACGTGTTTCCTTTGTATTAAAACAAAAACCCCAAAGTAAAACCAACACACTCGATTTGAAAAGCAGTCGGGGGGGCTTCCCTGGTGGTCCAGTGGGTAAAGAGTCCGCCTTGCAGTGCCAGGGGCACTGGCTCGATCCCTGGCCTGGAAGGACCGGTGTGTCCAATTGCGAGCCAGCGCTCTGGAGAGCATGCGCCCAGAGCCAGTGCTTTGCAGCGAGAGAGGCCACTGAGATGGGAGGCCCACACGGGCCAAAAGAATAGAGATGGATGAAAAATAAATCAATAAAAAATCAATAGAAGAGGCCAAAATTTAAAAGAAAAAAAAAAAAGCAGTCAGGATGCAGCCTTGACAGGTACTCCCTCCCACTTCCATCTCCACTCCCGCCCCCAACTCACCATCGGTGAAAAGAGGCTCAGGCAGCTTTCGGAAGAAGGACTTGAGCAGGCTGCTGATCACGTTGAGGTCTTGCCAGCGCTGGGGAGGAGGCAGAGACGTCAGGCTGCAGGCCCTGCCCCGCTGCCCACGCCTCCAGGCTGGTCCAGCCCTAAAGCCCAGTTCAGCCTGGCCCTGGCCTTCCCTGAGATCCACGCATACCATACCCGGCTCTGCGCAGACCAGGGGAAGACCCATACGGCAGAACAGAGTCCCAGCTGGGTCCGAGCCCCTCCACCCCTGGCCCCAGCACCCCTGCTCCAGCCAGCCCAGTGGACTGGACATTGGTCCGTCGACGGAAAGGAGCACGTCCCACTCCTGGAGCAGGCACTGCGGGGGACAAAAGCGAGCAAAACCCACCCTCACAAAAGCCTACCCACTGGACCTGCCAACTCCTGCCCCCCCCCCGCCGTGCTCCCCGTTTAGGAGGGTCGTCGTCCTCAGACCCCACTCCTGTATCCACGATACAGCACGTGCTCGCGCCTGGACCTTCCTGTCTCAGGCTCTTTGCACTGGCTGGTTCGCTCCACTAGAACACGCCGCCCTCTGCCCTTCACATGACTGGCTCCTCACCCCATCCCGACATCTCTGGAGAGGCCTCACGGACCACGGCAGCGGACGCAGCCACCACCACCACGGCCTGTCCGCTCTGTCACAGCCCTGAGTTTGTTTCTTCTGTGGCTCTCGCCAGGGTTCACCACAACCACACGCATCAGTTTCCTTGTTTCTGCCCAGTTCCCTGGCAGATCTGTAAGCCCTATGAGGACAGACCTCTCTGTTTTATTCCTACTGCATTCCTATCACCATGCCAACCCTCTTAGCTTGGCACTTAACTAGTCTAGATCACAAATTCTCCACCAGGGACGTTTGGCAATGTCCGGCACCGTTTGGTTTTCACAGCTGGGGCACGTCACTGGCATCGAGGAGACAGGGATGCTGCTAAAAATCCCTCCAGTGCACAAGACAACCTCCCACAAACCAACAAACAAAAAAAAGAATTATTCTGCCCCAAGCGCCAAGATTGAGAAACTGGTCTAAACAAACGGTTGTTGAACACAAAGCAAGCCAGCCAGGCCTCTGTCCCTTCTTTTCCACCAGGGGGCGCCATCTCCCTGCACAAAGACCTCCCTTGAGAGGAACTGTTCACAATAATTCATGTCCAGAAGGCAATAGAATCCCGCCACAAAGACACACAGCCCAACCATTCACGAACAGAATTCATTACAATGGGTCCATAGCCTGGCCCTGGCCTTCCTGAGATCCCCCAAAGGCTCTGCAGACCAGGGGAAGACCCATACGGCAGAACAGAGTCCCAGCTGGGTCCGAGCCCCTCCACCCCTGGCCCCAGCACCCCTGCTCCAGCCAGCCCAGTGGACTGGACATTGGTCCGTCGACGGAAAGGAGCACGTCCCACTCCTGGAGCAGGCACTGCGGGGGACAAAAGCGAGCAAAACCCACCCTCACAAAAGCCTACCCACTGGACCTGCCAACTCCTGCCCCCCCCCCGCCGTGCTCCCCGTTTAGGAGGGTCGTCGTCCTCAGACCCCACTCCTGTATCCACGATACAGCACGTGCTCGCGCCTGGACCTTCCTGTCTCAGGCTCTTTGCACTGGCTGGTTCGCTCCACTAGAACACGCCGCCCTCTGCCCTTCACATGACTGGCTCCTCACCCCATCCCGACATCTCTGGAGAGGCCTCACGGACCACGGCAGCGGACGCAGCCACCACCACCACGGCCTGTCCGCTCTGTCACAGCCCTGAGTTTGTTTCTTCTGTGGCTCTCGCCAGGGTTCACCACAACCACACGCATCAGTTTCCTTGTTTCTGCCCAGTTCCCTGGCAGATCTGTAAGCCCTATGAGGACAGACCTCTCTGTTTTATTCCTACTGCATTCCTATCACCATGCCAACCCTCTTAGCTTGGCACTTAACTAGTCTAGATCACAAATTCTCCACCAGGGACGTTTGGCAATGCCCGGGCACCGTTTGGTTTTCACAGCTGGGGCACGTCACTGGCATCGAGGAGACAGGGATGCTGCTAAAAATCCCTCCAGTGCACAAGACAACCTCCCACAAACCAACAAACAAAAAAAAGAATTATTCTGCCCCAAGCGCCAAGATTGAGAAACTGGTCTAAACAAACGGTTGTTGAACACAAAGCAAGCCAGCCAGGCCTCTGTCCCTTCTTTTCCACCAGGGGGCGCCATCTCCCTGCACAAAGACCTCCCTTGAGAGGAACTGTTCACAATAATTCATGTCCAGAAGGCAATAGAATCCCGCCACAAAGACACACAGCCCAACCATTCACGAACAGAATTCATTACAATGGGTCCATAGCTCCATACTTCTTTCTTCTTAATTGACAGTTAACTTAATTTTCATCAACAAGCCCAAGTGCTACCGGGTCGCCACCTGACATCCCCCTGCCCTGCCCTCCACCCAGGTCTGCTGGTCCACCAGCCCGCAGCTCAGCCTTCTGGCCCCTTGCCCACCTTCCTTCCTCCCTCTCATGCAGCCACGCCCTAGAGCTGCTCCAATCCTCCTTCTCCCCCTGGGAGCACAGAGTCCTCCTGGCCCCTCCCACACGATCGGTCATTTCTTTCCTAAACATCCTGCGCTGGGCCTCCTTACTTCACATCCATTAGGCACACGCTGAAGCCCTCCTTCTTCAAACCCCGCTCTCATTTACGGCGCCCCAACTGAAGAATGACCCCAAGGCTCGCCTCCGTCCACTGGCTCAGGGTCAACAGCTTTAGTGAAGCCAGCCAAAGCCCTCCGGCCCTGGCCCCGGGCCTCACACACTCCCAACTGCCAAGCCAGCAGGTGGGTCCACGCTCTGTCCTGATGCTCAGACCCTGCCCTGGGATGCGCAGCCTGGCCCCCGGGGAGAACCAGCCTTTGGTCTACTAGTTCACATATCCTCGTCTTGTCTCCTTAGCTCCTCCCCAAGGGCAGGAAGGCTGTCTCATGTTTTCACCCACAGCTTCGGAGTATGTGACTCCTAGGACTTCGCCGCCCAAATGGTTCTCTGAAACATCTTTTCCAGCAGAGCCTCTTTTGGCAAGTAAAATGATCCATGAAAACCCAATGTGGGGGCTTCCCTGGTGGTCCAGTGGGTAAAGAGTCTGCCTTGCAGTGCAAGGGACACTGGTGTGACCCCTGGCCTGGGAAGATCCCACGTGCCGCGGAATGGCTGGGCCGGTGTGTCCAATTACAAGCCAGCGCTCTGGTGCGCGTGTGCCCAGAGCGGGTGCTCTGCAAGGGGAGAGGCCACAGCAATGGGAGGCCCACACAGGCCGAAGAATAAAGATAGATGAAAATTAAATAAATAAATAAACAAAAAACCAATGAAAGAGGCCACAATTTAAAAAAAAAAAAAAAAACAATGTGAAAAAAATCGACATTAAACAGGCAGACAGAGGGACTTCCCTGGTGGTCCAGGAGTAAAGAGTTCGCCTGCTGCCGTGGGGGGCGTGGGTTTGAGCCCTGGTCCAGGAGGAGCCCCCATGACGCGGGGCAGCTGAGCCTGTGTGCCACAGCTGCTGAGTCCGCCGGCCGCAACTGCTGAAGCCCGAGCTCCCTAGAGCCCCCGCCCTGCAACCAGAGGAGCCACCGCAAAGAGAAGCCTGCGCACCTCAACGGAGAGCAGCCCCTGTCGGTGGAGACTGGAGAAAGCCCACGTAAAGCTACAAAGGCCCAGCACACCCAAAGATAAAATAAATAAAAATTAAAAAAAAAAACAAAAAACAAAAACCAGGCAGAGTAGCCTGCTTAGGTTACTCTCGTTCACGCAGGGAAGGGATGTGGTCCTGACCTGCCCCCACCTCCCAGAGCACCGCTGCGGAACCTTAGGATCCTGGGAAACACGCCCTACTGCAAACTCTTTTTTTAAACTGAAGTTGTTCGATATTTCTCCCAGCTTTACTGAGATATAATTGACATATAACCTGCTGCAACTCTCTCTCTCTCTTTCTTTTTTTGGTTTAAACAACAGAAATTCTTTTCTCCCAATTCCAGAGGCCAGGAAATCTACACTCGAGGTGCCAGACCCGCCCATTTTGGGGGAGGGCTCTCGTCCTAGTTCGTGGCCTTCTTGCAGTGCCCTCACGACGCGCAGAGGGTGAGGGAGGGAGCTCCCCGGTGCCCCCTTCACAAGGACACGGCCTATCCTAGCAGGGCCCTGACCCGATGGCTTCATTTGACCTTAAATCCCTCCCAATAGGCCCTGCCCCCAAACACAGTCTTGAGAGTTCGGACTTTAACGTATGAATTTTGGGAGGACACGATTCAGGTTCAGTTCACAGCACAAGAGAAAAGGCAGACAATAGAGCAGAATTCTGGAGGAAACACCAAAACTGGATTGTGACTATTGGTCAGAGACAGTAGCATTTCTCTCTGCAGCAGAAGGGGACGAGCTGCAGTGAAAGAGTCGAGGCATTTTCAGACAGGACAGGCGTTCTGGGGGCTTGCATTCGATGACCTTGAACTTTGGAAGGCTGCACTCTTCCGCCGGAGTCTGCTGTTACGCTTCTTTCAGGGCTGTCTGATAGTTACTTTATACACTCGGTCCAGGATTTTTAGATGTAATCAGTATGAAAGATGGGTCAGAGTGTGATTTCTCTACCTTAACTGGAACCAGAGTCCCTCTATGTAATTTTTTTCTAGCTTTAAACACCTCTCTCTCTTTTTTTCAGCTGAGATCTAGTTGATATTCGATCCCTAGGTTGGGAAGATCCCCCGGAGGAGGGCATGGCCGCCCACTCCAAAATTCTTGCCTAGAGAATCCCAGGGACGAAGGGGAGCTGGACACGCTGCTGTCCGTGCAGTCACAGTCCTTGGGGTCGCAAAGCGTCAGACATGGTGACTGATTAAGCACAGCTCAGTGGATATTTAGTATTTAGCAAGTATTTAGATATTTAGTAAGTTTCAGGTGTATAGCATAGCGATTTATCATTGTTAAAGGTTATATTCCATGTATAGTTCTTATAATCTGCTTTAGCCTCTTGAGCATGGCTGTCAGATCCCTTCACAAGCTGGTCTTGTCTCCTTGGATCAGCCACCCACGAGGCCGGCCGCTCCAGCAAACACCACGCACTCCCCTTCTCCTAGTCAGGGGCCTGCAAACCACGGCCCCCAGGTCAAATCCAGCCTGTGACCTGGTTTGGCGTGGCCCTGGAACTAAGAATGGGGCATGCACGTTTAAAATGCTGTGAAGAGGGGCTTCCCTGGCGGCTCCGGGGCACGGAATCTGCCTGAACACAACGACTGAGCTTGTGTTCTAGAGTCTGTGAGCCCCAGCTCCTGAGCCCACCTGCTGAAACTCCTAGAGCCTGCAGGTCCTAGAGCCTGTGCTCCACAAGAAAGCAGCCCACACACCACAACTAGACAGGCGTCCCCAATCACTGCAACTAGAACAAGGAGCCCAGGCAGCAACGAAGACCCAGTACAGCCAGAAATGTGTAAATCAATAAACATACATTCTGTGAAGAAAAAGAAGGAAGAGAACAAGGAGGAAGAGAGTCTGCAGCAGGCCACACAGAGCCTGGAATACCTGCCACCAGGCCCTTTTCAGGGAAGGCATGGGGACCGCCAGCAAACCGCCAGGGCCCCGCCTTGCCTCTGTCTGCAGCGCCCTTTCCTGGCTCTCCCTGGCTTTTCATGAACACAAGTCACCTTCAAGGCCCCTATAACTGTCACCTGCCAGCCTCTGCCTCAGGGCTCCCAGGCCAGGACCGTATCCAGCTGTTAGGCTGCAGCTGGGAGGATGTGCATCCCCACGGCTGGCCTGCCAAGGCAGGTCCCATCTGGCCCATCTTGATGGCTTGGCCCCGTGCTGGGCACGTCACAGGGAACAATGAACACAATGGACACAATGGACACACTGGCCCCCCTTGCAGAGACCGACCCCCCGACACACTCACCTCATCCTGCAGGTTGATGTCCCCCGGGCCACGGTTGAGCTGCTCCTGCAGGCTGGACACCACTGCATTGTTCCCCGGGACGCGGTAAATGCCCGTGGACTCGAGCCCCCGCGCCTCCACAATTCGACAGCACGCGGCCACGATCAAGGGGACGCGCTGGAGGTACAGAGAGGGCAAACATGTTAGGGAGGTCAGGACCGCATTCTCTGGGAGAAGATACTTGCAAATGAGGGATTAATGGCCAACATACATAAACAACTCATACAATTCAACATCAAAAATACACACAAGGGCTTCCCTGGTGGTCCAGTGGGTGGACAGTCCACCTTGCAGTGCAGGGGGCACCGGTTTGATCCCTGGCCTGGGAAGATCCCACGTGCTGTGGAGCAACTGGACCAGTGTGCCCAGTTATGAGCCAGTGCTCTGGAGCACATGTGCCCAGAGCCGGTGCTCTACAGCAAGAGAGGCCACTGCGGTGGGAGGCCCACACAGGGTGAAAAACAAAGATGGATGAAAATAAATAAAAAATCAATAAAAGAGGCCAAAATTAAAAAAAAAAAAAGTACAAACAGCCTGAGAATTCCCTAGCAGGCCAGGGGTTAGGACTCCATGCTTCCACTGCTGGGGATCCAGGTTTGATCCGTGGTTGGGGAACTAAGATTCTGCAAGCCACAAGTCACGGCCAAAAAAAAAAAAAAAATACAAATGACCCGATTAAAAAATGGGCAAAAGAACTGAGCAGACATTTTTCTAAAGAGGAAATGCACATGAAACGATGCTCAGTTCTGCCAGTCATCAGGGACCTGCAAAGCGAAACCCCAGTGAGATGCCACCTCTCACCTGTCGAATGGCTGCCATCAAAAAGACTCCGAATAACAAATGGTGGTGAGGATGAGGAGAGAGGGAAACCCTTGTACACTCTTGGTGGGAGTGTAAATGGGTGCAGCCATTGTGGAAAACAGTATGGAGACCTCTCAAAAAACTAAAAATAGAGTTTTCATATGACCCAGCAATTCCACTCCAGGGTGTATATCTGAAAACACCAAAAACACTCATCTGAAAAGATACATGCATCCCAATGCTCATAGAAGCACTATTGAGAACTGCCAAGATAGCAAAGCAACCTAAATGTCCGTAAACGGATGAATGGATCAAGAAGATGCGGTGCATACATATAGTCGAATACTATGCAGTCGTTAAAAAGAATAAAATTTTGCCATTTGCGGCAACACAGATGGACTTGGAAAGCATTATGCTCTGTGCAATAAGTCAGGCAGAGAAAGGCAAATACTGTATATCGTTTATATGTAGTATCCAAAAAATAGTGCATATAATGAAAAAAAGGCAGACTCACAGATGCAGAGAACAAACTGGTGGTTTTCAGTAGGGAAACGGAAGTGGGAGGGGCAAGAGAGGGTATTGGACAAATTATTGGGTATAAAACAAGCTATAAGGATATGCTATACAACACAGGGAATATACTCCATATTTTATAATAACTATAAATGGAGTATAACCTTAAAAAATTGTGTATCACTACACTGTCCACCTATAACTCACATAATACTGTAACAACTATACGTCAACAGAATACAGCTTAAAGAAGAGTACTGGGGTGGGGAGGGGGAAAGGCCAAAATAAAGTACAAACAGCCTGAGAATTCCCTAGCAGGCCAGGGGTTAGGACTCCATGCTTCCACTGCTGGGGATCCAGGTTTGATCCGTGGTTGGGGAACTAAGATTCTGCAAGCCACAAGTCACGGCCAAAAAAAAAAAAAAAATACAAATGACCCGATTAAAAAATGGGCAAAAGAACTGAGCAGACATTTTTCTAAAGAGGAAATGCACATGAAACGATGCTCAGTTCTGCCAGTCATCAGGGACCTGCAAAGCGAAACCCCAGTGAGATGCCACCTCTCACCTGTCGAATGGCTGCCATCAAAAAGACTCCGAATAACAAATGGTGGTGAGGATGAGGAGAGAGGGAAACCCTTGTACACTCTTGGTGGGAGTGTAAATGGGTGCAGCCATTGTGGAAAACAGTATGGAGACCTCTCAAAAAACTAAAAATAGAGTTTTCATATGACCCAGCAATTCCACTCCAGGGTGTATATCTGAAAACACCAAAAACACTCATCTGAAAAGATACATGCATCCCAATGCTCATAGAAGCACTATTGAGAACTGCCAAGATAGCAAAGCAACCTAAATGTCCGTAAACGGATGAATGGATCAAGAAGATGCGGTGCATACATATAGTCGAATACTATGCAGTCGTTAAAAAGAATAAAATTTTGCCATTTGCAAGAACACAGATGGACTTGGAAAGCATTATGCTCTGTGCAATAAGTCAGGCAGAGAAAGGCAAATACTGTATATCGTTTATATGTAGTATCCAAAAAATAGTGCATATAATGAAAAAAAGGCAGACTCACAGATGCAGAGAACAAACTGGTGGTTTTCAGTAGGGAAACGGAAGTGGGAGGGGCAAGAGAGGGTATTGGACAAATTATTGGGTATAAAACAAGCTATAAGGATATGCTATACAACACAGGGAATATACTCCATATTTTATAATAACTATAAATGGAGTATAACCTTAAAAAATTGTGTATCACTACACTGTCCACCTATAACTCACATAATACTGTAACAACTATACGTCAACAGAATACAGCTTAAAGAAGAGTACTGGGGTGGGGAGGGGGGAAAAGGAAGGGAGGGGTCGGGGGAGGGGTCAGGGATATACCCATAACTGTTTGGGGATTATGTACACCTGTCAACAAGGGAACTGTAAAAACGTGTAACTAACTTAGCTGTACACCTGAAGCTAATGCAACATAGTAAAACAAACACACACCCCCATCCCCCAAAGAAGCAGCTCATTCTCCACCCGTGGGCCAGAGGGACGGAGGACAAGATGGCGCGGAGCAAGGCCTGATTCCCGTGAGGGTAGCTCCGAAAGGCTCTCCCTGCCTCCGGTCTGGGAGCCAGAAGTCACAGCAAAGCTTCGCCGTGGTCTGCGAAGGAGCAGCAAGCTGGGAATCAGGGATTACCAGCTGCGCTCTGCCCTGCCTTCCTGGGCGGCTTCCCCAGCTGGGGCCCTAAGACGAGGTGGAGCGCTGCTTCCAAACTCCCTGGCGGCTCTGACCCCCGGCCCCGGTCTCCCTGCCCGCGGCGGGCCCTAGAGGACGGCGGGAACCCACCTGGTTCTCCGTGGCCGGCTGGCACTCCTCCAGACGCACCCCGAAGGCCCTGGGGACTGCCTTCTTGTTCTTCTTGATGATGTGGATGCCCCAGGGGGTCTTGGGCGTGGAGACACTGTCGTCTGGGGTTGGAGGAGGCAGAGAGAGCCAGGGTGAGCTGGGGAGGGGCAGGGGCCACACTTGGTCACACTCATATACAACATTCACACACTGGACGAAGTGTACTCCTTCAGAGAGGCACCCAAAATGCTGAAAGAGCATTATGCTCTGTGCAATAAGTCAGGCAGAGAAAGGCAAATATTTTATATGTAGTATCCAAAAAATAGTGCATATAATGAAAAAAAGGCAGACTCACAGATGCAGAGAACAAACTGGTGGTTTTCAGTAGGGAAACGGAAGTGGGAGGGGCAAGAGAGGGTATTGGACAAATTATTGGGTATAAAACAAGCTATAAGGATATGCTATACAACACAGGGAATATACTCCATATTTTATAATAACTATAAATGGAGTATAACCTTAAAAAATTGTGTATCACTACACTGTCCACCTATAACTCACATAATACTGTAACAACTATACGTCAACAGAATACAGCTTAAAGAAGAGTACTGGGGTGGGAGGGGAAAGGGAGGAGGGGTCGGGGAGGGGTCAGGGATATACCCATAACTGTTTGGGGATTATGTACACCTGTCAACAAGGGAACTGTAAAAACGTGTAACTAACTTAGCTGTACACCTGAAGCTAATGCAACATAGTAAAACAAACACACACCCCCATCCCCCAAAGAAGCAGCTCATTCTCCACCCGTGGGCCAGAGGGACGGAGGACAAGATGGCGCGGAGCAAGGCCTGATTCCCGTGAGGGTAGCTCCGAAAGGCTCTCCCTGCCTCCGGTCTGGGAGCCAGAAGTCACAGCAAAGCTTCGCCGTGGTCTGCGAAGGAGCAGCAAGCTGGGAATCAGGGATTACCAGCTGCGCTCTGCCCTGCCTTCCTGGGCGGCTTCCCCAGCTGGGGCCCTAAGACGAGGTGGAGCGCTGCTTCCAAACTCCCTGGCGGCTCTGACCCCCGGCCCCGGTCTCCCTGCCCGCGGCGGGCCCTAGAGGACGGCGGGAACCCACCTGGTTCTCCGTGGCCGGCTGGCACTCCTCCAGACGCACCCCGAAGGCCCTGGGGACTGCCTTCTTGTTCTTCTTGATGATGTGGATGCCCCAGGGGGTCTTGGGCGTGGAGACACTGTCGTCTGGGGTTGGAGGAGGCAGAGAGAGCCAGGGTGAGCTGGGGAGGGGCAGGGGCCACACTTGGTCACACTCATATACAACATTCACACACTGGACGTAAGTGTACTCCTTCAGAGAGGCACCCAAAATGCTGAGGGCTGACGGGAAATGATTATATCCCAACAGAGAAGGTCAAAGAGATGAGGGTGTCCACCTGGAGACGAGCAAGATGAGGGTGTCCACCTGGAGAAGAGAGGCCTCGGAGTAACAGAAGGGGACTTGCGTACGGCCTCAGGAGCCGACAACAAGGTGGGCACCGCAGATGCTGGTGCGGCCAAAGGAAGAACTTGCTAATGGCCAAAGTGTGTCAAGATGGAAAAGGCCGCTGGCACAGAGGAGGAGCCGCCGGCTCCTGAAGGGGCACAGGCGTCAGGCAGGGAAATCAGGATCCAGGCCCTTCCAGCCCTGAGACCCTCAGGAGACCCTCAGGGCCCCCAGCGCCTCACAGACACACACCCACGGGCACACAGACAACATCACACACACACACACACACACACACACACACCCTTTGCTCCCACCTTTGGCACCCACAGCCTGACCCCCCACCACGCACGCGTGCACACCACGCCCCAGGAGCCACCTTCCCACCTTTGCTGCCTGTGGGCTGGTCCTGAGCCCTGAGGCCACGTGCCGCGCTCTGTTTGAGGAACTCAGCCTTGAGGCCCCCCAGGCCGCGAGAGCCTTTGGGGGAGGAATCAGCTTTGGGCCCAGAGCTATGGCTGTGTAGGAGGAAGGCAGAGAAGAGGTCTTCGTGGGGGTGCCCCGGCCTGCCACCTGCCCCGACCTCCCACCTCTCAGAACTCCTCCAGCCCCAAGGCCATCCCTCCACGCCTTCGGGACTGGCGGCCTCAATTTCCCTTGCGGGAGGAATCACGCCTGGAGCGCTGCTTCCAAACTCTGGCGGCTCTGACCCGGCCCCGTCTCCTGCGGCGGGCCCTAGAGGACGGCGGGAACCCACCTGGTTCTCCGTGGCCGGCTGGCACTCCTCCAGACGCACCCCGAAGGCCCTGGGGACTGCCTTCTTGTTCTTCTTGATGATGTGGATGCCCCAGGGGGTCTTGGGCGTGGAGACACTGTCGTCTGGGGTTGGAGGAGGCAGAGAGAGCCAGGGTGAGCTGGGGAGGGGCAGGGGCCACACTTGGTCACACTCATATACAACATTCACACACTGGACGTAAGTGTACTCCTTCAGAGAGGCACCCAAAATGCTGAGGGCTGACGGGAAATGATTATATCCCAACAGAGAAGGTCAAAGAGATGAGGGTGTCCACCTGGAGACGAGCAAGATGAGGGTGTCCACCTGGAGAAGAGAGGCCTCGGAGTAACAGAAGGGGACTTGCGTACGGCCTCAGGAGCCGACAACAAGGTGGGCACCGCAGATGCTGGTGCGGCCAAAGGAAGAACTTGCTAATGGCCAAAGTGTGTCAAGATGGAAAAGGCCGCTGGCACAGAGGAGGAGCCGCCGGCTCCTGAAGGGGCACAGGCGTCAGGCAGGGAAATCAGGATCCAGGCCCTTCCAGCCCTGAGACCCTCAGGAGACCCTCAGGGCCCCCAGCGCCTCACAGACACACACCCACGGGCACACAGACAACATCACACACACACACACACACACACACACACACCCTTTGCTCCCACCTTTGGCACCCACAGCCTGACCCCCCACCACGCACGCGTGCACACCACGCCCCAGGAGCCACCTTCCCACCTTTGCTGCCTGTGGGCTGGTCCTGAGCCCTGAGGCCACGTGCCGCGCTCTGTTTGAGGAACTCAGCCTTGAGGCCCCCCAGGCCGCGAGAGCCTTTGGGGGAGGAATCAGCTTTGGGCCCAGAGCTATGGCTGTGTAGGAGGAAGGCAGAGAAGAGGTCTTCGTGGGGGTGCCCCGGCCTGCCACCTGCCCCGACCTCCCACCTCTCCAGAACTCCCCTCCAGCCCCAAGGCCATCCCTCCACGCCCTTCGGGGGACTGGCGGCCTCAATGCCCCTGCTGCCTGCCCTGCCCCGAGAAGAGGGCAACTTGGGGGCGGCCCGCAGGTCTGGAGATGGGCCAGAGGGATGACCTCTGCCCAGGGTGTTCCCCCATCCCATGGCCAAAACTGCTCCATGAGGGCTGAGCCTCACCTCACTTTGCGATAATCATTAAGCTTCTTGCTGATCAGAGCTTGGTTGGCACAGCCGGGGTCCTGGAGGCGCGGGAAGAGAAAGCAGACCCCATCAGTGCCATGGCAACCCCCCCAGGGCTTCTCCCTGGCCCCCTATCTCGGCTTCGCCTCCCCTCCATCTGCCAGCTAGAGGGTCAAGGCCCTGGAGCGAGAAAGAGCAGCGCCGGGCTCCCGAGCACCCCCTCACCAGCTGTGTGACCTTGGGTAATCCATTTAACCTCTCTGAGCCTCAGTCTCCTCAGCTGTAACTTGGAGAAATAACAGGACAGCCTCAGGGTTGGGTGTGGAATTTTGCACCTGGTACTCATCACAGTTCCAGCAAGGCACAGCCCGGGCACCCCAGGAGGGGCAGCAATTGCAATGATGAAGGTGGCTTAGGACCCTCAGGGGACAGCCCAGTCAATCCCTGCAGAACGAGAGTCTCTCAGTTACGTCCGACTCTGCGACCCCATGTGCTGTAGCCCGCCAGGCTCCTCTGTCCATGGAATTCTCCAGGCAAGAATACCAGAGTGGGTTGCCATTTCCTTCTCCAGAGTCCCTCCAGAGAAGGGCCTCAAATTTCAGGTACTTTCCTTCCTGCAGTGAGGACAGATACTGTGCTGGGGAGGCAGAGCCTGGGCGAGCGGGATCGTGCGTCCTCAGCGGGCCCTAGGGTCCCTCTCCCCGTGGCCAGAGCAGGTGCACGTCTGGGGACCCCCCGGGCCCCCAAGGACACCTCGGTGGCCAGGGTGAGCGGAGGCATATATTCCAGCCGGGCCCCAGAGCTATGGCTGTGTAGGAGGAAGGCAGAGAAGAGGTCTTCGTGGGGGTGCCCCGGCCTGCCACCTGCCCCGACCTCCCACCTCTCCAGAACTCCCCTCCAGCCCCAAGGCCATCCCTCCACGCCCTTCGGGGGACTGGCGGCCTCAATGCCCCTGCTGCCTGCCCTGCCCCGAGAAGAGGGCAACTTGGGGGCGGCCCGCAGGTCTGGAGATGGGCCAGAGGGATGACCTCTGCCCAGGGTGTTCCCCCATCCCATGGCCAAAACTGCTCCATGAGGGCTGAGCCTCACCTCACTTTGCGATAATCATTAAGCTTCTTGCTGATCAGAGCTTGGTTGGCACAGCCGGGGTCCTGGAGGCGCGGGAAGAGAAAGCAGACCCCATCAGTGCCATGGCAACCCCCCCAGGGCTTCTCCCTGGCCCCCTATCTCGGCTTCGCCTCCCCTCCATCTGCCAGCTAGAGGGTCAAGGCCCTGGAGCGAGAAAGAGCAGCGCCGGGCTCCCGAGCACCCCCTCACCAGCTGTGTGACCTTGGGTAATCCATTTAACCTCTCTGAGCCTCAGTCTCCTCAGCTGTAACTTGGAGAAATAACAGGACAGCCTCAGGGTTGGGTGTGGAATTTTGCACCTGGTACTCATCACAGTTCCAGCAAGGCACAGCCCGGGCACCCCAGGAGGGGCAGCAATTGCAATGATGAAGGTGGCTTAGGACCCTCAGGGGACAGCCCAGTCAATCCCTGCAGAACGAGAGTCTCTCAGTTACGTCCGACTCTGCGACCCCATGTGCTGTAGCCCGCCAGGCTCCTCTGTCCATGGAATTCTCCAGGCAAGAATACCAGAGTGGGTTGCCATTTCCTTCTCCAGAGTCCCTCCAGAGAAGGGCCTCAAATTTCAGGTACTTTCCTTCCTGCAGTGAGGACAGATACTGTGCTGGGGAGGCAGAGCCTGGGCGAGCGGGATCGTGCGTCCTCAGCGGGCCCTAGGGTCCCTCTCCCCGTGGCCAGAGCAGGTGCACGTCTGGACCAGGGCCCAAGCTCCCATCCTCCTGGCAGGACCCCACATACTGCAGGTGTGCAGGGACACCTCGGTGGCCAGGGTGAGCGGAGGCATATATTCCAGCCGGGGCCCCTTGTGTGCGGCTGCAGACGCCCGGGAGGGGGCGCTATTTAAGACGTCCGGATTCCCGGCCAAAGCCCTTGGCTCAGCCCCTGCAGCCCACGGCCAAAGGCCAATCCTCTTGGCCTCCTCCCAAGGTCAATGTGTTTGTGCCCCTGCAGAAAGGCCAGGCCTGGAAGTGGGGGTCACGCACAGTTCTGGCCTTCGGGGACCTCGTCCTATAATACATTCCATAGGAGACCCCTGCCTCCCCAACCTCCACCAAGAGGCTGAGGTTTGGCCGGGACCTGACCTTTGTGCCAGAGCCTGCCCGAGGCAGTCATAACAACGATGATAATAATAATAATTACGGTCATTCCCACAGCGATGATTGCTCCTGGCAGTCGTGGAACACTAAGGACGCCAGGCCCTCTGTGAGCCACTGTCCCGTGCATCTATCTCTTCACACCCAACCCTTGGTGGGCACCGCGCCAGGTGCACTCCTGTGGGCCCATTTTATGCAAGAGGGGGCTGAGGCTCTGAGCGGCAAAGGATGGAGCCCGGCTGGGGAGCGGCGCCCGGGGCCTGCCCTGCCCTCCCTGGCCCGCCTGGGGCCGGGCCGGGCCCTCACCTCGCCCTCGGCCCTGCTGTTCTCTCGGATTGCTCTGATCCAGCCCAGCATGTCATCCCGGTCCTCAGCCTGAAAGAGATATTCACAGAAGTCAGCGGTGGTCAGCCGGAACACGTGCCTCCTCTTGGTCTCGCTGTAGGAGATGTCCACCAGGCAGGAGCCGATGCAGACGGGCGCCGCCTCGTCCTCACCTGCGACGGCCGCCGCCGCCCCCGCCGCCGCCGGCCCGGGCTCCCGCCGCTCCTTGCTCAGCGAGAGCGAGCGCGCCCGCAGCGCGGCGTACACCCGCTTCCACTGGCGCAGGCCGCCGCCCGCTTTCTGCAGGGAGACACGGGGAGGGGAGAGAAGGGAGGGGGCCGGGGTGAGAGGCAGGGCCTGCCCTCCGCGCCCCCAGGGCCCGAGGGCGCCCTAGAAGCTGCAGACAGTGGACGGCGGCGGGACCCCACCCCACTGCCCGCCGGCACCTGGGGCAGCCTCCTGCCCGCAATCCCCCAACTCGCTCGGCCCCTCAGTGGCCTGGACACCCCTACCCCTCGTTCTCAGTCCCCCCAGAGGGTCTCCAACCTACTCTTAAGCGCCAGCAGCCACACGCCTCGCGCGTCAGCAATGCCCCCACAGAACCGGCAGGGGGCTCCAGAGGGCAATCAGACCCTGCCACCAAGCAGGACCCACCTTCCAAACAATCCTCCTAAGTCATTCCCATTCTGCTCCCCCTTCGCCGGCAAAACTAGTCAAAAGCTGTCAACCCCACTTGCTCTCCCAGCTTCTTTGCCTGTCACTCAGGACTCCACTCAGGGGCTTCCCTGGTGGTCCAGTGAGTAAAGAGTCCGCCTTGCAGTGCCAGGGGCACTGGTTCGATCCCTGTCCCGGGAAGATCCCATGTGCCGCGGAGCGACTAGACCGGTGTGTCCAATTAAGAGCCAGCGCTCTGGAGCTACGTGCGCCCAGAGCCGGTGCTCTGCAAGGAGGGAGGCCACAGTGATGGGAGGCCCACACAGGCCAAAGAATAAAGATGGATGAAAAATAAACGATGACTTAAGAGGCAAAAATATATATGTATTAAAAAAAAAAAAAAAAGACTCCACTCCGTCTCCCCTTCCTGGGAGGCTGCTCACCAGGTTACTGGGTCCCCATGTTGCCAAAGCTAGTGGCAGCTTCTGGGTCCTTCTCAGCCCATTGCTTAGCCTGTTGGTGGTGCCCTCTCCAAACTCTCAGCATCCAGGACCCTATGGTTCCTGGTGTTCCTCCTGATTTCAATGGCTCCTTCTCTACTCCCTCCACCCGCCAGCAGCCAGCACCCTCTGCACCAGCAGTTCTCCACCAGGAGACCTGTGTCTGGAGACACTTCAGCTGCCACGCCTGGGAAAGTGCCATGGCACCCAGGGGGTCGAGGCCCAGGGTGCTGCTCAGCTCGCTGATGCCGGGCAGCCCCACCGCAGAGCCATCTGGCTCAGAATGCCCACAGTGCTGAGGCTGAGCCCCTGCCCCGAAGCAGGCAGTGCTCCAGAACTTTGTCCTGGGCCCCTGCACACCTCCCCTGTGAGGCCGTCCACGCCGCAGCTGTAACCCCAGTCTGTCTGAGGACGCTGACACCCCGGCCCAGCCCCTCTGGAAGCCGTGCTCCGGTGCCTCCCACTGTCTAACGTCACCTCAAGCCCCACAAGCCCTGCGGGTGTTGCTTGCTCACAACGGGGCACCTGATTTTCACCATCCCCCCTTCCTGAATGTTGCCCTTGATTCCTCCTCGTTCCCCACCCTTGACATCCAACCCAGCAGGAAATCGCAACGGTTCTGCTTCCAGAATATCACCCGTCTCCATCTTTTCCGCCTCCACCATCAACACCCTTGCCTGGACCGCTTGCATGACCCTTGCCAGGCCCCACTCTTGCTCCCGCGACCCCCTCTGCACGCAGCAGCCGCAGCGACCGTCGGAAAATGTCAGCGAGGTCCTGGCTCCCTCCTGCCTGGTGCCCTCTCATGACCTCCCACCACCGGTGGAATCAAATCCAAGGTCTTTTGTGATCGGGTCTCTGCTTCTCCTAACCCATCCCTCTTTCTTTCTCATGATGCCGAGCCACAGGGGCCTTTTCCAGGGAACAAGCCAAGCCTCTTCGTCCCAGGCCTTCACACGGGCTCTTCCTTCTTTTGCTTCTTCGTGTGGCTGCCTCCTTCTCCCCCTTAAGGTCAAGTGTCACCCCTGTCTCCTCCTCAGCGAAGCCACCTCTAAGCATGTCTCCTCTAGTGGCAGCTCCCGCTTCCTCCCAACTTAAAAGGCAGTCACATGGCCCTGTTCATCTTCCCTGAGGGCCCGCCGCCCCCTCGCCTCCACACTGCAGAGCCTGGAGCCACGCGGGCACAGGCTAAGGGCTCGTTGAGATTTATTGAGTAAATGAACTAGTTGTCCTCAGCACACCCCGCGGTCAGGGGCACGGCCTCCCCCATCAGCCTGAGGGCACCTTTCCTCTGGCTGCTGATCCACCTGCAACTTGGCACCCAGCATGAGGCTCTGTGCTCAGAACAAACCAGATGGGGAAACTTCATGGCTGGCTGGTGAACACAGCCATGGCTGGCCACGAGCCCTGCCCGTCGTCACATCCTGCTGGACCCAGGCAAGGCCCTCCAGAGCAGGAGACGGCAGGGCCCCTCTAGGAGAAGCTCAGTGTCAGAGTGAGTGAGGTGGTGACAAGCAGGCCCCTTGGGGACTGAACCAGCTAAGTGACCTTGGATGAGTCAGACCCCTTCCCTAGCGTCAGCCTGCCTGATTGGTAGAACGAGAGGTGACCCAGCTGGTCTCCAAGGTCACGTCCAAACTCAGATGCTGGGTCTGTAGTTGCACGGATGTGTGGCATCTTCCCATCCTGTCCTCTGACTGACAGTCGCCTCTGAAAGGGCAGCAAAAGCTGGACATGGCTGAAGCAGACAACACCTGGCTGGTGGCCAGGATCCTGGACAGAGCCTGAAGCCGATGGAAGGTCCCTCTCCCAACTCCCTGGCTGTGGCACCAAGGGACCAGGGTGGGAGTGGAAGGCCCACTCCTCTGCAACTGGCCACTGAGCAGGGAGGGCCAGGTCCTTTCCTTGCCCAGGAGATCCCGGGAGGACCTGCCAGAGGCCTCCCAGAGCTGAGGGCAGGCAGGAGTCACCAGGCCCTCCACGGGGCTCAAGCCTTGCATGGAAGGTTTGTCCACTTCTGCCCAAGGCCTAGCCGCCTCTTACTTCCTCGCTCCGTGTCCCTGTGCCTGCGGCTGCAGACGCTCATGTCCTCTCTGATGGACGGTCTCCATTAGAGTGGCCCTCCTTCCCGAGGCCACACCCTTGGAACCTCTGTCGCCAGGACCCCTGGCCCGGGGTATGCCCTAGGGCCCTTGGATGCCATAGGCCCCCAGAGAATCTCTTGGCTTTCTCTTCTCAAACCTGCCCCTCCAGCTGGAGGAAGCGTCCCGCCATTCACGGACCCTACAGCCCGAGCTGAGAGCCCAGAAAGCACCGCTGCCTCCTCCACCCGCCCGCAGCCCGCCCAGCAGCTTTCCTCTCCGCCCACATCTCTCTAAAGGGCCCCCTCCCCTCGACCTCGCCACCCTCGCTCACCTGGACAACAGCACTGGCCTTGTCTCCTCCGGCCAGAGACGTGACACTGGCCTCCTAGGCTCACACCTCCACCCCCACCCAGCACACCTGCGAAGGCTTACCCGGCGCGATGGGCCCACATGCAGCCAACTCCACATCTGGCTTCCATCTCTTGCCCTGGTTCCCAGCCACCCAGCACCTGCCTGCTCCCTTTCCCCTAGTGCCCAGGAGGGCGTCTCCCCTGCCAGACCACACCCCTCGCTTCCTGCTTCATGGATTCCCAGACACCCTTCCCAGCTTTCCAGACACCCCCCCCCCCGGCTAAGGTCAGGGTCCTCGGCGACCATGTGCCCCTCCCCCAAGCTCACCCTCACCGCAGTCAAGCACTGCGCTTTCTCTACCCAGCATGGACCCCCAACAGGGCCGGACTGGCCTGGCTCCCTCTGCTGAGAAACGGAGCCGGGCAGTCTGTCCATCACCATCCACGGGCTGGATGAGAGCGCAGAGGGGTCCTGGCCCTGCTGGGAACACGCTCTCACGTCACACGGCCCTTGGAGTAGAGGAACACTGTCTCCATCTTACAGATTAGAAAAGTGAGGTAGTGCCGGGGGCTGCCTGAAGCCTGAGGCCTGATAAGTGGCTGGGCGGGAATCCCAAGTGTGTTTGACTTCAAAGCTTAAGTTCTTGCCAGGTGCGAGACCTCTCGAAGGCAGGATGGAAAGTTCAAACAACAGCACTTAAGCAGAAGAGCAGCTCCCCAGGGCCCGCGCCAGCGAAGCTCTCGCCTAGATCATCTCATTTCATCCTCAGCTAAAACGGACGTGCTGGGGATTAGCATTTGCACCACTTACCCCTGAGGAAACTGGGTCACAGGCGGGTGAGCCGCCCGAGCTCCCCCAGCAACTCCGGGCGCAGTCGAGAGCCAAGCCCAGGCTCCCGCTCACCGCTCTGCTCAGCTCTGCCTGGGAGGCACAGCCCTGGAGCGGCTCCTCCCGCTTCTGGGGCCCGTGGAGCTGCCCGGAGCCGGGGCTCATACTCTGTGGATCCAGGGGCCCCGCCTTCTCTCCTTGGGACCCTGCTTCTCCCTGTGCCTGGGCCCAAGGCCCCCTCACTCCATCTCTCATCCAGATCTCCACCCAAGTCCTTACCTGGCCTTCTTGCCTCCCTTGGACTCTAATTCACGCTCCAGGACCCTGGGGGAAGAGGCCCCAGGTCTTCTAGTTGCCTTTAGGATAAAGACTAGAACCTTTGCTGGCCTTGAAAAGGCTGATCTCTGTTTTCTTTGGGTGTTTCAACTCCCCTAAAAGAATCACCCTGGCCTTGCTCTCTCATTTTCCATGAGCCCCCGTGGCCATTTGAGGGGTGACCTGTCAACCAAGGACCAACCCTGAGATGGTCTTGTCAGATTTCCAAGCACAATTTGATCCGATGCACCCACAGCAGAGACCGTCTCTCTGGTGAACTCTTGCTCATGAGTTCTTCAGGACCCCTGGGAGGCTCTCCCTGGCAGCTAACCTCTGCCCCTCAGGCTGCAGCCCCAGGCGGTTCTCCTTAGCTCTGGAGCCAGTGGGGTGGGCGCAGGAAAAACCGGAGCATCGCGCTGGAGCCAGCTTCCATCCACCTCTAACTCGTTCCTCCAGCCATCTTACCTTCCCTTTCTTGGTGAGGACCTGCTTATAATACAACCAGCCTTCTCTCCTGATGTCGCTGAAGGTCGCATCCGAGAGGTCAGAGGTTGAGTGCCGCTTGGAAGGAGCCTCAGCGTCTTCGGAAGTGCCCCAGCTATCCAAGGACTGCAGAGAGACACCGAGGGCCACGTAGGGTGGCTGCCACAGGGCCAGCGTCTCGGAAGCCCCGCGGTTGGCTCACAGCCCCATGAGCCGGGTGGGGGCTACGCTCCTCTCTGTGCTGTGCGGCCTCAGAGGCCGTGCTGGCTCTCGCTGAGCCACCTGGGTCGATGTCATGAGACGGACGTGATGGGGAAGCCAGAAAGGAGGCAAGGCTGGCAGACCCGCCGGCCACAAGCCTCACCGCGCTTAACTTTATAGACTTAAAGGAATCCAGGAAACAGGGGAAGTGATTATGTCCGCATGGAGTTACATAAACAGGGGAAGTGGGAACATCAACAAAGACTGCGTGAGTGGAGCGGGCGGCCGTGTCCACCAAGAGTTAACAGAGGCGGCGGCCGCGGCAGCGGACTCCAGCAGGAGCAGGACAGGTCAAGGGAGGGTTAAGCAAGCAGCCGAAGTGATAAGGGGACCGTATCGTCCAAGTGTTGATGAAATCAAGACACTGGGAATTCCCTGGTGGTGCCACGATCATCAGGACTCCTCGCTTTCCCATCTGAGGGTGCAGGTTCAATCCCTGATCGGGGAACTAAGATTCCACCAGCCACAGGGCACAGCCAAGGGGAAGAAAACGTCAAGATGTCTTTTCCAGTCCATCTATAACCGAAAGAGATTGAAGGCTGGACTTCCCTGGTGGTCCAGTGGTTAAGAATCTGCCTGTCCTTCGAGTCCCTTCACTGTTCACCTGAAACTATCACAAGCCTGCTAATTGGCTATACCCCAATAAAACAAAAAATTGGTGTAAAAATAAAGAGTGAAAAAAAGAGACTCTGCCCATCCTGTGCAACACGGGAGCCCAGACTGGCTCTCTGGGGTGACCGAGAGGGCAGGACGGAGCGCGGTGGGCCGGTGGTTCAAGGCGTGTGTGTGGTGTGAGCGTGTGCTAAGTCACGTCAGTCGTGCCCGCCTCTAGGACCTGCTTATCATACAACCAGCCTTCTCTCCTGATGTCGCTGAAGGTCGCATCCGAGAGGTCAGAGGTTGAGTGCCGCTTGGAAGGAGCCTCAGCGTCTTCGGAAGTGCCCCAGCTATCCAAGGACTGCAGAGAGACACCGAGGGCCACGTAGGGTGGCTGCCACAGGGCCAGCGTCTCGGAAGCCCCGCGGTTGGCTCACAGCCCCATGAGCCGGGTGGGGGCTACGCTCCTCTCTGTGCTGTGCGGCCTCAGAGGCCGTGCTGGCTCTCGCTGAGCCACCTGGGTCGATGTCATGAGACGGACGTGATGGGGAAGCCAGAAAGGAGGCAAGGCTGGCAGACCCGCCGGCCACAAGCCTCACCGCGCTTAACTTTATAGACTTAAAGGAATCCAGGAAACAGGGGAAGTGATTATGTCCGCATGGAGTTACATAAACAGGGGAAGTGGGAACATCAACAAAGACTGCGTGAGTGGAGCGGGCGGCCGTGTCCACCAAGAGTTAACAGAGGCGGCGGCCGCGGCAGCGGACTCCAGCAGGAGCAGGACAGGTCAAGGGAGGGTTAAGCAAGCAGCCGAAGTGATAAGGGGACCGTATCGTCCAAGTGTTGATGAAATCAAGACACTGGGAATTCCCTGGTGGTGCCACGATCATCAGGACTCCTCGCTTTCCCATCTGAGGGTGCAGGTTCAATCCCTGATCGGGGAACTAAGATTCCACCAGCCACAGGGCACAGCCAAGGGGAAGAAAACGTCAAGATGTCTTTTCCAGTCCATCTATAACCGAAAGAGATTGAAGGCTGGACTTCCCTGGTGGTCCAGTGGTTAAGAATCTGCCTGTCCTTCGAGTCCCTTCACTGTTCACCTGAAACTATCACAAGCCTGCTAATTGGCTATACCCCAATAAAACAAAAAATTGGTGTAAAAATAAAGAGTGAAAAAAAGAGAGAGACTCTGCCCATCCTGTGCAACACGGGGAGCCCAGACTGGCTCTCTGGGGTGACCGAGAGGGGCAGGACGGAGCGGCGGGTGGGCCGGTGGTTCAAGAGGGAGGCGTGTGTGTGTGGTGTGAGCGTGTGCTAAGTCACGTCAGTCGTGCCCGCCTCTGCCGCCCTACAGACGGCAGCCCGTCAGGCGCCCCTCTCCACAGCATTCTTCAGGCAAGAACGCCAGAATGGACTGCCATGCCCTCCCGCCCCTGGGGGTCTTCCCGTCCCAGGGATCGAAACGGCATTTCTTGCTATGTCTCCCACATTGGCAGGCAGGTTCTTTACCACTAGCCTCACCTGGGAAGCCCCTGAGAGGGAAGGGGCTATGCATGTATTTAGTTATGACTGATTCATGTAGTTGTACAGCAGAAACCAAGACGACATTGTAAAGCAATTATCCTCTAATTAAAAAAAATTAAAGTTTAAAGAAGAATCTGCCTGCCAGTGCAGAGGACACAGGTTCGATCCCTGGTCTGGGAAGGTTCCACATGCCGAGGGGCAACTAAGCCCATGCGCCACACCTCCCGAAGCCTGCGAGCCCTAGAGCCCAGGTGCCACAGAGAAGCTGCTGCAGGGAGCACCTGCACACCAAGGAGGAGTCCCCTACCTGCCACGGGCAGAGAAAGCCCCACACAGCCACAGCAACCCAGCACAGCCAAAAACACATAAAAAATAAATTAATTAAAAAAATCTTTTTTAGGGCTCCCCTGGTGGTCCAGTGGGTAAGGACACCGCCTTGCAGTGCAAGGGGCGCCGGTTCGATCCCTGGCCTGGGAAGATCCCACGTGCCGCGGAGCAGCTGGACCCATGTGTCCAATCACCGAGCCGGAGCTCTGGAGCGCATGCGCCTAGAGCCGGCGCTCTGCAGTGAGAGAGGCCGCACAGGCCAAAGAACAAAGATGGATGAAAACAAATAAATGAAAGACCAATAGATGGGGCAAAAAAAAATATCTTTTTTAAGACATAAGGCCATTTCAGAACTGATCATGTGCCTCCCCAGGTTCTCAGGCTGGAAACTCCGGCCTCTCCATCACCCTCAGCCCCGTGTCCCTTGGCGGGGTGTCCCTTTCTTTACAGGTGTCCCCTGTTCCCTGAAGATACCACACAGATACTGACTCAGCCCCTCCCAGGGCAGGCACCGCGTCAAATACCCAGAGCCGTCAACAGTGAATAAGACACAGGAAGGCAAGGATTTTTCAACATCCGCAAATCAATCAACATGATGCACCATATCAACACACTGAAGAATAAAAACCATATGATCATCTTGATAGATGCAGAAAAGGCTTCTGAAAAAATTCGGCACCTGTTTATGATAAAAACTCTCCAGAAAGTGGGCACAGAGGTACATACCTCAACATAAGAAAGGCCATTTATGGACTCCTCCATTTAGAGGTCGCGTCGTACTCGGTGGCAAAAAGCAGAAAGCGTTCCCTCTAACATCACAAACGAGACAAGAATGTCCACGCTCACCACTTTTAGTCAACATAGTTTTGGAAGTCCTAGCTATAGCAATCAGACAAGCAAAAGAAGTAACGGGAATCCAAATTGAAAAAGAAGAAGTTAAACTATCACTGTTTGCAGATGGCGTGATACTATACATAGAAGATCCTAAAGATGTTACCAGAAAACTATTAGAACCCATCAATGAATCCGGTAAAGTTGCAGGTTACAAAATTATTACACAGAAGTCTGTTGTATTTCTACACGCTAACAATGAAAGATCAGATAGAGAAATTCAAGAAGCAATTCCATTGCATCATAAAAAAAAAAAATAAAAAAAATTTCAAAATTTATATGGAGACACTAAAGACACCAACGAGCCAAAGCAATACTGAAAAAGAAAAATGGAGCTGGAGGAATCAGGCTCCCTGACTTTAGACTATACTACAAAGCTACAATCATCAAAACAGTATAGTACTGGCACAAAAATAGAAATACATATCAATGGAACAGAACAGAAAACTTAGAAATAAGTCCATGCACCTATAGTCAACTAATCTATGACAAAGGAGGCAATACGACACAATGCTGGAAAGACAGTCTCTTCAACAAATGGTGCTGTGAAAACTGGACAGTCACATGTAAAAAGAATGAAATTAAACCATTCATTAACTCCATACACAAAAATAAGCTCAAAGTGGATTAAAGACCTAAATATTAGATCAGACACTATAAAACTTTAGAGGAAAACATAGGCAGAGCATTCTCTGACAGAAGTCACAGCAAAATCTTTTTTAATCCATCGCCCTACAGGTGTCCCTGTTCCTGAGATACCACACAGATACTGACTCAGCCCCTCCCAGGGCAGGCACCGCGTCAAATACCCAGAGCCGAACAGTGAATAAGACACAGGAAGGCAAGGATTTTTCAACATCCGCAAATCAATCAACATGATGCACCATATCAACACACTGAAGAATAAAAACCATATGATCATCTTGATAGATGCAGAAAAGGCTTCTGAAAAAATTCGGCACCTGTTTATGATAAAAACTCTCCAGAAAGTGGGCACAGAGGTACATACCTCAACATAAGAAAGGCCATTTATGGACTCCTCCATTTAGAGGTCGCGTCGTACTCGGTGGCAAAAAGCAGAAAGCGTTCCCTCTAACATCACAAACGAGACAAGAATGTCCACGCTCACCACTTTTAGTCAACATAGTTTTGGAAGTCCTAGCTATAGCAATCAGACAAGCAAAAGAAGTAACGGGAATCCAAATTGAAAAAGAAGAAGTTAAACTATCACTGTTTGCAGATGGCGTGATACTATACATAGAAGATCCTAAAGATGTTACCAGAAAACTATTAGAACCCATCAATGAATCCGGTAAAGTTGCAGGTTACAAAATTATTACACAGAAGTCTGTTGTATTTCTACACGCTAACAATGAAAGATCAGATAGAGAAATTCAAGAAGCAATTCCATTGCATCATAAAAAATAAATAAAAAATTTCAAAATTTATATGGAGACACTAAAGACACCAACGAGCCAAAGCAATACTGAAAAAGAAAAATGGAGCTGGAGGAATCAGGCTCCCTGACTTTAGACTATACTACAAAGCTACAATCATCAAAACAGTATAGTACTGGCACAAAAATAGAAATACATATCAATGGAACAGAACAGAAAACTTAGAAATAAGTCCATGCACCTATAGTCAACTAATCTATGACAAAGGAGGCAATACGACACAATGCTGGAAAGACAGTCTCTTCAACAAATGGTGCTGTGAAAACTGGACAGTCACATGTAAAAAGAATGAAATTAAACCATTCATTAACTCCATACACAAAAATAAGCTCAAAGTGGATTAAAGACCTAAATATTAGATCAGACACTATAAAACTTTAGAGGAAAACATAGGCAGAGCATTCTCTGACAGAAGTCACAGCAAAATCTTTTTTAATCCATCGCCCAGATAATGGAAATAAAAACAAAAATACACAAATGGGACCTATTTAAACTCAAAAGCTTTTGCACAACAAATGAAACAATAAATGACAACAACAAAAAAACCCAGACTGGGAAAAAATATTTGCAAATGATGTGACTGATAAGGGATTAGTCTCCAAAATTTACAAACAGCTTATGACACTTAATAGCATCAAAACAAACAACCCCCTCAAAAAGTGGGCAGATGGAGAAGGAAATAGCAACCCACTCCAGTATTCTTGCCTGGAAAATCCCACGGACAGCCCGTGGGGTCACAAAAGAGTTGGATATGACTTAGCATCCAAAGAGAAATAAAAAAAATTTAAAAAGTGGGCAGAAGACCTGAACAGACATTTCTCCAAAGAGGTCAGGCAGATGGCCAACAGGTACATGAAACGATGTTCAAACTTGCTGGTCATTAGAGAAATGCAAATCAAAACTACAATGAGATATCACCCCACACTGGTCAGAATGGCTCTCATCAAAAAAATCTACAGGGAATTCCCTGGTGGTCCAGTGGCTAAGACTCTGTGCTCCCAACGCAGGGAGCCCAGGTTCAATCCCTGGTCAGGGAACTAGAGCCCACATGCTACAACTGAGACCCAAAGCAGCCAAATAAATATAAATAAAAGATTAAAAAAAAGAAAAAAATCTACAAACAAAAAATGCTGGCGAGGGTATGGAGAGAAAGGAACCCTCCTGTACTGTTGGTGGGAATGTAGATCAGAACAGGCACTGTGGAGAACTGGGTGGTGGATCTTTAAAAAACTAAACACAGAGCCACCATACGACCCTGAAATCCCACTCCTGGGCATTTACCCAGAGGAACACATAGCCCCAAACGATACGTGCATCCCAATGTTCACCGCAGCACTGTTTCCAATGGCCAAGACATGGGAAAGACTAACTGTTCATCAACAGAGAAATGGATAAAGAAATGTGGTATACACACACACACACACACACATATATTTATGTATTTATATATACACTGGAACATTACTCAGTCATTAAAAAGAATTAAATAAAGCCATTTGCGGCAACATGGATGGACTTTGAGACTGTCACACTGAGTGAAGTAAGTCAGACAGAGAAGGATAAATATCATATGATATCCCTTATATGTGGAATCTAAAAAGAGATGAACTCACTTACAAAACAGAAGGAGACTTGCAGAAGTAGGAAACAAACTCATGGTTCCTGGGAGGAAGGGATAGTTAAGGACTTTGGGAAGGTCACGTACACACTGCTCTATTTAAAATGGATAACCAACAAAAGTCTATTGCAGAGCATGTGGAACTCTGCTCAGTGCTCTGTGCCAACCTGGAATGGGTATGTGTATATGTAGGCTGAGTCCCTTCACCTTTCACCTGAAACTATCACATCATTGTTAATTGGCTGTACCCCAGTACAAAGTGTTTTAGGTGTTAAAAGAAATAAAATAAAACTGTTAATAAGACAAATGAAATCCTTGTCCTCGTGGAGCTTACATTCTAGCTGGGGAGGCAGACAAGAAAGGAGAAGGCTGGGCTCCCCCCGGTGGTCCAGTGGGTAAAGAGTCCGCCTTCCAGTGCAAGGGGCTCCGGTTCGAGCCCTGGCCTGGGAAGATCCCACGTGCCGCGGAGCGGCTGGGCTGGCGTGTCAGACTAACAGCCAGTGCTCTGGAGCGCATGTGCCTAGAGCCAGTGCTCTGCAGCGAGAGAGGCCACTGCAATGGGAGGCCCACACAGGCCGAAGAATAAAGATGGATGAAGACAAATGATGACTTCGAGGCAAAAAAGAAAAAAACTCTAAAAACAAAAAATCATTCTAGAGAAAGTGAAGAAGTGAGTCTTGCGGCTATGGAGGTGAGGCATGGAAAGGCCCTTCTAGACAAGAGGTAGGGGGGTTGGCAGGACAGTGGGAAGAACTCACGATGTACTGAGGTGAAGACCAAGCCCTCAGACAGGGTGGGTCTCGTGGGGCACAAGGTGCATGTGGGGAGAGCCAAGGCAGGAAGGAGACGGGGCCGGGTGGCCCATCTGGGGTCACTGGGAGCCCCAGGCCGGGCCCCTCTGCCAAGGCTGGGCTCCAGAACTCCCTCCCACACCCCCTCCCGCCCACACACACCGCTCACCCCGTCAGTGAAGAAGCTCCGCAGCATCCGCAGGCTGGGCACTCGGTTTGGCAGGCGTCTGGGGGTGAGGACCAAGGATGAGGGATGTGGGGGGCGCCGCTCAGACCTCCCACCAGCCCCAAGGCTCAGAGGTCCTGTGTGGGGGAGCCCGCTGCCCCGGTGTGCAGAGGACCCCCGAGCGGAGAGCCCAGCCCAGCCCGGTCCTCACCGCAGAGCCCGGCCCTCGTCCCGGAAGGTGTTGAGCCCGTCGTCGCAGGACTTGGAGCGCTCAGTGGTGATGGCCAGCAGGTAGGAGGAGCGGCGGCCGGCCTTGATGCTGCCTGCAAAGCCGCCCAGGGGGGCCAGGTCAGCGGGGCGGGCCGGGCGGCGCCTCTCCCCGCGGGGCCCCAGGAGGAGCAGAAGCCAGTCGGGGGAGGCCAGCCATCAGGCAGCAGGCCCAACGGGGACCCCCGGGGCCAGGCAGCCAGGGAGCGGGTGGGGCTGGGGCCGTGGAAAGCACTCACTGCAATCCTGGGAGTAATGGCGGCCGAGGGCAAAGGTGAAGGTTGGGGAGGACGGGCTGGTGCCCAGGACAGGGGCTGAGTTCACGGCGCTGGAGACCACAGCAGAAGCAGGGACGTGCTTGGCTTGAAGGTCAATGCTGGGGCTGGTGGGCTCGTCTGCGAGAGCGGAGGGAGCCGTGGGTGAAGGTCCCGGAAGCCTGAGCCTGTCTGACCCCTGCGGCCCCCGGCCTCTGCCTCACGTCGGGGCCGGGACCACGTCCCCAGGCTCCGGAAGCCCTGCTGGCGGCATGCTCACTCCCAAGGGAAGTGAGCCATGGAAAGGCCCTTCTAGACAAGAGGTAGGGGGGTTGGCAGGACAGTGGGAAGAACTCACGATGTACTGAGGTGAAGACCAAGCCCTCAGACAGGGTGGGTCTCGTGGGGCACAAGGTGCATGTGGGGAGAGCCAAGGCAGGAAGGAGACGGGGCCGGGTGGCCCATCTGGGGTCACTGGGAGCCCCAGGCCGGGCCCCTCTGCCAAGGCTGGGCTCCAGAACTCCCTCCCACACCCCCTCCCGCCCACACACACCGCTCACCCCGTCAGTGAAGAAGCTCCGCAGCATCCGCAGGCTGGGCACTCGGTTTGGCAGGCGTCTGGGGGTGAGGACCAAGGATGAGGGATGTGGGGGGCGCCGCTCAGACCTCCCACCAGCCCCAAGGCTCAGAGGTCCTGTGTGGGGGAGCCCGCTGCCCCGGTGTGCAGAGGACCCCCGAGCGGAGAGCCCAGCCCAGCCCGGTCCTCACCGCAGAGCCCGGCCCTCGTCCCGGAAGGTGTTGAGCCCGTCGTCGCAGGACTTGGAGCGCTCAGTGGTGATGGCCAGCAGGTAGGAGGAGCGGCGGCCGGCCTTGATGCTGCCTGCAAAGCCGCCCAGGGGGGCCAGGTCAGCGGGGCGGGCCGGGCGGCGCCTCTCCCCGCGGGGCCCCAGGAGGAGCAGAAGCCAGTCGGGGGAGGCCAGCCATCAGGCAGCAGGCCCAACGGGGACCCCCGGGGCCAGGCAGCCAGGGAGCGGGTGGGGCTGGGGCCGTGGAAAGCACTCACTGCAATCCTGGGAGTAATGGCGGCCGAGGGCAAAGGTGAAGGTTGGGGAGGACGGGCTGGTGCCCAGGACAGGGGCTGAGTTCACGGCGCTGGAGACCACAGCAGAAGCAGGGACGTGCTTGGCTTGAAGGTCAATGCTGGGGCTGGTGGGCTCGTCTGCGAGAGCGGAGGGAGCCGTGGGTGAAGGTCCCGGAAGCCTGAGCCTGTCTGACCCCTGCGGCCCCCGGCCTCTGCCTCACGTCGGGGCCGGGACCACGTCCCCAGGCTCCGGAAGCCCTGCTGGCGGCATGCTCACTCCCAAGGGAAGTGAGCCAGCGCTGGGTCATGCAAGCTCGGCCTCCGCCTGCCCATCACACGGAGGGCAGCCAGGGACGGGGTGCTTAGACTCGGCTCCCGGAGGCCGGAGCTGCCTTCCCACCAGACCGAGGGCTCTCTAAGGCCTGGAGTGTCTCTCCTCCATCAGACCAGGCGTGCTCGAGGACAAGGGCTATCTACCTCCTCCACCAACTGGGGACTCCTTGAGGTGGCAGCCACGTCTGTCTCCTGGCCTGAAGGACTCCTGTCCTCAGACTGGGCACTGACTGAGACGAGAGGCTGCCTCTGCCCTGTTAGACCGAAGGCTGGCTCAGGGGACGCTGGCGGTTAGGGTGGGGGCAGGCTGGGCCCTCTCCTGGCCTCTCCGGTCACTCCCATGGCTGCCGGAGGGTGAGCTCACCATCCTCAGGTCTGGTTCCCAGCTCTGGGCTCCAGTCACATGATCCTGCCTCCCAGCCTTCCCAAGCCCCCAGACCCAGCCAAACTCACCCTGTTCCCTCATATTCAGCAAACCTGAAACCGCTGCCTGCCTCGCTCCCTCTCCTTCCAGATGCAGAGGTGAGGCTCTGCCCTCCAGCAAGGCCAGAAACCTGGGAACCACCGGCCCTTCCACTCTCCTGTCTCTCGTGACACGTCTACTCCTAGGAATGTTCAGGATTCCCTCTGCTCTCAGAATAAAGCCCGAATTCCTCATCAACGAGCAAGGCCCCTCCAGACTTGTGTGGCCACCTGGAAGGACGTCGTACCTCGCACCTCGGGCTCTCTGCGTATTCTCTTCTCTCTCCCTGACCATTCTCACCCTGACGAACTCCTTCAGGTCACAGCTGACCTCTCCCTTTCTCTCCTGGGCCCCTGGGCCCTCGTCCAGCCCTCCACGGCCTCTCAGAGGTTTCTGGACTCCTACCACACACCCCTCCAACCGGACTGCTCTTGTCCGATCGTATGTCCCCACGGACCGTACACTCCAGGAAAGCACGGAGCCTAGCTCAGGGCCGGACACTGCCATGCGCTGGGCGTACGGAAGGATGGAGGGTCGGTGGAAAGACAAAGAGTGAAGGGAACAAAGGAAAGATAGAAAAAGAAAGAATGGAAGAGAGGGTGAAAGGAAAGAAGAATGGAAGAGCAGAACAAAGGAGGGAAGAGGAGGGAGAGAAAGAAAGAAGGAAGGAGGAGAAGGGGGAACAGGGAAGTAAAAGTGGGTGGAAAGAAGGCGGGACGGGTCAGTGAACAGGAAGAAGTATGGCAGGATGATGGGAGAAAGATGGACAGATGGATGGACAGACAGATGGATGGCCACCGAAATAGGCTGATCAGCACCCAACCCAGGGTGCTGCCCGGGTGACAAGTGGGTGGGAGTCCAACGGGACACAAAACACCCAGGTCTCCCAAGACAGCCCCCTGCCCCATCACTCACCGATGAAGGGAATGGACGCCAGGGAGTCTTCCGTCGTGGCCAAAGGGGCCACCTTCCTGCCCGGGCGTTCCCCTCGCCCGCTGGCCTCTGGCTCCGGGGACTCGTCGCCAAAGCCGAGGTTCATCTGTCTCGCGGCGGGCGGCTGGACCTTGCGGCCCGTGGGAGGCTTCTGCCTCAGGACCACTTCCTCGCGGCGATCCTCGGCGGGAGGCTCCGGGGCCCGGGTGCCGGGTTCCGGTCGGCCCACTCTAGGTGGTTCAGAGGCCTCCAGTGGGAACGGGGCGGGCGACTGGGCCAAGTGGAAGGTGGGCAGCCCTCCGAAGGGGGAGTCCCGGAAGGAGAGCGCCTGCAGGAGGCCGGTCCGGCGCTGGAAGGACGGGCTGTAGCTCCGGTACCCGATGTACCCGGGGTCGTCCAGGCCCTGCAGGCCGGGCGCGGGCGCGGCCGGAGGCCCTGGCAGGGCCCGGGGCGGGCAGGCGGAGCTGCGGGCAGGCGGACGCTGCGAAGCCCAGCCGCAGCGCTCCAAGCGGGGGGACACCAGCGCCCCGGGTCCCAGCGCCTCGGCGGAGTGGGCGGCCCGGCTCAGGTAGTCGTCCGAACGCGTGCGGTGCCAGCCCTCCTGGCCCAGCTGGCTCAAGGCACCCTGGGAGGTGGAGCAGGGCCACGGGCGGTGAGCGGTCGCGTCCTCCAGCCGGTCCTGCGAGGCGCTGCGGGCCCGGGGGGGCATGGCGGGGCCCCGTCTCTCCCCCGCCCTGCGGGGCACCTGGTTCGACAGCCAGTGCGACAGCGCCTGCTGGCAGTCCAGTCTGCTGGGGGGCGCCCGGCTGCCCGGCTCCGGGAAGGCCCGCGGCGTCCGGGGCTCTGGGGGCAGGCGGGGGAAGGCACCAGGGCTGGGCCGGGGCTGGCTCATCCCCGAGGAAGGGTGGTCCGGATGCGCGCGGGCGGTGGACGGGATGCGGGGCCCCGGGTCGCTCCAGGCAGCGGGACTCCGGGGGTCGCTGGGCAGGGCCGAGAGCGGCTCAGGCACCATAGCGGCCCAGGCGGTGGCCCGGGCTGACGGGGCGTAGATCTTCCGGGGGTAGCAGATCGGAGGCGGCTCTGGGATGCTCCGGGCCTCTCCGGAGTAGGGCTCGTTCCCCTTCAGGTAGGCGTCCTGCGAGTAGGCCTGGCCGGGAACACAGAGGCAGGTAAGCGGCGATGAACCGGCCGCACGGGCGGGGTTGGCAGCCCTGGAGGTCAAGGTCCCGAGAAAGGGGACCAAGTGGTGGTGGGGTCCTGAGTGGGCCGGGCTAAGAGGACACGCTCCAAAGGGAGTCAAGGGAAGGACAAAGAAATAAGAGGCCTTTGAATCTTACACACACACACACACATACTCCCTCGAGAAAGAGCCAGGATTTTTCTAAGGCTTATGACAAGGACTGCCTCTAGCCACAAGCATTCCAACATCTGTTCTCTGGGGTCCTCCCCTCATGCTGGCCTCAGCTGTCTTCCCACTTCCTTGTGTCCAATGGTGCCCACAGACCCTCGGGCGGAGCTGGGAAACCCCACCAGAGACCCGTCAAGGGGGCAGATGATAGGGGAGAAAGCCGCCCAAGGGGTGTGTCCAGGGTGGGGTGGGGTGGGCGGGGGCCGGGAGAGCCCAGCTGTCCCTCCATCCCCTGGACAGGAAGCTCAGGGCCTGGCTCCCGGGCTGCCGGAGGAGGGAGGAACTTGCCCATGCCACTCTGCTTTCTCAGGACCAGACGTGAGGGAGGGGCCAGAAGGGGGGCCAGACCGGCTGAGGAACCTTGCGCCACCTTGGGCCACCCGCCTGGAATTTGGCGCTGGGAGCCGAGGCTGACGCTGCATTGCTGAGGCGGGACGGCGCCCAGGCCCGGCCAAAAGGGGGCAGCCCCAGGGGGACCCGGGGCGCCCGGCTGCCCGGCTCCGGGAAGGCCCGCGGCGTCCGGGGCTCTGGGGGCAGGCGGGGGAAGGCACCAGGGCTGGGCCGGGGCTGGCTCATCCCCGAGGAAGGGTGGTCCGGATGCGCGCGGGCGGTGGACGGGATGCGGGGCCCCGGGTCGCTCCAGGCAGCGGGACTCCGGGGGTCGCTGGGCAGGGCCGAGAGCGGCTCAGGCACCATAGCGGCCCAGGCGGTGGCCCGGGCTGACGGGGCGTAGATCTTCCGGGGGTAGCAGATCGGAGGCGGCTCTGGGATGCTCCGGGCCTCTCCGGAGTAGGGCTCGTTCCCCTTCAGGTAGGCGTCCTGCGAGTAGGCCTGGCCGGGAACACAGAGGCAGGTAAGCGGCGATGAACCGGCCGCACGGGCGGGGTTGGCAGCCCTGGAGGTCAAGGTCCCGAGAAAGGGGACCAAGTGGTGGTGGGGTCCTGAGTGGGCCGGGCTAAGAGGACACGCTCCAAAGGGAGTCAAGGGAAGGACAAAGAAATAAGAGGCCTTTGAATCTTACACACACACACACACATACTCCCTCGAGAAAGAGCCAGGATTTTTCTAAGGCTTATGACAAGGACTGCCTCTAGCCACAAGCATTCCAACATCTGTTCTCTGGGGTCCTCCCCTCATGCTGGCCTCAGCTGTCTTCCCACTTCCTTGTGTCCAATGGTGCCCACAGACCCTCGGGCGGAGCTGGGAAACCCCACCAGAGACCCGTCAAGGGGGCAGATGATAGGGGAGAAAGCCGCCCAAGGGGTGTGTCCAGGGTGGGGTGGGGTGGGCGGGGGCCGGGAGAGCCCAGCTGTCCCTCCATCCCCTGGACAGGAAGCTCAGGGCCTGGCTCCCGGGCTGCCGGAGGAGGGAGGAACTTGCCCATGCCACTCTGCTTTCTCAGGACCAGACGTGAGGGAGGGGCCAGAAGGGAGGGGCCAGACCGGCTGAGGAACCTTGCGCCACCTTGGGCCACCCCGCCTGGAATTTGGCGCTGGGAGCCGAGGCTGACGCTGCATTGCTGAGGCGGGACGGCGCCCAGGCCCGGCCAAAAAAGGAGGCAGCCCCCAGGGACCGTGGCCTTGTGGCCCTGGCCTAGCCTGGCCTCGGAGGGGCTAGCCAGGGGTCTAGCTCAGGGTGAAGTATCAAAGAGCAAGGGAGAAATCAAGCACACACACACACACACACACACATCACAAGGAGACACAGGGAAATACACACCCAGCGACACTCTCACACAGTGAGAAGCACAATGAGATACGCACACACACAAATAACTACACCTCCAGTCCCGGGCACGCACATCATGTGATGAGGGTGAACTAAACCACACCCCCACACTCAGCCCCTCAGCCCCGCACACCCCGGCGGCTGGGATACTCACGTACCTCTCCCTCCTGCCATCCTCCCCGGTCCCCGGCCTGGACCCATCACATCACAGCGGCTGCGGCGGCATCCGGCCGCCTCCACGCTCCCCCGCCCCGCTGGCCCCTGCGGACCACTGGCCCCAGCCCCCCGCCCGCCCTCCCGCGCGGCCCTCGGCCCCACCGGCGCGCTCCCGCAGGCGGGAGGAGGAGGGAGGGGAGGATGGGTGTGGAGGGGCCTCGCCGCGTCGGCGGTGGCGTCAGCAGCTGCCGCGGCCCCATTGGCCTCCAGCCTTGGCTTCCAACCACAGGAATGCCTGGGCCCCACCCTCTGGCTGGCCAAGAGAGGGGGGCCCGCGGAGGCCCCCAGAGGCTGACATCTGGGGCTGCTTGCCCACCCGAGCCTGGGCAGCAGAGCTCAAGGCTGCTGCCCCGCCCTGTCCTGCTCGGGCGGTCACACCCAGCCCCCACCACCCCCAGCACACTCCCTCCGCCTGGGGAAGGCGCACAGGCAGGGCTTCGGAGACTTGGGGAGTGCCGTCCACCCACCTCTCCGGGACCCCAGCCCTGCCTCCCCCTCCCCAGGAAGGGCAAGGGGACAACCGAGGTCACGGGGTGGAGGTTCCCGGAGGGGTACGGTGCCAAGCCTGGCACTGTGATTACAATGATTAGCAGAGCGGCCAGGGCAGAAGAGCGCGGCTCCCAATCCCGGGCCTGCCCCAACCCTGGCCTCGGAGGGGCTAGCCAGGGGTCTAGCTCAGGGTGAAGTATCAAAGAGCAAGGGAGAAATCAAGCACACACACACACACACACACACATCACAAGGAGACACAGGGAAATACACACCCAGCGACACTCTCACACAGTGAGAAGCACAATGAGATACGCACACACACAAATAACTACACCTCCAGTCCCGGGCACGCACATCATGTGATGAGGGTGAACTAAACCACACCCCCACACTCAGCCCCTCAGCCCCGCACACCCCGGCGGCTGGGATACTCACGTACCTCTCCCTCCTGCCATCCTCCCCGGTCCCCGGCCTGGACCCATCACATCACAGCGGCTGCGGCGGCATCCGGCCGCCTCCACGCTCCCCCGCCCCGCTGGCCCCTGCGGACCACTGGCCCCAGCCCCCCGCCCGCCCTCCCGCGCGGCCCTCGGCCCCCACCGGCGCGCTCCCGCAGGCGGGAGGAGGGGGAGGGAGGATGGGTGTGGAGGGGCCTCGCCGCGTCGGCGGTGGCGTCAGCAGCTGCCGCGGCCCCATTGGCCTCCAGCCTTGGCTCCCAACCACAGGAATGCCTGGGCCCCACCCTCTGGCTGGCCAAGGAGAGGGGGGCCCGCGGAGGCCCCCAGAGGCTGACATCTGGGGCTGCTTGCCCACCCGAGCCTGGGCAGCAGAGCTCAAGGCTGCTGCCCCGCCCTGTCCTGCTCGGGCGGTCACACCCAGCCCCCACCACCCCCAGCACACTCCCTCCGCCTGGGGAAGGCGCACAGGCAGGGCTTCGGAGACTTGGGGAGTGCCGTCCACCCACCTCTCCGGGACCCCAGCCCTGCCTCCCCCTCCCCAGGAAGGGCAAGGGGACAACCGAGGTCACGGGGTGGAGGTTCCCGGAGGGGTACGGTGCCAAGCCTGGCACTGTGATTACAGTGATTAGCAGAGCGCGGCCAGGGCAGAAGCCAGCGCGGCGGCTCCCAAGGCCTCCCAGACTTGGCCCGCAGCCCTCTCCTGGGGGGCAGCGACCCTGGGGGCACGCAAGCTGGCTTCTGGCTGGCACCCAGGACACCAGGGAACGGGGCCCGGGGCAGACAGGACGGCTCTGGGGCCCTGGGTCAGAGCTGGGAGGCAACAGCGAGGCAGTGTGTGTGCGTGTGTTCTGCACGCGGCAGTGATGGGCATGGAGCGTGCAGCACGAACGGCGACACGTGTGAGGGCCGGGGTGCCGGGGGCCGGGCCCATGGTGCCCGTTCCGTGAGTGGTGGGGCGAAGGAAGGGGGGGCCGCACTGGGCATCGCGACCGTGGACGTTCGGGTGGCGGTCACGCGCCAGTGCTGGGATGGAGCAGGCTGGGGTGTCTGCGGGCTCACGTGCGCAACCACAGCAAGCGTTTGTGATGTCCTACGCGTGTCGTGGTGGGGCAGAGCCCGAGAGCGTGTGCTGGGACACACGGGTGTCGGGCTGTGGGGCCGGCGAGGCTGCGGCGTTCGTGGGGTGCTGGGATGTCTGGTCGTGAGCGCGGGCGGGGCGGTGCCTGCGTCCAGCACCGAGGGCTCGTGGGGATGGTGGCACCGGCCTGGCGCGGTGCATCTGGTGTGCGTGACCACGTACTGCGGCACGGAACACGCTGGAGGAAGGGCGGGCTGCGGGCTTTGGGGTGGGACACGCAGCGGGTGTGCCTGCTTGTGCGGGAGCTCACGGCAGTGGGGTGGGACGTGCTGTGTGTGGATCCACGGGAGACCTGCTCACGCGAGGCCGGCCGGGGCGGGAACAGGCGCCCCACGGGAGCCCCGGGGACATGCCGTCCGGCAGGGCCTGCCCGGCCACCCTCCTCCCGGGTTCCCTGGCAGGAATCCTGCCGGCCAAGGCCAGCGCCCCTGCCCCCAGCACAGCGCAGCCCTGAGTGAAGTAGCCAACAACCCCGGTCAAGGGACGCGCCTGGCATCCCCAGAGGGGCTGTGCCCGGCTGGTGCCCCCACCCGCTCTCCTCTGCCTCCCAGAGGGGCCGACTCGGGAGACAGGCCAAGGAGAAGGGCCACACCCCACCCAGCGCCCAGGGTCCTCCACCTCAGACAGCGGGGAGGACTCACCAGCTGCAGGATGTCCTCGTCCTTGGGCATGATGGAGAGTTCCAGAGTGTCATCGCTACGGAGACAGGGCAGGGGGTCAGGCCGGGCTGAGGCGACCAGGTCGGGTAGAGCAGAGATCCTGGTCGCCAGGGCACCATCAGGGCCGAGGCAGTGTGTGTGCGTGTGTTCTGCGGCAGTGAGGCATGGCGTGGCACGAACGGCGACACGTGTGAGGGCGGGTGCGGGGCCGGGCCCATGGTGCCCGTTCCGTGAGTGGTGGGGCGAAGGAAGGGGCCGCACTGGGCATCGCGACCGTGGACGTTCGGGTGGCGGTCACGCGCCAGTGCTGGGATGGAGCAGGCTGGGGTGTCTGCGGGCTCACGTGCGCAACCACAGCAAGCGTTTGTGATGTCCTACGCGTGTCGTGGTGGGGCAGAGCCCGAGAGCGTGTGCTGGGACACACGGGTGTCGGGCTGTGGGGCCGGCGAGGCTGCGGCGTTCGTGGGGTGCTGGGATGTCTGGTCGTGAGCGCGGCGGGCGGTGCCTGCGTCCAGCACCGAGGGCTCGTGGGGATGGTGGCACCGGCCTGGCGCGGTGCATCTGGTGTGCGTGACCACGTACTGCGGCACGGAACACGCTGGAGGAAGGGCGGGCTGCGGGCTTTGGGGTGGGACACGCAGCGGGTGTGCCTGCTTGTGCGGGAGCTCACGGCAGTGGGGTGGGACGTGCTGTGTGTGGATCCACGGGAGACCTGCTCACGCGAGGCCGGCCGGGGCGGGAACAGGCGCCCCACGGGAGCCCCGGGGACATGCCGTCCGGCAGGGCCTGCCCGGCCACCCTCCTCCCGGGTTCCCTGGCAGGAATCCTGCCGGCCAAGGCCAGCGCCCCTGCCCCCAGCACAGCGCAGCCCTGAGTGAAGTAGCCAACAACCCCGGTCAAGGGACGCGCCTGGCATCCCCAGAGGGGCTGTGCCCGGCTGGTGCCCCCACCCGCTCTCCTCTGCCTCCCAGAGGGGCCGACTCGGGAGACAGGCCAAGGAGAAGGGCCACACCCCACCCAGCGCCCAGGGTCCTCCACCTCAGACAGCGGGGAGGACTCACCAGCTGCAGGATGTCCTCGTCCTTGGGCATGATGGAGAGTTCCAGAGTGTCATCGCTACGGAGACAGGGCAGGGGGTCAGGCCGGGCTGAGGCGACCAGGTCGGGTAGAGCAGAGATCCTGGTCGCCAGGGCACCATCAGGGCCGAGGGGGTGGTGTGTGGAGGGACTCGGG